>JAMJFZ010002601.1:0-577500 GCA_026225945.1 Cricetomys ansorgei | reverse complement strand
CTCTCTCAATATGTGTGTGTGTGTATGTATGTGTGTGTTTATAGGTTCATATGTATCATGACACTCAAGTAGAAGTCAGAAAAAAACCTCAGGTGCCTTGCACGGTGTTTGAAATGGTGTTTCTCTTTGTTGCTCACTGTTATATATATCAGGCTAGCTAGACCACAGGCTTCTGGATATTCACATGTCTCTACCTCCTATCTCACCGTAGGAGCAGTGGCATTGCAAACTCACCCTTACATGACTGGTTTTGTGTGAGTGCCAGGGATTTCTGGTCCTCATGTTACTTCAGCAAACACACTTTACCCACTGGACCATCTCCGAAGCACAAGAATGTGACTTTCTAATACTGATGTTTCACCATATGATGAAGTACTGTTGATGGTATTGGAAGAAAATAAACATGGTTTATTTTGAAATTTGTGTCCTTTAGAGGCATCTTCTATTTGCTACAGTCATTTTAAATTTCTTTTGAAATTCATTTAACCAAGAGAGTGAATTGCTGTAAATACATTAAAGGAGCTGTAAACAGCATAGAGCCTGTGAGTATACGGCAAACCTTTGACTTAGTTAGATGAGTTGGTATAGGAATAATTACACTGAAAAGCCACTCTTAGTGATTTGTCCAAGCTGTGATGGAAAGAACTGCCGTACCTCTTTCAGGATTAAGCAGATTTGTGTATTGTGCATTTGATCACAGTTATCCGATGTAGTGGTTTGAAAATGTATATATTGACGTTCTAACTCCTAGTCTGGTGGTATTAGGCAGAGAAACCTTCAGGGGGTGGTTAGGCCATGAGGATAGAGCCCTCAGTAATGAAGTTAGTGACTTTATGCAAAGACCCGAGAGTGTCCTCTGCCCTTCTATCCCCCTTATTTGTTGCTCTATTAAAATAGGCTTCTTGGAGATAGTGAAATTAAAAGTCTGAAATTAGAGTGTTCAGATGATCAAACAGTGTGCCACTCAATTAGCTAGCATCTGCCACATGCCTCATTAGGAACGGTGGAAATATGTAGAAGGTTCAGACACTGACTCTGCCTTTCAGGAACTCACATGTCAATAGAGGAGAGGCAATATGCTCGCTTGTGCTTTTTATAAAGGCAGAGAATGTTAAGAATAGGAAATCTGGAAAGAAGGGACTGTAGTTAGCACATAAGGAAGTGCTTTCTGTCCGCCATCCTATAGCACAGTGCCAAGTCTGACTGCACATTCAAGCCTCAGGGGACACTAAAGACATAACAGTGTGCAGGCCTCATCCCCCCTTGGGATTCCAACTCAAGTGCTTAGGAGGGACTTCATCATAGCTATTTTAGTAGCTTCCTAAGAGGTTTGAATGTGCATACTGAGGTTGAAAACAAGGCAGTTTTCTAAATACATATCAATAAGAAATGGACGGCTTTGAAAACTTGTAAATATAACACATTGCATTTCCAGTAGGATCAAATGTCTTTTGTTTAGAATTTTTCCAGTGAGATATAGTTATGGAATGTTTTACCTCTCTATTGTCATGTCTTTAGCAGTCTTTAGCATTCTTTTACACTGTGACAAATATCTGTGAGGAGTACTTTAAAGTAGAAAAGATTTAATTTGGCTTATTGTTTCTGAGGCTTAAGTCCCAGACTGGCTGAATGTATCCTTTGCATCTTAGAGGAAAATAGAATGTCATCTCTCTCTCTCTCTCTGTCTCTGTCTCTTTGTCTCTCTGTCTCTCTCTCTCTCTCTCTTGTGTGTGTGTTTGTCACAGAAGTGTTCAGGAAGCAGGAGGAAGACAGACAGGAATAGTCTGCTTTTCAGGGGCACATCTTTGGTGAGTTCATTCCTCCAAATGAATGGCCTCAACCATTGATAAAGTCAGAGCACTCTTGACCTACCATCTCTGGACATGCTCTCTTAGACATGCTCAGATCTCCTAAGTGGCTCACAATCCATTGAAGTTGACATTCATATTAGAACAACTAGTACACATAGGTTGTATTTTCAACATCGATTAGAATACATTAGTTTAAATATTTCTCCAGACAAAAGTTTTGTTTTGTAATGCTGTTTCACAAAGGCTTTTAATAACAGTAATAATGGTTTGCTTCTTACAGGGCACAAAATGCAAAAATGGCATTCATTAGTAGATTGATACAGAATTTTTAAAGAGCCATGCTTACTTGCAATTAACAGAAACTTTTATCTACCTTTAGGTGTAAATTCACAAGGGAAAAAAAAATCAGAACTTGGTTAATGTCTTTCAAACTTTTTTTCCTTTAAAGATTCTGTCTTTCTTCTTTAAAGAATCTTCTGCTGTTAGAGAAGATCTTGGGCTTCATCATCACAATGGAAAAGGCATTATAGATAGTTATGATGAAGTATTTACTAAGTTTTCCTTTAAGCTATCACATAGCCTGGCTTGCTTGCTTTCTGTTGGCCTTACTACTTCTATGGAGAGAAATTTGGTTGATGGAAAGAAGTGTTGCTAGGTAGAAGGCCGGGAGAGGAGCTCCCATTTTCCTCCTCAGGATACTTCATTAAGCAGAGAGTTTTCCAAGAGCTCAGCTTTCTGCCTTTTCTAGAAAATCTAATGCAATGCTTCTTCATCAAAAATAGTCTAGTTTATTCATCATTATGAGTTTTCTTGAACTATGTAAATCCTGGTGGTAATAAAGTGTTTTCTAATACCAATGCTGTACTGGAGATAGATAGGCATCCAAAAGGCTACCAGTTTGGACTGGATCAATGTCTCAGTGGGTCAGCATGCTTGCTGCTGTTGCAGAGAGCAGGGATTCAGTTTTCATTACCTATGTCCAGTGGTTCATAACTAGCCTACTTTTCTGGTCTCTGTGAGTACTTACATACATATAGCACACATACATATGCATTCACACAAGTAAAAATAAAAATAAATCATTTTAAAAGACTACAAATGTTGGTATACGTTTGTGTAAGGTATAAATTGTGAGTTTATCTTAATAAATTCTAAGGACTAGTACACAATGAATGAATGCATGAACAAACAGATTTCAAGCACCATACCCAATTGTGTGAGTAGTATTTCCTCACTTCCCCTCATCTGGTGGAAATAAACAAAGGCTTCTAAACAGCCTTCTATGGCCCTTGTGGAAAGCACATGAGAAGGAGAAGAATTTCTTCCTTTTCTGAGAAAAAGCAGAGAAGCTCTATTTGAGAAGTTCCAGGGAGCCAACCTAAGGGATCATTTTTTGAAGCACCAAGACATGGCATTTTAGACATTTGTAATAGAGTGTTGTCCACCAAATCCTGAATTCATTGCCTATATTTTCCAATCTGGTTGCACTGAGGAAAGGGTCATAAAAGGGAAACATGAATGCATTTGTGTCATTTACAGAGTGAAAAGTCTATGCACAATTGTCAGTCTCTCCCTCTTCCCACAATACATCACCTGAAAAGGCTGCATGTTTCATATATCTAATGGCTAGAAGGTAGTGATTCTTCAGAGACCCTAGAGCAGTGCCTCCCCAGTACCCCCAGCAAACGCAGGTTATTCAACATTCCGGAAGAATGCTAAGCTGTCGAGAATCTGGATTTTCTTGTTTAATAATTGAATATTTAATGGCTACTGCAATCATCAACAAAGCAGATTCTGACTAGTACGGGCTCCTCTCCACATAAAATAATCCTTACCCCACATATCCTTTTTACTTTTTGGAAATCATGTAAAAAATCAGCTGTTGTTAGTTACCAAATCTTTCCGTCTTGGACCAAGTCTGTTGGGGAAAGCCTACAGGAAAGTGAAGAGAAGCTCCATTTGCTTGGTGTCCAATGGAGATATGTTGTTATATCCTCCTATGACTTTAAGGAAATAATTCATCTCTTCTTTAGTCTAAATGACTCTTAGGTCAACAGACAAGTCTTCCATTTTGTATGTGTTTAGTTATGGAGAAATAGGCATGCACTCAATAATTAAAATTCCATATTTGCAAATACTAGAGAATGATTACCTATAAGATGCTTTTAAAAATCAATAGTCCCTGTGAAACAAATATGGTAGTAACTTCTTAAATGTTGGGCTATAATTAGTTGGTGCTACTAGAGTAACTAAATGTATTAATCTTGCACGTCCCTGCCTATATGGGTTGTTTATTAAAAGACTGAAGTATGTAGAATGGTTGTTTCTGGCTATATATATCAGGCTGTGTTTTACAAATACCATAATTTGAGATTGATACCAGAGGAATTAAATAAAGATTTCTGAGTTATTGTAATATCCAGCTAGGGTTGGGAACCACTGTAGAAATGAGCAAGAGTCAGAATTGGAGTTTTGATTGCTTTTATTGGTCATGTGTGTAATACATGAAACACGTAGGCTTAATGCATTTGGATTTTCATTCCCATTCACTAGGAGATCCTATCCCTGTCTAATTCAAAGTATATTTCGGATACTATAGAAAATAATATAAATTCAAAAGTTCTCTGTCAATTATTAAGAGCAATAACAGTATTTTCCTTATTGTTCCTATAGACTGAAAGGCATGATTAACTCTCATTTCCAGTAATTTTACTGAAATAATATGAAATAAGTGAAATATTGTTAGTATTTATCTAAGTTTACAAAACTTTAAAGAGCATGGCTGTTGGCGGATAATGTTTCCTCTCTATCTAGGCATAATGAAAGCAGTGACATTGCCACATTTACAACTTCTGCGAGCTGAGTCCTTCCCACTTTTCTCTAGGTCTTTATTTTGGGAATATATGCCTAGATCAAGACCCCATAGAAAGAAGAGGCAGGAGCTGGGTAGCACAGAAGGTTGCTTCATACTCTGTATTTAGATGGGCCTAGATTTGATTCTTGTCTTCACTATTTGGTAGTAATGTATCTGGAAAATTACATGAATTTGAGATTATTAAATCTTTATTCTCTATCATGAAACATTTGACTAGAGCAGGAAAGGTATATAAATATATATACTCAAAGAGCTGTTGTCTGAGATTAGACTAACAAACAAGAAGCAATAATTTTCTTTTGTTTTATAATTCATCCAGTAAGCAATAATAAATATTATCACAGGTATAGATAAGCCAAGGCTTGGCAACCCCAGCCATGACTCTAAGCAGGACTAGCAGGATTAGCTCATCTGCCCCTTTCTGCTCATCTCTGCCTGTGCTGAAGGATAGCAGGGAGTTAAACAGTCTCAGAAAGTTTGTCCTCAGCCATCCCAGTTGTTGGATTTCTTCTATAGCTAGTGTATGGCTTTGAGCTTCCCCCATGACTGGCAGGTATGATTCTAGATCATGATTTCAGAATTCATCCCAACCAGCAATGCAGTGACCTCCTGGGACTCTGCCCAACTCAAACCCCTGGGAGTTGGGCCAGGTGCCTTCAGGGCTCTCCTGGTCTTGTTGGGGAATTGCTTTTGACCCAGAACTTATTCCAAGATAAAAAATGGAGGTTTGCCTGAGCATTACCACATTAACCAGCTCTCCAAATAATGGCCTCCCATGGTAGGGTTAATATCAAAATTAAATTTAAAAACATTTAAATTACAGAAACTTCACTATATAGTAAGAGAATACTAATATCTGACCATTTATTTTAAAAGGAAATATAACTGATCCTAGCTACTAATATTTACTAATGACATTCTACTGTGAAAACAGGATACTCTGCAAAGCTAGATCTAGAATTTGCTGGTGTTCTAAAAATCTAGAAGTGTTCACAGCTTAAACGAAGACAAATGTAAAAATAAGTGAATGTTAAAAAAATTCTCAACTGTAAAAAAGAAAATCGAGTTATTCCTTATCAACAGAAGAGGCACTTGTTTCTGATTTCTTCTGTATTCAAGGCTAATCTTAAGTGTGCCCACTGATCGGTGATGTACATACAACCTGGCATCACTATCAACTCAATAATGAGGATCTAGAGTGAGATTGCTCTGGAAACTCTTCTTTCATTTTGGCTAAAATGAATATACCGAGGTCAACAATCTGTTGCAGGTTCTGGGCAATATCAAGAGAAGATTTGTTTATATGGAATCACCAACCACAGTGTCACCCTGTTTACTTCTTTCTCGTAGGAGACGACCTCTAAAAAGACACCAGCCCGAGCAGTTCAGGTCTGTGACTTTTGACGGAGATTCTGTGCTGTTCCTAACTTCAGTCAGGCTCTAAAAATTCCTAAGCCTTATGTGCACTTCCTTATAAAATGTGTTTATTAAAAGGGCTTATCAGGAACTCCTGCCACAGTCCCCAGGTGATGTCTGATAGCCTTGGCCTCTTTTCAGCATGATTCTGTCCAATTAATTCAATGGAGCCACACCGTTTCCTGTAGAAATTCTCTATATAGCATCTATGTAACAATTCCCATTCTGATCTTTGGTTTTTAATTCCTCTAGTCCATATTGTGTTTGGAGATGGAACCACATCTTTTTCCCCCTCACTGCAAAATCCTGTGACAGCCATCCCTGCACCCGGCGTGATGGTTCTGAACCAAGTCTTCCTGGTTCTTTTTTGGTATACACCATTGAGTACATGCAGTGAGGTAATCACAATAGCTTGCTTCAAAAGCTATAACATTTGAATCAACACAGTGGCATTTAGCTCAGGATATTCCCCATCTCTCCGTCTCATTTTTCTTTTTTCCAGAGAGCCCCCCTCCATTCCCCCTCCTCTGCTATTCTTTCCTCCTCTCACTGATCTTTGCTCATGACAAGAAGGAGTGTCTCCACTGGACCAATTCATCAAGCCATGACACCAGCAGAGTCTCATTCCCTCTGACAGACGTCAATTTAAAAAGCAAGAGAAGATTTCAATGTGGGGTGAGGGACGTGAATGGCATTAGTCATCATTATCCTGAAGCGACAAGGGTTTGCTGTAGCTGTTCCCTCATCAGACTTCTCATGACTATGCCCTCAGGATCACCCCAATCACTCTAAATAGTCGTGACACAGCCGATGTATAGGTTAAAATGATGAGCAAGAGAGACAGGCCTATCCCAAAGTAAATAGCCTGAATTAGAGGCATTACAACAGTTAATATGTCAGGTCCCTGCTGGGAGACCATAGATCCTGTGTGGTCTGTTTCCCCTGAATATTGAAATTGATTGTGCCTCAGGCAACAGAAGGGCTGATGGGGGAGGGGACCAGAGGATTCATCCTTCCAGTCACATGGATCAAAGAGAGACGATGGTGTTATGTGGAATTATATGCTCTGAAGGTGCAGGAAATAGAATTTAATAGAGAGATGGAATACAGTAAAAGAAGCCCCAAGTCTTAGCCAGTGGTTCCTCAGGCCACACTATTCAAGGAGCGTTAAGTACAGTCATGCTCCCACCCAAATCACCTTTCCCTGGCAAAGCTTGAACTTACACCACTGTCTTTGTCCACCTGGCCAACTGTTTCTAGGAAACTTTTGGGGATGCCCTCCATGTATTTAAACACAGTGCTCTTGGAGGACACAGCTGAGGTTTTCCTCTACCCCTTTTGCTTACCTTGGAGATATCCAGCAGAAGACGGTAACAACTCGAGCTATTCCTCAGTGCCAAATACAAAGGGCATCAACACCACTGTGATGCCACTGGCACTGCCGAGTGGCTTGTTAAGTTATATGTTACCAAGGATTGCACGGATTGAAATGGAATGAAGCTAGTACACCCAACTGAAAGCCCGGATTTAGACAAGATCACCAGGTCAAAGTGTTCTCTGAAAAGGGCCAATTAGAACAAGAGTGCTCAGCCTTCTCCTTCTAGTGCAGGGGTCCTGGTGGCCAAATAGTGTGTTCTGGATAATCATATATGTTGAACCCTTCACCTGTAAAAAATTGACCCTTATACTAGGAAGTGAAATAATAATAGAGATTTTATTAATAATATTTAAAATTCTTACCTACAGGTCTTAAGTATATTATCAATTAGTCTTTTCACTAATTCTAAACCACTGGGAAGAGAGAGGTCCAGCGTAGAGTATTTAAATGTGTCTACATACTAAAGCATTATGCTTATCTGTAACGTACATTTATTAGCACGGTAGAACTGTGATTTTTTTTTCTGTTTTCCATCCATATAAAATTGCAATTACCCTTCGCTCTGTATTCTTATTACCTGTATATGTGTAATTCACAACACCGATGTTGCTGAAGATCATGATAGCATGGCTCAGAAAAAAAATCTTTATCATAGGAAACTTCCTCCTTGAAATCAGTACATGTAGTACCCCTTAATTAATTAATACACGTACTGCCCAGGCTCACGTCCTCCTTGTGCAGATTAGCATCCTTCCTTCTGAACTGCCAATTTCTTTTTGGTTATGGCAGAAGCACTACCTGTCTACACTTACAAAAATTCAAAAGAAACCCTCAATCCAGCCATCCATTACTCCTAGCTACACCTTGCTTTCATCCTTTTTATTTTTACTTTTAAAAAGAGGTTTAAATGATTTTATCATCATCTCTCTTATTATCTTATGGCTCATTTACATCAAAGAGAAGTTTAAAGCAAAATAAAAGGGTAAGTGGACATGTCTTAAATAGACACCGAATGTATAACTTCCTCCTCTTAATACTGCTCTCAAGACAACAACCAGGAAACTTACTAGAAAACCACAAATATTCCAGACTTTGTCAGGAGTGTGAGAAGAGCTACTTAGGGGCAACCTGAGGAAGGAGGTCTCAGAGTTCCTCTGAGAATGCACGCCCAGTTGAGACTCCAGTACATAAAGGGAACCATGAGCATTTGTGATAGCTTCTGGGTCCCATTGAGAATGAAAGCCTATCGGGCTAGGAGGTCATAGAAGCCAGGATGTACCAAGAATGTACTTGCTGGGAGGATGAGAAGGTTGTCACAAGCAATGGACATTTGCAGACTGAGGTGCTCATTAGATGCACGACTTAATTTTTGTTCTGCTTTACTAGCCATCAGTGTGCAGCTGGCCGGGTAACTTAATTCCCTGAGATTCATTCCCAACTTTCAGAAGTAAGAATGACATGAAAGAATAATGGAGTACTTAATTTTTTTTCTCATCAAATTACATTGTATATTTTGTTTCCATGGCATCTTGAATTGTAAAAAGAATGAACTAGAGAAAAATCAATTCTGGAAAAAATAAAGAACAGTTCTAGTTCCTTGATCAGAAACCTTCATTTTTCTTTCTATTTTTTTTTCCCCATGATCACATATTTTTATCTAAATTGATGGTGATAGTTTTGTTTATTTTGATAATTTTTATCTTAGTTTCTTTAAATCGCTGAGATAAGACACCATGATCGAGGCAACTCATAAAAGAAAATATTTAATTTGGGGCTCACAGTTCCAAAGGGTTAGTCTATGACCAACATGGAAAGGAGAATTGCAGGAGGCAGGCAGGGAGTGTGACTCTGGAGCAGTAGATGAGCGCTCACATCTCAATTCACAACTGTGAGGTAGAGAGGTACTGAAATGGTATGGACTTTTTGAAATCTCAAAGTCTGTCCCTGGTGATACACTTTCTTCAACAAAGCCACATCTCCTAATCCTTCCTAAACAGCTCAACCAACTGTTGAGACCAATCATACGACATATGAGCCTACGGGTGCCATTCTTATTAAAACTGCCTCAACTTTGTCTGGAAACTTAAATCTGTTCATTTATAACTTCTGCTGTCACTTTTATTGTCTTTCCATGTTATATAATAAATAAACAGCTCAAATGGAACCTCTTCTCCTTTTCAAGAGAGAATGTTGCAGCATATTTGAACCTATCTCCAGATATTATGTTAACTGAAAAAAGCATAGCACTGGCTACCTATTGCCTAGTAAGATGTGATTTCTATGGCTGAACCAGCCTATTTTTATCATGTAAATAAGAGTTACTCCCTCTTAGCTTAATATAAATAGTATTGCAGATAAAGAGGTCATTTGGATGCTCTACCAGACTGGAGGTGACTTTAGGTGCAGCCTAGTCTCCCCTATTGATCTTATGTGGACATAATTCAGATGGATGGGGCCTACCTCTTTTTGTGCAGGTGATATCCTAGTATAAATGTTGACACTTTCCTATGGCCAAAGGTTTGGGAGGAGTAAACCATTCTATCTCTTTGGTCATGCAAATAGACCAGTAAGTGAAAGCTGGGAGGAGCTTGTAATATAATAAACTACCAGGATGAGCAAGAGAATGGGAGCTGGAAGATGGTAGGTTGTGAGCTCTCCTCAATTCTGTCTTGCTTGTACCTTTAACCATGTCTCATGTTTCTTTATTAATATACTAATGGACATAATAATTCTCCTACAAGAGAAAGATCACAAAGTTGGATGGATGGGGGAAGATCTAAGAGGAGTTGGGGAGGAGAAAAGATATGATCAAAATATATTTCATGAAATTCTCAAAGAATAAACCAAAACATTATTTAAAATAAATAAAATGAAAATCTTCCAGCTGAAGTTATAACTAGAAGCCCAGTGGTACATGCCTGTAATCTCGTACTCAAGAGGCTGAGTCAGGAGCATTGTGGGTTTCATGCCTCCCTGGCTACAGGCAGAAGATTTTATTTAAAGCTAAATGAATAAATAAGTAAATTAAGACTGTGGGAGTCTGATCTTCCAATTAATACTATAAAGATTTAAAAATAAGCTCTGAGGCTATAAATTGTACCAAATCATATGATTATGTTCTCTTTATGAAAGAGACATAATTATGGAACAACATAGAGAAAAGAGGCATAAACAGAGCACTGGCATAATTACACACACAGCCTATTTTGTGTTTTCACCTCCTTAAGGATCATGTCAGTTTCAGTGCATGCCGTAAATATTTCCAGATTTTGTCTAAATAAATTCAAGTATACTTATATATGTATGTAAAGCATTTGCTTTCCATAACTGCCATAATATTTTTATTACTGTAAGGCTGTTTATGGTATGAAATAGAGATCTTTACAATTTAGTACATATACACAACAATTACTAATTATTAAGAATAGATTTAATGGTATCACTATGTGTTCACTTAGCATTCTGATGGGCCATTTAGTTACCGTCTTCAAATTTTCCATTTCAAGTACTATTACACCCACTGAATAGTTCTCATATACTTCTCACATATGCATCTCAGTGCCCTGGGCTCACATCATCATTACAGGAAAAATTCCAGGAAGTGAAATCACTGTTCACTAGCCATGCACATTGTCAATCTTGATGGATAAGAAATCTAGACCTCGTATTTCCTAAGTATCTCACCAAGAGTAGCATGCCCATTGTGTTTAATTTTCCCATTTTAATGTGAAGGATGGTATTTTGTTAGTAAATATCTACTTTCTCAATCCTTACAAAGAAAAGCTCCAAAATCATTCTCTGTTCAGTGCTGTTTCTTACTCTTCTATGTTTTCATTACAATTTTATGTAGTCTCCAGTTCCTACTTCATTCCTATCATCCTATTATTCTAAAGACTTCATCAAATCTGTGTTTATCTAGTCAGACTGGATTTATTTTCCATGAACATCGTAAAGTGCATCGCAGCATACTCCGTTTCATCTCACTGGATTTTAGGCCAGTGACAGTGGCTGGCTCTGCTCAGTTCCCTCTGCTTTACAGTGACTGTCATAGTGCTGCATGGTGTAGATGGTAGAACAAGACGTTCAGAAGCTGTTTACGTAGAAACACAAGCGATAGTTCACACCTGCTTTGGACTCTGCTCTTATAACAGGAGAGGCTGGGTGTAGGAAGGTAAGCAGAATGTCCTAAAATTGATTTTTATTCCC
Source organism: Cricetomys ansorgei (assembly GCA_026225945.1). NCBI lineage: Eukaryota > Metazoa > Chordata > Mammalia > Rodentia > Nesomyidae > Cricetomys > Cricetomys ansorgei. Next base: position 565,814 of record JAMJFZ010002601.1, on the reverse strand, counting down.
AGTTGGGTGTGATTGCCTTGGTTAACCACAGATGAGACAGGCAGTGGTGTAAGGAAGACTAAACTAAGATTCAAATCAAAGGATTGGTTCTGAGTGAGTAAAGTTAGGTTTCACAAAACCTGTTCTAAAAAGAACACGGGGAGCCTTTTGTCACAGGAGAGCAGTTTGAAGATAAGGGCCACGTTGAAGCACAGGGCTCAGGCAGATACGAGGATACTGTTTATTCACAGAGACTGATGTTCCATTGGAACCATCCTTGGCCAAGCCTGCAATTACCTCTGACCTAAAGCACCAGACCAAAGAAAATGGATGACTTGTAAATAATAATTGTCATTCTATTTCCTGCACTCCCAATGTGTTAGCTCCAGGGCATTTCAGAAGCCATTTGACATATGTTAAATAATAACCTCCCAAATTTTACCAATTTTAAATTGTGCATTATACAGCTTTTTTTTTTTTAAAAAAAAGCCAAATTCCAAAGACATATCTGCTGGCCTTGCACAGTAGGGAAGTGATCCATTGAGTCAATGCCTTGTACAGAGTTTCATGAAGTTCAAGACTGTCTCTGTGAGATAACATTGAACCTGAGCACAAAGAGCGGTAGCATGTTGTAGGTGGACAAATCAAAAAACCCATGGGATAACCTGAACAACCTTGACCGTCTGAAATGTTTTAATAACAGCAGCTTGGGGATTAAATCTTGTGTGTAGACTTGATCATATGATAGAATCACAGAGGGGACCTTTTCCAAAGTGGAGCCTTAGGGCTTACCTGGTTCAGGGCCCTTTCAAATCACAGTAATCACTTATATGGAATGCACCCTGTATATATTTTATTTTTCATATAAAAGTCAACAATTTCCCTTTAAAAGGCTCTCAGATTCTTATTTTAGGTAAGTTAGTCACAGATACACATTCTAGCAGGAAATGAAATTATCTCTGTAGCCCAAATAGCTCCAAAGAGCATCTTTCTTTTTCCCTTCAACAAGTGTTAGATACATTCTCCAGCACAGAAGGAAAGAAAAGAAGCAGATTAACAGCTTTGTCATTGTAAAAAAAAATCAGAAGCATCTGATCTTTAACAAATCCTTTGATGAAAACTTAGAGTACAAGGTCCCTGTTGTAATTATTTTTATATTGCTGTGCTTTAACTCCAACCATTTTTGTTCCCTAAACACTGCCTACATAAGTATCCCTTTTATTAATATCTATTTATTAAGCTTTCTGAATGGGTTTTGTTATTTTCTGGAAATCTGGCCACTGGGTTGAATTTAGAGAGGCCTGCCTAACCTAATCCTCATTTGTCCATTGTCTTCATTTATATGACTGTGTGTGTGTGTGTGTGTGTTTGTATGTGTGTGTGTGTGTGTGTGTGTGTTGTGCATCATACTCACACATGCTAAACCAGTATTCTACCACTGAGCCACATCCCAGCTCTTTGGTGGAAACTTTCCTCCAAGGCATATGCTACTTTTGTTACCCGGGCTTTTTCCTTCCCTCTATTACCCATTTAAGTTCTAGTCTTCATATGTATTGTTTCCTTATGTTTTAAAATGCTTTGTAAGTCAGAGGCATGGACTTCTTGGCAAGCGTTACATACTTAGTGACCGCTTCGTGGTTAATGATACATGATGCAAATTGCTTTGTTGTCAGTTTAGTTTAGGGAAAAAGCTTTAAAATACAGGTGAGTTTGCTTCTAGGTCCATTAGTTTCATTATTTCACTTGGTAAGTATTTGAAATACAAAACTATTTTAATTTATTTTACATTGGGTATACAAAATATTTCAAATGTTTTCCCCAGAAAATTAAGTATGTGTCACTACAAGGCTTTTTAAATGAATTTATTAGAGATGCTAGAATCACTATAGAAAATACACTGGGGACTTAGGGGAGAGAGAATGTATTTTTATCAATATATGGTCTTAAACAAAGTATGAAGTATAAAGAGATAAATGAGAAGTGTAAGGAAGAAACGTAATGGTTGAGAATGTTAACGTCGCCTGTCTTTGAGAAACATGAAAGCACATACTATAGAGGAGAAACAGCATAGTGAAACTGTGACCATTGTTGTTTACCATGGAGCTTGACGACCCTCTCTGGTAGTTGAGAATGGTCCCTAAGACACATATATTTGAATGCTTGGTTCCCAGTTGGTGGAACTGTTCGGGAAACACAAGGAGGGATGGCCTTGTTGGATTAGGTGGACTCTCTGGGTGGGCTTTGTGGTTTCAGAAGCCCACACCATTCCCTGTTAACACTCTCTCTGCCCCATAGTAGTCTCAGGATGTGACCTCTCAGCTGCTGGTCCAATCCAGTACCTGCCTGCCCACTGCCATGCTTGCTGACATGATGGTCATGGACTCTAGCTCTCTGGAACTGTAAGTTTCAAATTAAATGTTTTCTTTTATAAGTTGCTTTGGTCATAGAATCTCTTCATGGAAATTGAAAAGTACCTAAGACAGAAGTTGGTTCCAAGGAATAGGCTACGGCTGTGACAGCCCTGACCATAATGTTTTCTGGAGGAATATGGAATCCTTTGATACTTTGATGTAGAAAAGCTGTTGAATGTTGTAAGCAAGGCTTAAGAGCCATTGTAATAGGAGTTTGGAAGTCAGCAGGGCTGAGAGCAATTTGGACTATGGAAGCTCAGATCGAGAGGTTTTAAAGGGGAGCAATATTAACAACTGACAACTGGGACAGATATTTTGGCAAAGAAAGTGGCTGCTTTTGCTCTTGTTCTAAGAATCTGCATGAGACTAAATTGAAGAGTTTGGACTTTTTGGAGGGTAGAGGAGATTTTAAGACAGATTAATGTCGATTCTGTCATGTAGTTATTATTGATCGTTCTTATGTAGGTCTACAATGAAAAAGAGCAAGCAGGACAAAAAGAAACACTGTAGTTTAAGGAGAAAAAGAACACCAAGAAATTTAATTTAATATTGGAACCAAGATTTATGCTGAAAGAAATAAGCAGAAATGGAATAAAGGGAGTGACATTCAGAGGGCAAGACCCCATCCAGCTCAGCTTCCAACTTGTCAAAGGGAAAGCTTATGCTACAAAGGAAAGCTCAACAAATTAAAGTTTATTCAAATGTAATTCAAAGAAGGGACTAGGGTCCATATTAAGCAAACACCCAGAATGTGACAGCATAGACCCTGTAGTTCTGTCCTTAGAGTCTTGAAGTTTACAGGAATAAATAGGTAATAGATTCTTCCTTCATGGTTAAGCAGAGCCCCTGAAGCCAGGCATGAGAGAAGTCATTTTGTGAAGCTATGAAATTAAAGTCTATATTGTGTTGGAGGTCCCAAGATGTTGGAGATGTCAGAACTGTGGGATGCCTGCTAGAGTGACCTGCACACAGGGAGTGGAACCAGCTCAAGAGAAAGAAGTATGTTTTAGTCAGCAAAGATAGGAAGGCAGAGCCATCTAATCCCTTTGACATAAGACATAGAGCTAAGATTTGGAGTTTGCTCTGTGAGATTTTGGCCTTTCTTTGGCCCAGTATTTTTCACTATGCCCCCTTTTCTCCCATGTTCTCTGTCATTTTAGATGGAAATATGTACATTTTTAATTTTTATTTTACAGGGGCTTATAATTACAAGACAGTTCAAATCTCAGAAGAGACTTTGGACTTTGAAACAGTCTTGAGTCTATGAAAAACTATGAAGACTTTGGAAATTGGACTAAACACATTTTTCATTATGATATGGCCAGAAGACCATGGTGGCCAGGTGATAAACAGGACATAAACAAAAGTTCTTATATCCACAGAACAAAAATTTAAAAAAACTTGAGGGCCCCTACCAATGGTTAAGAAAAAGTGGAAGAGGGACTAAGCAGTCCTGGGGATGGAGACTCTGATTAACCAAGGAGAAATTTAGAATGTAGAGTTGCCTGCAATCTGCTTAGAAAGCTGTATGGTTGCAAGTTTAAGAGTAATCACCCATGTTGGGTGGAACCTATGGAGATATATCTGCCTTTGAGTTACCCCTGCTACTTGTAAGTAGTCCCTTTTCTATACTCTTGTTAGTAACCCCAGTAAAAAACTCATTGGCTCACCAAATTGGACACTGATGCATGCATTACTTTGGTCTGTCTTGGGCTCTATTTCTGGGGTGAGTAGATGTGTTGTGTCTTCATAGGCAAAGTCAGTTACACAACAAGAGGTCAGGGTCAAGGCATGATATGAAGTTATTGGGTCTTGCACCTATGGCTGATTTGGAGCCAATTCCATTAATTGGGTGGATCTCCTTTGTATGTCACCTTGCATCTCAAGGGTAATCATTTGCAATAACATTACTGGCAGGTCATGGCTGACCCTTTTTCTACCCATGCCAGTTGATGAAATCACTGAGAAAAAAAAAGAACAAAGAGTGCCCATTTTACTTAGATATGGCTTAGCGATAGACCTCCAGTTTTGTCCTTTAAAATAGCCAAATCAAATGCTCGTGTTTAAAAAAAACTCCAGATTCCTCAAGCACTAGCAGTCCTGTGAGAAACGGATGGTGATTTTTCTTTCCCTCTAATCAATTGAGACATTAGCTCACTCAATTTCTTGAAGAGAAAGAATCTGGGGAGGGGTAAGAGGGAGAATCCTCTGGATAGTGCAGCTAATCACCAGGTGACATCTTCAGGACTAACATTTAGTAACTGGTAATTGCTGTAACTAGGGCCATTGAGCTTTGCAAATATTATCCAGTAAATTTTAATTAGCACCCAGGGGATTGAAGAGCTGTGGGGAAAGCTCTTGGGAGAAGCTTCCCTGGCCAGTGGCAATGTGTGCTGAGTAATTTTAGATCAGCTGGCCTGTCAGAGCAGATCAGTGTCATCGCACTACTTATCTGCAGGAAAATGCACCTGCTTCGACATGGAAATGAGGTGCATTATCTGCCAATTTGTGCTGCTTATTTCCACTGCTCCCTCAGGTTTGATGAGTGGGAAGCACGAGGGCTGAAGCTGAGGACTGTGGAGGAGAAAAGGAGCTTTACTGCTTCTCTTCAAGGGCATACAGCATCACAGCCTCTGAATGGCCTCCTTTCCAGTTTTTGGCTGAGTTGGGAATCTTTCTTGAAGTTTTGACTAAATGAGATATTTAAACCTATGCTATAAAAAGTGATGATGCTATTTTGCCATAAATGCGTATGCATTATCATTTTCTTTTGTACGGGGAAATTTCAATCATATTGAAGGGTAGGGTGAGAAATTAGGAATGGGGAGATGGGATCATTTACAAGGACTAAATTGTTGTCATATAAAAGATACTGGCTGACAGAAACAAACGTGTGCAAACATAGAATTTTAAAATCATTGATTTAAATTTTTCCAGCATATGAAATACATCCTAATGATAACAGATTCAATGAATACACAAGTATTAAGGTAATATCATTTTTGAGATAAGGTCTCTCTACACAGACTAGGCTGATCTTGAACTCACAGAGATTCACCTGCCTCTTCTATCAAGGGATTAAAAGTGAATGCTACCATGCCTAGCTTGAGGTACTATTTTTAAAATAAATATTTAGCTTGCACAATATCAAGTTATGTACACCACTTTTATTATCCTTACTTATGGGTAGGAAAATGAGCTTAGAGCAATAAAGCTCCAAGATTTAGGTAACTCAGGAATTAGGTCATGTTGTCTGGATTTGACCTCAAGACATTTAGTATATGAATACACACCTTCAGTAGTTCAAAGACAAACACATACATGTACACATTGTGGGGAGTGGAGGAGGCCCTGGGTGTGAGAAGCCCTGAGTGGATGTGTGTTGTTGACGTGAACTGGCCATGTCAAGATACAAAACCTTCCCCCTGGGGTAAGTTTCAATGAAAAATGGCAAAGCCTTCCTCTGACCCATGTGTGGATGTTGACAGTGTGTGCAGAAAATGTCCACCATAACTTTCTCCCCCAGATATTTACCTCCTGAAGACTGTTCCCCTCCAGAGACTGCTCCTACCAGTATTAACTAAACCTGCCTCCTAGACCCAGCTGTACATAATAAATCCTGCTTTCTCCATCAGCTGATGCAGTAATACTGCCTCCCAGTCCACCCGTTTATAATAAACATTCCAAGAGTCCAGGGTATTGTGACTTTTCCATCAGAGAGCCTAGTCCACTCAATCCTAGCTTTTCTCCATGTTTGTGTTTCCTTCATTCCCTTCTGTCCCATTTAGAACAATCCCCAGAGCCATGCAAAATGTGGCGCACATGTAGGAGACATACATGTAGAAGCGTGTGTACACATATACTTCCACACACATTTATTGTTAGTAGAAGTGTATATATGACCATTTCCCTTTTTTTTTGTCTTCCTAACTGAAAATTGCTATAAAAACAACCAGTTCATCACTGAATGGTGTAACTTCAACAAATATATTGAGATGCACTTCAAGCAAAACCTAGGATTCACAATCAGGAAAACGCAAATAGGAATTAAAATCAGATGCCACTTAAACTGCCAGTATGGTATATTAGTCAAGGGTCTGCATTATATTAAAAGAGAGGTAGTAATTGTTGGTGAAGATGCACAGTGATCAGAGCCCTCAAATACTGCTGGATGAAACAGAAAACAGTGCAACCTCTTTGAGAAGTAGTCTGAAAGCTTCTTAATAAATACAGAATCACCATATATATTCAGCAACTGCATCCCTGCATGTATATACAAAAGAAATAACAACAAAACACTGTCTAGACATAAATTTGTAAATTGCATTCATTGCAGCATTATTTATAGTGACCCTCAAAGAGATACAACCCAGGATTTCTCCATTGGTAACCAGATAAAATGAGTACAATGGGATATGCGGCCACAAGAGTCAGTGGGGTAGTAAGTAATACATGCAGCAGCTTGGATACACCGCGAAGGTTTGCTAAATGGGAAGAGACACAAAGACCACATTTTACAATACTGTATGAAATCTCCAGAACAGGCAAACCAATGCAGTGAAAGAGCAGATTCGTGATTGCCCAGGTTGAAAGGATAAGGGAAATAGTGTGTGAGGAATAAATGATGCTGAGCCTCTTTTGGGAGGATGAAAAAAATTAATTATATTTATATTATATTAATTATATTTAATTATAAAATTAATGGTGACAGTTGCACAACTATGCAAATATATTAAAATCCAATGGTTATATGTTGAGTTGTTAATGTGTTTGGTACATAAATTAAATCTCAAAAAAAAAAATCTGTTTACAAACCCAGTATAGAAATCCAAACATGTCTCTCAACTCTAAATATCTAGCCGTTTGGCCTTGAGAGAATGAACTGCTTTTTAGCATCCAATTTGCCCATTGAAAAATATGAATTTTAATCTTCTGTTTGTAGTTATGAGAGATAAAATAACATTCCTAACATGTACATAGTAAACTTCTAATATGTTTTTAGGGAAGGAAACATGGTCACTATAAATGTAACTTAGATTCTGTGGCCAGTGAAAGAAGAGCAGATTTGAGGATGTAGAAACCGAAGGGAGGATCGAAAAGGTACAGATAGAGCTACAGGATACCCAGGTAAACTGAGTGCAAAGAAAGATGACCCATGAGTGCTGGGAATGTCAGAGATGAGTGAGGTAGGATGACTGGAAACAGAGATCCAGAGAATATATTTATAAAGTGAGCTGAGGAAAGCTCACTGTCCCTTGCTCCATGGGCACCTTAGAGGCATCCAAGTGTTAATAATATTCAGCACCGTAGGAGTTAGGTGATCTAGCACTCTTTAAGTCTCCAGGAGTCTTCAGAACTAGGATTTTCATCTCTTTCTTTCTCTGCCTCATTTTCAGAATGCCTGATGGTCTCTGCATGCTGGCCATGATGCCACTCTCTTCCTCAGGACTAGGTGAAGGGTTTCGAGCTCTGTAGATGAGTTAACCACAGTCAATGCAAAACGAAGCAGTGGCTGGAACAATGGGTGTGAAGGCAGATGACATCAAGACCATGTTGGGAAAGTCCCATTTCTCAGCCTTTTCCACATTTCCACAGAAACAGAATGCTAATGACCTGGTTAGCTTGGTCTGGGAAATAGTGATCAGAGGTGGTGAAGGGGGTGGGGCTTCCCTAGAAGAGTCCCTTGCCTTCTTTTCCATAGGCAGATGGAGCTGGAATATGCCCTATGTGCAGGTATGTGTGCTCTGATGCAAATGATCTGACCTTTTCTGAGTCAAATTTGTCAAGGCTGCCCTGGTTACTTGAAAGGCTTGTAAATCTGGAAGGTAAGTGTTGTAAACTGATGACTGAGCCCCAATCACAGCAATTTCTCCAATATGTCTTTTTGTTTAACATCTTCCTAGATTAGCTGTCACCTTACACATTCTGGAATTTACATTTAGCCAAACAGAAATAGTGTAATTTGTGTTTCAGAGGAGGCAAGAATGAAATGATTAATAGAAACCAAAACTTAGGTCTGAAAAAAAAGTAAATTTTCCTAATTTGGGGGAGGAGGGAGAGACTCAGAATGGTGATGCAGATTCGTGTGCCTGACAGATATTTGAGCATGCATGAAAATCATACTTTACTTCATCTTAACTACACTAAAAGAGAGCAAAGATATCACATGGTACTTTCAGTTTGGCTGAATATATCAAGTCTTCTAGACTCTTTCATCTTCATATTTGGTGGTATTTCCTTTATAGAAGGTTTTTTATGTATTTTATATATTTATAGATTTTATGTATACTGTACATTTTGAGGCTCATCTTCGTACCACACAGAGACATTCTCTTAAACATTGATTTGCCTTGAAGTTTCTCAGCTTAGATTTGAGTCACATTTTGACTTAAATGAAGGAAGATGATCATGCATATTCTTTCACTAGTGAACTTAATATTAGAAAAATGCATTGAAACACCAGAGGACAGAAAAACCTCCTAGTGTCTCCGTTCTAAGTGGATAGACAGAAATAAAATATATGAAACATCAAAACACTGTAAACGAAATATGTGGAAGTTCTAGTATTTTTGAAGGAAACATTTTGAGATATTAGGGCAGGAAGGAATCTGGATGACAAGATTTGAGTGAGAGATGCAAAATGATGACTAGTACTCACTGCATAGGCCAAAGAGAGTGTGGTTTGTGTAGTATGATATTCTTACTTTTTTTTAATCTTTAATAATTGTATTAGTATATATGCATTGTACAAAGAGATGGGTTTCATAATGATATTTTGCTCAAGTACATGATGTCCTTTGACCATATTCAGTCCTCATTATTTTTTCATCTGCGCTTATCTCTCTCCTCTTCCCTAATAGTCTCTCCATATCTATTTTTGTGACCCCACCATGTGTGTGTGTGTGTGCACGCATGTGTGTTTCCTATGATCCCCATATTGTAGAAAATACAATATTTGTCTTTCTGGGTTGGTCTAATTTTGTTTAATAAAATCAGCTCCAATTTTATTCATGTCTTGCAAATAATTTCATTTTTTCATGACCGAATAAAAGCACATAATGTATATGCACCACATTAAAAAATTCATTTATATGTTATGGGAACTAAGGTTGATTCCATAACTTGGCTCTTGTGAACAGTGTTGTTGTAGGAAGTGTGGATTATCTGGTGTTTCTGTGGTTTGCTTTTCTGGATTTTTTAGGGTGTATTTCCCAGAGTGTTGTAGCTGGGTTAAATGGTATTTCTCTTTGCAGTTTTGTGAAGAACCATGATACTTCTCACCGTAGTGGCTGCACTAATTTGTGTTACTTCCGGCAATCTACAAGGGTTCCTTTATCCCTAAATTTTGTGTGTTTTTTTAACTTTTTCATGATTACTATTACTTTAATCATCTGTATATCTGTTTGTGCACCCAAGTATGGGTATGTACACATGAGTGCAGGTCCTTGCAGGGGCTAAAAGATTCAGATCCTTTGGAGCTAGAATTATAAGCAGTTGTGAGCCACCTACTGTGGATGCTGGGAATGTTGGTAGCTACTATGTGTTCTTATCTGCAGAGCCATCTCTTCTACTCCCCCTGCCCCTCCCCCCCACCCCGTTTTCTGTTAATGACAGCTGTTCTGACTGGTGAGATGGAATCTCAGTGAAGTGATTTGCATTTCTCTGATGGTTCAGAATATTGAATACTTTTCATGTATCTATGGCATCTGTACTTTGTCTTTTGAGAAGTACCTGTTCATTTCATCTGTTCAGTTAGCCACAAAATTATTTTTGGTGTTTAATGTTTTGACTTCTTTATGCATAATAGATATCTTTCCTTTGTCAGATGTCTAGCTCTCTCATGTTCTTGTAAACTTCGGTAGTTGCTCGTCTCCACTTTCGTAGTAGTTAGCTACTATGGTGGCTCACCAGGGATGACAAGGAAGACACTGAGGCACTGTCATATGTGGAAGCCCTGACAGACCTCAGCAGAGGGAACCACCATCCTGGCCAGTACCAGACTGGACAGTGGAACCCTAAGCATGTCCATTCCCATGTTTTATTCTTTCAGAACGCCTCAGGTGTTCTACTGATTGCACATGCAGATCATTAGCAATTAAACAACTCCCACAGAAATCCAACACCTGCAAACAATACAAAATGTCAAGGCCTATGAATCCCTTTTTCCAACAGTGCACAAAACAATTATTTTAAATATAACTAAAAATAAACTTCTACAACACACTTTCTTTGTTCTTTCATTACATCTTCCAACTTTCTTTTTCTTCCAGAACTTAGGTTGATAATATGTGGTGGGTGTTGCTTGCTGTGTAGCAGTTTCTCCTTGATTGAAACATTCCATGACCCAAATAAGCTTCTTAAAATAAAAGGTAAACAACCTAAAATAACTGCAGGAAGTCCCAGAAACTGGCCGGATTCACTAGATCCCTCCCTCCCAGAGTAAGCAATAAAGAGTTCTGAGAAAGATTCTAAGACAAGACAAGCTGCAAACAAAACTCTAGGAACAGAAGAATAGCCTGGAAGAAGCCTAAACCAGCCAAATAGCCTGAAAGAAGCAGAGACAACAGAGCTGCCTGAAAGAGATATGGATGAATTGAGCCACCTGGAAGGGGCACTCTTCATTTGTTGAGCTGCCTGTGTGCTTCATGTTCCCTGCTTTTATGATTGTCACCTGTGTTGGGGTAGGTGTTGATGTTGCAGCTGTCTTTGAGCCATTTCTGCTCCTGTAAGTAACTCCTCACCTATGTCTTCAGTAAGTAACCCCAATAAAACTCATGGTTTACTAAGCTGGACTTCGGTGGTATACATACTTTTGTCTGAAATGGGTTCCCTATCTGGAAATATGAATAGACATGTGTGTTGTGTCTTCTTAGAAAATGTCTTGCCACACAACCTTATTGCACATTTTATTCAGGTATGTCTGCATCTATAATATCTACTGGTGAGCATTTCTGAGCCAGAATTACTTTAGTAACTTCTTTTAATGTCTACTTTACTTGCAATATTAAGCACACCAATTAATATAACAGTGCTAAAAAGTTTACCTAGATTTTTCATAGATTATCTCCTTTGAGCTCATAATTACATCAGTTAATTTATTATCAGCCTATTTTACATATAATATTCTAAGATTTAGTGAGAATGCATATTTTCCTGACATTAGCATATTAGAATGAGCAATTTAAAAGTTATAAGTTTCTTTTAAACATTAAAACCTATACATGAGAAAAGATTTGCGGTATTGCAGCATAAGAATAACACTTCTGTTATATTAGAATTTCAGGGGAAAAAATCCTAAAATTGTAGAAGATAGAGGGGTGAAAAAATTCCCTTACAGTCAAGGTAAGTGCTAACATTTAACCCATAGAATTTGTCAGGAGTAGAAACCCAGTTTAGTTGCCATCACTCCTGTAGAATCGGTAAGAGAAGGTCATGCATTAAAAGTAAACAGTGAAAAAATCTCCTTTGAAATTAAAAAGTTCTTTTCCTTTTCCCCCCCTCCCTTTTCCCATTGGAAGGGTACATTGTTTACTGTCTACAGAACAACTGAGGCCCCAGCACTCAATTCTGGGATGTCTCTATGGGGGTCTGTAGTCTCACTGTGGACTGAAAGTACTAAGATCTTCCACAGTTCCCAAGCTGTCCCTAGAGTGGAAATGATAATTCTCAGGACAGTTTGAGCTGTATTTCCTTACAATGGAGCAAAGAGTATGGTGTATAAGTGTTTTTCTGATGTTAAGTGTATCTTTGCAGTTGGGATCCAAGGTTTAAGCTCTGAGAAGAAGGGTATCTGGGCAGCTGAGAGCCAAGGAATCCCAGAAATCACACCATACATAAGTACTTGGAAAAGACACAGGAGGGTGACTGCCTGTGCTCAGGATAAAAGCAGGAGTCAACTGAGCAGAAGGCAGGCCTTATATAGCATTTCTTGGGGGAGGAGTTTTCCAGATGAGCTTGGGCAAGCTCATGGATTGGTGGGATTTCCAGATCAGTGATTGGTGGGTTTTTGAGCTCAGAAATTGGTTGTTTTTCAAAACCTGGAAGTGAGCTCAGACTTTTTACCCTATGTGATATCTGTCTGCCCTTTTCTTGGAGAAGTCCGAGAAACCTAGATTTCAGGATTTGGGGTGGATGGAATCTGGGAGGAAGAGATAAGTCAGAAAGTGAGGAGTGAGTCCAGATCTCTAGTTCTCCAGTTTTGAAGATCCAGTATTCATATTTTATCATATGATACTGTGGAAGTGGCTGAGCTTGAGCCATCTGGAAACATTCTAGGTTATAAAGGTGTTATTCCAAACACCAGCGCTTTACATCCGGGCCATCATTTTGGCATTTCTTTTGACAGAAGTCATTTGTGATTAAAAAACAACAACAAATAATTCTAAAAAACTCTGATAATAATCAATGGAGGAGGTAAAAGAAGAGAGTGACAAGTCAGTTATGATACTGAAGATTGTGCTGCTGGAGCATGTATCCTTACTAACTCTGAAGGATGCTTTGACCAAATCTCAGCATGCACGAAGTGGGTTTTCTTTCCACTTTTGTACAAATGCTCACCAAACTCAGGTCTGCTTTGAACACGGGGCCAAGAGAAGCTGTGCATTGCATGTGATGTGAAAGTTTGAGTTTAGAGTAGATGTTTTAATGCAAAAACAAACAGAAATCTGAGTCTTCCAGAATCCATTGAACTTACTGAAGATTTTAATCTGGAAAAGGAAATGTCTGTGGAAAGTGCTGCAAAACATTCCAGGGAGAGAGCATTAAAGCTACAGCAGGCAGACTAACTGGTTGACATTTTGCAGATTTTTAAAAACATTAATGATGGAGAAGAAAAGTTTGACATGGACTTGGGTAGTGTATTGAGTTTTAGAACTAAGGTTCACATAGATACAGTGTTGCTTGGCTGAAGCCGCACACATAATTTAACAGGAGAACTTTGAACTGTGTCCAGACTGTCTGTAGTCAGGTCAAACACACCTTTTACTAGAAGTATGACATGTTGAACTGCTTACAGTTACACAGTGCACACATGTGGTTTCTCCTACAAACAACAGAAAGGATAATTTCTTGTAGCCCCTAGGAGTAAACACAATTTTTGGTCAGAGTAAAGAAAGTAAAGATAAAAAGAGGAAAAGCTTTATCTTATATTGTTACAAGTTCACTTAGTTTCAGAGGAGATGCTGCAGGCTAGAAAACAGCCCGCAGAACACAATTATTAAAGAAAGGCACCAGAGCCATACAGAGAATTAGATACTACTGTGAAGAATGGGGATCTCCAAGGAATGGCCAGAGAAGAGATTTTGGAGGAGCCAGCCGTACTGGAAGAAAAACTCATTTTAATTAAAGTAGGCCAACATATGGGAAATAATACCTCATGTGTGGGAAGTTCTATTATTGAGAAGAACACTTTTTCTTCTTTTTAAATAATTGGTTCAAAATATTTTACTTTTCCTCTAGCTTGTTTTCTTTTTCTTACTGTGTATTACTTTGATTCATAGCAAAACCTCGATTGAAAAAAAAGTCCTTTCCTTAGGTGTATGTCTCTTGTTTTGGAACGTATACAAAGACAATTCAATGGTATAAGTAAGATTTGAAATATCATAGCTGCTTTCATGCAAATATATATATATATATATCTCCAATATATAATATAAATATATGTAATGCATGTCTCTATATCTATCATCTCTCTCTCTATCTCTATCATCTATGTATCTATGTATCTATCAATCATTCTACATCTACCCTCTATGTATCTATCATATTATATCTATCTATCTATCTATCTATCTATCTATCATCTATGTATCTATCTATCATCTATCTATCTATCTATCTATCTATCTATCTATCTATCTATCTATCTATCTATTTACCTAAAGGGAAATCAAGAAGTATACATAAGTCAGAAGTGAGCACACAACTAAAAAGTAGGCATCGTCTTCATGGAAAAAGTGTTGATTTCCATCTGCAGTCACACACTTGAGGCATATCTGTTTGTTTTATATTTAATCTTCTACTTCAAAACAACAGCAGATTTTTCACTTCAAAAATATAAATTCCTTTCCTACTACTCCTATTCTTTTTCTCTGAAAATGTCACTCCTACCTGCTACCCAGCTAGAGGCTGGTAAGGTGGCATCTGAGCAGGTTAGCATGGGCAGAACTTGTTTCTCGAATCAAACATGTATAGGGTGCATGTGTGTCACTCCAAGCATATTGCTCCTCTGCTTGTGTACTTGCTCACTGGTGGTTTCTCAATAAAAGTGTCAGTACTGCAGTCACTGGAGGATGTGATGGGCACTGGTACAGCATGAGTCTGCTGACATGAATCCCCAGGGAGCTTTGAAAAGTACCTTGGTCAAGATGTTGATCTAATTGACTTCTGTAGATCCAGGGCATTGGCGTTTTTGACACTATCTAGTGATGTTGGGATGTAGGTGGGCTGGGAGGAGGCTAGGTATATCAGGCCACCTCCAGGTGCTTTCAGAGGAAGATCCTGTGTGATTTCACCGTCGCAGTACTGCAGCAGAGGCATTGGAGTCCTCATTTTTCAGTAGGGACTGTAAGTCTGAGTGACGGCACGGTTCCCCCAGCACCACATCTCTAAGGTATGGAAGGGTGCATTTCATTTCTGATATTGTACTTGGAAATCGTGGGTTGGAAAAGCTAATTCAGTTTCACTCAAATAAAATGGTTTACCTGTGAAATGATTTCCACCATCTGTGCTTCCGAAAATAGAGTGGCAAGTTCTATTATAGAACTGTGGAAAGTTTGACCCCAAATGAACAACTGATAAAAAAGTGAAATTAAATAACATGCGCAATTTTAGAGAGGAGATCCCAAAATAGGTCTCGTAAAATTATTTCTATTATTTGCTTTTATATTTATATATTTCAAAGGATAGATTCAACCAATCTTTATTTTTCAGTGTTTGACACAGTATTTCTTTTTTCTATTATTTCTGAGCAAGATAAACTCAGGAAGCACTAGAAATGTCATGCAGTAGGTTTTTCTTCCTGATAACACTTAAGGGGTGGTGAAATATTGATAAAACAAAAATCTACTTTTGTTAAGAGGTTTGGAATTATTGCTTTAGTTATAAACGCAAAAAAGAGAGGGTACTCTCCCAGGAGCTGAGCAAGCATGACAGCTGTTGCTGTGCCATGATCCTGTACATATAGGAGCCTTCGTACAACATAGCTTCTCAGCTTACAAGTAATTATGGGATATAATAAAATGCAAATTTTCGTAAAAAAGGATGTTAGTGAACAGGAAGTATACTTCCTAGTGCAGAAACACTGCTCACTATGAACTATTTTATCAACTTTTTTGGCTATTCATCTAGTAGTAATTAATGTCTCTTCAAGGGTAAATAAAAGGATACTATAAATATTACTTTTCAAGATGTGCACAAGCTTAAGTTGGACAAAATCCCAGCATGAAGATGTATAGTGGTCCTGAACTCCTACCTTAGCTAAGGGGTTACTGAATTTTGATAGCTTCTTGGAGAGGGAGAGTTAGTTTTCTTCAAGGTTGTGGACTCTAGCAGATTCTAATGTGGGTCCTCCCACTCTTTAGTGGAAAGCCAAGGACATATGGGAAACACAAATTGTAGTTGATAAGCTTTAAAAAGAAAAGAGAATGTAATATTGAATTGACAGATAAATGGGAGGATGGCTCTTGAAGGAGTGGAGAGAGGAATGAATATGATCAAATTGCAATGCACAGAATTCTTAATGATCTAATAAATTATGAGGGGGAAATCCACTGATACGGGTTTATATGTGCAGCCACAGAATGGCCTGTAGAGGAATATTCAATCATTTAATCTAGCAACATGAGTGCTCTGGGAAGAGATCATATCCAGGGATATCTATAAAAGGATCATATTCAGGTGGCGATATGAAGTAATCACATTCAGAGGCCTGTGTGGTCTGATGGAATGTAGGAAGAATAGTATACATCTTTAGTCCCAATATTCAGAAAGCAGTGGTGATGCATACCTTTAATCCCAGCACTTGGGAGACTAGAAGCAGAGCTCAGAAGGAGTCAGTGTCAGTCAGGAAGTGATGTCTGAGATTAGTCAAAGTGAAGGGCAGAGGAAGTGATGGATCAGAGAAAGAGTTGACAGAGTGAGTCAGAGTGGGGACACACCCAGTTCCCATGATAGAAAAGCAGGTTCCCAATTCAGAGAGTCAAACAGTCAGTTACAGAAGCAGACAGGCTGAAGGAGAGACCACTGAGGCAGACAAAGAATGAGACACAGGGACAAGACACAGAGACAATGAAGCAATCTGACTGGGGATAAGGCAGAGAAACAGAGAAGCTGACTGAGCCAGTATGGGACAGTGAGAACTCACAGAGACACAGAGTATGAGACACAGAGGCAATGACACAAGAGCAGTCTGAGGCAGAAACATAGGAAGAAGAAGTAGTGTCAGATGGGAAGAGAGTCAGTTTGAAGCTGTGCAGAGCAGTCCAATCAGCGAAATTGTGGGAATCAGCCAGAGTCTGCCAGAGTCAGAAACGACTCAGAAGACCAGTCAGAACCAGTCAGTCTGGAGAAGAGTTTGAGCCAGAATGGCAAGTGGATTGAAGCTAAAGCTTTCCAGCTTTAGTCTTAAGAGTAGATTGTATGGGGGCCAAAATGTTCCAGGGCTCCAGGACTAGGACTGGGGATTGAATTAGCCAAAGAAGAAACTGCTTTTGTCCTGAAACTACAGCTACATCTGGTGCCCAACATGACTGAACATTTACAGTGGCCTTAAAAAAATTAAGCAGTTGTAACTGCAATTAAAAGATGATACTTGTGCCAATGAGATAACTCGGCAGGTGTAGTTGCTTGCCCTCAAGTTTGAGAACACAAGTTTGATCCTTACAACTCACATATTAGGAAGAGAAAGCCACTTATCTAAGTTGTCCTGTGATCTCCACATATGCATAGCATGCACACATGTACACACACAGAACTAATGTTAAGTTTTTGAAAAGTAATATTTCCTTATCTACCCAGTTACCCTTTAGAATAATTTTGTTTTTCTTAGCAATATAATATTTCTTTTGTAAATGTACTATATTTTAATTACCCATTTATCCTGATGGACCTCTATCTAGGCTGTTTCAATTACCTGATTATTGTGAACAAAGCAGCAATAAACAGGGTTGTACATGTTTATCTATTGCAGGATACATAGTTATTTGGGTATATGCCCAAGAGTGGTATAGCTTGATCATGTGGTATATAGATTTCAAACCTTTTGAGAAACCTCCACACTGATTTCCATAGTGGCTATAACCATTTGTACTCTATCAGAAGTGAATAAGCATTCCTCTTTCCCCAAATGCATGCTAACATTTGTAGTCATTTGATTTTTGATCATACCCACTCTGAATGGGGTAAAATGAAATCCTAAAGTACTTTCCATTTGCATTTCCCCAATAGCTAAGGCTGTTATGTTTCTACCAAGTCTTGGAGTTTTTTTTTTTTTGTTGTTTTGTTTTAAGTTGGCAGATTTGTAATTACTTCTATCTCATTGGTCATTATGGGTATGTTTAAATTATTTACTTTGTTTTATTTAATTTTGGTAGATCATAGGTATCTAGAAATCAATCCATCTATTTCTTTTAAACATTCTAGATTAGTGGAGAGTGGATTTTTAAAGTATGTTCTCATGATTCTCTGAATTCACTCAATATCTTTTATACTTCAGATTTTATTAATTTGGATCTTTTGTCTTCTGGTTAATTTGGCTAATGGTTGACAATCTTTTCAAAGAAACAACTCTTTGTTTCACTAATAAAATGTTTAGGGTTGTAATCTGTCAGTGAGATTTTGCTTACATGAGTATTAGTGCCTCTACTCATCTTTTCTGACAACGTTTGGTTTGAGGTCTATTTTGTAGATAATAGCTACACCTGCTTGTTTCTTAGTCCCATTCACTTAGAATACTCTTTTCTATACACTGTCTTAGGTAGTGTCTATTATCGTTGGTGAGGTATGTTTCACAGACACAACCAAAAGATGAATTCTGTTTTCTAGTCAAGTCTGTTTGATTGTATGAATGGAGACCATTATTGTGCTGAGCTATTTTTGAAAGATATGTATTAATTCCTGTCATTTTTGTTGATTTTTTGTAGTGTTTTCTCAGATTTCTTTTAACAATCTGTCTGGAAATTTGCTTATTTGTTGCCTGTAACTTCTTGGATGTGTTTATTCTTTTCCTCAGAGATAAGTATTCCTTCCTATAGAGCTGAGTAGTCATAAAATCCTGCCATTTGTTTTACATGATAAGCTTTTATTTCTCCTTCAATTATAGTAGTTATTTTTTCTAGGTATAATATTCTGGATTGGCATTGTGGTCTTTCAGAACTTGGAGTACATATTTCTAGGGCCATTCTGGCTTTAAAAGTTACTCTTGAATAATCACATGTTATTCTAATGGGCTTGACTTTATCAGTGACTCGACCTTTCTCTCTTGCAGATTTCAATACCCTGTCTTTAATCTATGTTTTTAATGTTTTAATTATATGTCATGGAGAGTTTTTTTTTCTGGTCTTATGTATTTGATGTTCTATAGGACTCCTTTACTTGCATGAGCACCTATTTCTCTAGATTTGGGTGATTTTCATTTATGATTTTACTGAAGATATTTTTTATCCCTTGCTATGGTGTTCCTCTTCTTCTGTGCTAGTTATTCAAATGGGGTTTTTTGTGATATCTCCATGTTCCACTCATTCATATGCATATGCATGTGTGTGTGGAGTGCACACACACACACACACACACACGCACGCACACACACACACACATAATGGTTTTAATTTATCATTGACCTTTACTGAATAATCCAGTTCTTGTACTTTGTCTTTCATCCCTCACTCTTCGTGACACAATCCATTCTGTTGATGAAGTTTCCCACTGAGGTTTTTAATTGACTTCTTGAGTTTTTCAGTTTTAGCACTATTTCAACTTGGGTTTTCTTTAAGATTTCAAGCTGTATTTTAATGTCTTGAATTCAGTTTCTTATTTCATTCATCTCTTTGTCTCTTTAGAATTGTTTGACCATACTTATAATCATTCCTTTGAATTCTTTGTCTTGAAATTCTTCAAGGTCATTTTAATTAGTAACCATTACTATGAGATTTGTAGTTTTTGAAAGCAACAAGTTATTTTGGTTTATCATGTTGTTTTTATTTCTATACAGGGGTTCACACATCTGGAATTAGTTTCTTGGTTTTGTTTTATTCCTTTTTTGTTCAGATTAACCTTTCTTTCTTTCTTTCTTTCTTTCTTTCTTTCTTTCTTTCTTTCTTTCTTTCTTTCTTTCTTTCTTTCTTTCCTCCTCCTCCTCCTCCTCTCCTCTTCCTTTTTTTTTTTAGCAGAAGCATTTACAATATTCAGAATTCATAATAGGGTTGGAATCTTTATTTTTTCTTTTTGTCTAGTGTTGGTGGCTACTGCCTTTGTCTCAGTTTTTCTCCTTATCTGCTGTATGCTGATAGCTTTCTCAGCTTGTTGAAGGATGTTGGAAGGGATTCCATCAGGCAGGGTGAACTGGTTTTATGTCTCAATGTCAGATAGGGCAGCTAGAATGTCCCAGTCAGAAGACTGGCAAGGTTGTCTGTTTCCAGGTCATATGTGCTGGATGGAGTATCCCTGCTGAGGAGCAGGCTGGGATTTACTGAATCCCAAAGGGGAGAGGCTGGGAAAAGATGGTATTCCCTAGCTAGAAGCTGTGGGGTATGAGTGACACAAATTGGTGGTGGGAGGGGCAGGCACCAAGAATGGGCTACCTCATAGCTTGCCTCAATCTTTGACTATGTGTCCATTTTGCTGTTTTTTGACTATATAGTGCCAGATTGTACCAGTGTGTTAATTTATTTAAATACTTACTTATAAACATTTAATGAATTGTAAGATTTTTTATTATTATGAATAATACTCCCAAATGGTCCACAAAGTGTTTGAACAAAGTTATACTTCAATCAACCATGGAAAAGTGTCTGTTTCACTACAGTTTGGTTCACTAAATTTTATGTGCATGTGTGTATATAAGTTGTCATGCTTGTGTTGGTCTCAAAAGAGATCCTTGGATCCCTCAGAGATAGAATTACATTCATCTATGGGTTATATGGGTGTTATATGGGTGATGGGACCAAACTCTGCTCCTCATTACTGCACAGAAAGTGTCTTTAACCACTGCTAAGCCATCATTACAGCCTCTAAATTTTATTTTATTCTAAAATTTTTAACTAAATATTATAGGTAAATGCTTACTTGTTAATTCCAGTTGTGTACAAGGTACTTTGAAATCTTTGGTGTTATAAAAATGTTTTTAGTAATCCGTCTTTTAATTATTAGCTCCTAGTATACAGAAATATAATGACTATAATAATTAGTCTTACATATTGCTTTTTATTCAGTATACACTGATTTATTTAATTAATCCTCATTTTAAACTATACATCCTTACATTTCCTGCATCATAATTATTAGCAATTTCAGTGTTCTAATATTTCATTTGCACCAGTGTTTATAATTTTCATTTCTTTCTTAGCATCTTAATCTTTAGAACAGTTTTTGTTATTGTTGTTGTTTGAAATTGGGTATTATTCTGTAGACCATACTGGCCTCAAACTCACAGAGATCTGCCTTCCTCTGCCTACAGAGTTCCTGGATTGAAGGTGTTTCCACCATACCCAGCTCTATGAAACAACATTAGGCAGACATTCTTATCTAAATCTATAACACATGCCCTTCAGTGGCTGAAGAAAATTTTCTATTAGTTCTGTTTTGATAAATATATTTGTCGTGAGAGGATATTTAATCATATTACATGCTTGAGCATCTTCAAAGATAACCATCTAGACTGTGGGCTATTGTATTTTTGTATTTTATAAGTCTGTTTGCTGATATTTAATTAAAAAATTTGTGTTTTCTTTTGTCAAAGAAATTGGCCCAGACTTCTCTCTTCCTATGGACCTAAAAGAAGCTTTTTGAATTGTATTTTCTATGTTTCTTTTCTTTGTAAGAATTTTTACACAATTGTACTTCATTCTCAATACCTGATCTTTTTAAGAATTAAAAATGTACATAAAATGAGCTATAAATGACTGCTTATAATAGTGCCATTCCTTACAGCCTAGACTGAGAAATGCTGAGGTGACAATAAACTGTGATATGTGCATAGTATTAGTTTTGAGTAATTGAGACCAAATATCCAGAAGTATCTAAAGAGATCAAAGGTTCACGGTTTCAGAGAGTTGTTGTCCATTATGATGAACGAGGCCTGATAATAAGAACATATGACAATGCTGTGTTACGGATAGAATCCAGCAAAAGACATGACCCTGTTGTGTAAAAAATATTCAAGACCTGCTGATCTTTTTCTGCCACCCAGTTCCCACATGCAAAAAACTCCACATCTTCAAAATATCATTACAAGCTCAAGACTGAGTATCTAAAACATTATCTTATGGAGGAATATTTTATATTCAAACTGTAACACTATTCAATAAAATGGGAAAAATTGTTACAACACAGTGAATTTAAAGAGTAAGTATAAGTGTTCATATAGAAGATAATATTTTATTTTGTGATTACTTAATATAAATTTATAGTTAAGGTAAAATGTGAATTTCTAGGAAAGTCTTGAAAAGGAACTAATTTACGGCACTAGAAAGTCAGGGTGGTAGTTGTCTGAATGTGGAAAGGTGTGGATATTGTTTTAGAAAAACAGGAAGACTTTTGGGATAGAATAGGTTTGTTTTATATCTTAAGATGATTTAAAACATCTCATTAAACTCAATGGACATACATGAGAATTTTGCATTTTGACCACGTGAAAATTCTATTTCAAAATTTTATCAACAGTATGTCTGTCGAATTTAGAGTTCAGTAAAATAAAAGCTGTTTGTTATCTGGATAGATTGTGTAGACAAGGTAGTACAGTAAGGACAGAAAATGATTCATGGGAGAATCTAGCTGGCAGATATATGAATGTTTACCATAAAATTCCTTAATTTTTCTGTGTAGTATATTTCCTCCAAAAACTACATGCTAATATTACAATGTAATTTATTTTATATTTAACTTTATATCAGACTTTTCTGATACATATACACTAGAATAATATTTTATGCTTTTTTATACCTACTATTTCCTTATGGTATAAAAGGGCCTAGGAAACAGTGCAATAAATCTGGACATAAGAAAGTTTACTCCTAAGAAATATCAAACAATGAAACTAGTGGAGAGTTCAATTTCAAAAGCAGCTTCTCTGTAGAACATCTAGAGATGTTTTTAACTCTTTTATACCCATTTTTCTATATTTCTCATAAAAACAGTACAATAAAATAATTTGCTCCTAAGAGCAAAAGTAGAAGCCCTGTGAATATACAGAAAACGTAAGGCTTCTTTTAAACTCATTGCAATATTTAAATAACCATTATACATTAGCCATTAAAACTAATGGGAATTAACAAAGAATTTTGAAAGAGTTTTCCATGTTAACTGGGCTATATATCCTCGTTAGTAAAATGTTGCTATGACTTACCTGGTTTTGATTCTGAAGGATAGTAGACAGGAATGATCAGAATTTGTGAATCAAAAAGACTCAAAAAAGGCTTGGGGACTGACGATTTGTTTTGGAGAAATCTAAACACTTAAAGTCTTAATTACTTAAATTCTTTTCTGTCTTTGCTTTCTCTCCAAAACAAATATTATTTACTCTAGAGATGGACAGCTGGGTGTGTGAAATATGATTAAATATTGCTTAGGTTGGAAATATTTCAGATCAAATTATATTGTGACAGTATTATTGAACCAGTATCTATTAATTGCTTTATGTCTGCAATTAAAAATAGACACATAGTGGGAAATTAATCTTTCTGTTATTTATTTATAGATATTAGGCATTACATATGCTATGGGGTAGACATTGAATGTTTCTTGAAGGTCTATATGTGAAAGCTTTGTCCCCCAAGGAAGCACTTATTGATGGTATGAGGAATTTTTAGGAAATGAGTCTGGTTGGGTTGTCTTTAGACTATTTGGAGTAGGCTTTCTGTTACAGTTAGTTTTAATTGTCAAGTTGGTATAGACTAGAGTCATCTGAGGAAGACCTTAATTGAGGTACTACCTACATCAAATTATCCTGTGAGTATTTCAGAGGGGGTTTATATTGATTGGTAATTGATGTAGGAAGGCCCAGCCCATGTAGGAGGTACCATCCTAGGCAAGTGGTCCTGAACTATGTAAGAAAGCTAGGTAAGCATAGCTTGGTGAGTGAGCCAGCAAGAAATGTTCCTCCATAGTTTCTGTTTCAAATTCTTGCTTGAGTTTCAACTCTGTCATCTCTCAGTGATGGGCATGTATACATAAGCCAAATAAGCCCCTTAATCCCCTAAATTCCTTTCAGTCAGAATATTTTATCATATTAAGAAAGAGGAAGTTAGAATAGGAACTAATACCAAAGTGGGGTGTTACACTGACGGACCTGACCATATTGCTTTCTATGCTGTTAGACTGTTTTGTTGGATGACTTGGAAGATTTTAGAATGTTGAGCTGAAAAGGACTTTGAATGCTCAGAGATTACTAGGCTATTCTGCGGTATCTTAGAAGGTATGAGTGCTGAGAGAAATGTAGACTGTGAAAGTCTGGTTCATGGATTTCATATAGATGCTAAGATTACCAAATCTTAAGATAGGGAGAATTTGTGTGATATTTTGCATTGAAGAATCTGAGTGTGCTAGTTAGATGGGGCTGAGGAATCAGTTGTAATTAATACGTTGTAATCAATAATTAATCAGTACCACTGAGTGGACTCTTCTATACTTTAGTGAGACAACAGGAATGCGTTTTGTCAGGATTGGCACCCAGAATTTGTTGTCTAGGGGCTGCCAAGGCTATATTTCAAGCTGGCAGACAAACTTGGTGATGTGTAAGAGTCACCCTCATGGTACTTGTTTTGAAGTAATGAAAGCTGCATAGAGAGAAGCTGACTGAGGCTTGACACACCATGGAAAGTCTGGAGTTCATGTGGAGAGGGGAGGAGAGGCCATTACTAAACATGCTACCTCAGTACCAGCTGAGTCCTCAGGATATAGAACATGCCAGGAACATGGGAAATCTATCAAAGACAGTGGCAGGTATGGAGGAGAGGTGACCTCTGAGACATGCTGTCTGTGCTGCAGATGCATAATTTGAGAAGTGGGTCTACTCAAACTCCCAAGAGCCAGAAAAACTACACAATGAGTCCCAGATGCTGGCCATTAAGGATCTGGATGTACTCTGCTGGATTTTAGTTTTGCTTAAGTTCATTGTTTTTAATGATCCAGTTCTTCCCTTTTGGATTAAGAAACTATCTTGTTTGTTGTTGTTGTTGTTGTTTGGGTTTTTTTTTTTTTAATCTTACAGAAGCCTGCAGTTAAGATATATTGGACTTTTAAAAGTGTTGGAACTTTTAAAGGCTGTAGGACTTTTTAAATTGTACTATGTTTTAAATTATAATATTAACATGAAATCTTATAGACAAGGAGTTAAAAGTTTATGGTTTAACAGTGATATCTTTGATTGTTGACAAGGGGTGGAGAGCCCTAGCTAACTTCACTCGTCAACTTGACACATCCTAAAATTATCTGAGAGGAAAATTTTGATCGAGGAACTGCCTTGATCACATTGGCTTGTGGACATATTAATGAAAGATTGTCTCGATTGGTAATTGATGCAGGAAGGTTCATTCCACTGTGGGCAGCATCATCCGTAGGCAGATGATACCAAGCTGTATGTGAAAGCTAGCTGATGGTCTGGAGAGATGGCTTGGGTGTATGAATCTTTTCTCCTGAAATTACCTCTTGCCTTCAATGAGGCTGAAATTTTGCCAGGCCTTACAATCAAGTCAATAATATGTTTTCAAGCAATTTAAAATGATGTACTCAGTCTGCTATCTTATTACATATTAAGTTTTAGTTTAACTTGCCTTTAAGAAAGCAATATGATCAACCTTACTAAGGCTTGTTTTTCCAATGTAATCAGCTTTTACAACACAAGCTAAATGCATAGCTTTAATCTTAACTATGTACTTTTCTATGCCCTTGACCCAGAATAATGTATGTATATGTGTGGCTGTGGTAATCACTTGCTGTAAAGAATCAATGAGTTGAAAGCAACCTTAAAGACAAAAAAATACCCATAAATGTTGAAAGCTGTATGTGGATATAGGATGACAATGTCTGTGAGTGATTTCATAGCTGTGATTGGGACCCAGGCTGCATAAGTGGAGAAAGTGAGCTAAGCACTAGCATCTATCATGGTAGAGAAGTCAAAGCAGTAGGAGCTGGAAGCAGCTGGTTACAACATAACTACATTAAAGAAGCAATCAGTACTGTATGCATGAAGCTTCTCAAATCCATTTCTTTACTTATATAGTTCAGGATCTCAGCCAGGAACTGGTACACCACACAGTGGGTGGGTCTTCTCACCTCAAACAGTGTAATCAAGATGATCTCCCAGCCAGACTTCTATCTTCTCTTCTAGGGTCTTGCATGATGAGTGTCTCTGGCCTCCTTATTCAGGCCTTCTTCTCAATCTACCATATTTAACCTAAGCCAGACTGCACATCCAGTACCCTGGCCTAGTCTGGCTACCCCCACCTGCACTGAAACCAATCTCTAGGCTTCTGTGAGGCCCTCCCCTATTTGCTGGCACACATAAGTCCCTGCTGTGCTGCAGCCAACATCTCTACCCAGCTAGATCTTTTACCTCCCTCTGTAGGGTTTAAACCAGTGACCTGGACCTCCCCGTCCATGCTTTTGCCCAAAACCAAAAGACCTCTCCCACATTTAGTGCCCCAGCCTCCTATGCCTAGGCTATAGCTGACATCTAGGCTTCTTCCAGGACCTTCTCTACCTATTTTCCAAAACACAGTTCTCTTCCAGATCACATTAAACATTTTTACCCATCAAGCTCTCCTTCAACACTCCAGGGTTGGTCTAGGAAGCACATCCTATACATCAGTCCAGTCCCCTCTGTCTATCTGACTTCATTCCACCAAGCCATTTCCAAACTCTAAGCCAAACTTGCCCCACCCTGACAATCTTTTCTTCCCCAAACTGCTTTATCCATATCCAGATTTAGAAATAACAAAAGAAGTTCACAGTCCTAGATCTCATAGCAAAAATTATCAGCCATATAAAAGATCAAGCCAGTGTCTTCTCTCTAAAACCTACCTGTCCTGGAGAAATGTTTGATGAGAATTTATTAGATGACCCCCCCCCCCAGGACACAGAATTTAAAACAGCAGTCATAAACTTCATCATGCAATTCAAGAAGTTTAAAGAAGACACAAAGAAATAGCTTGATGAAATTAAGAAGAAAGAACTTAAGGAGAATAAACACCTGAGTGATGCTCAAGAAAGCACCAACACAAGGCTAATGAAACAGAGAAGACAATTCAGAACTCTAAAATGAGATTCAAGAAGGAGATAGAAACATCAAAGAAGACTCAAACTGAAATGATGATGTAATAGACAAATCATTAATTCAACTAGGAAACTCAGAAGAAAGCCTTACAAATGGAATGAATCAAGCAGAAGACAGAATATCTGGATTGAATGATAAAGTAGAGTGTTGATTCTGTGACGTCCCTGTGTCACCCCCCTCCCCGCCCCCTGTTGCTGCAGACTTTGACCCCCTCACCGAGAACAGAACAAACAAACAAGACACAATTTAAAAAAAGTCCCGGGAGACCTTCTGGTGGAAGTCGTGCTCTCTTTAATGCCGGGTGTCTGCTACATATATATCCAACGGTGGGGGAGGGTCAGACTAGGGCATTGGAGTAGCCTTATTTGCATGCAGAGCTCAAGTCTAAGTGTCAAGGTCTTGCAAGGGCACCTTCTACATAAGGTGCGGTCTCACAGGGAAAAGGAGGAAGGCACCTTATCAATGAATGGACCCATCCCTAGGTTCCCAGCTACAGCACAGATAAGCACCAACCAAGCCACATTCCTTTTGCTTCTGGGAAGCAGGCAATATTTAATATTTAGCTGAGTTCTGGCCAGGCTAAAGTGGGGAGCAGCTGAACACCTCTGTTCTCATCTCCTGTGATGACGTGGGGTTCCAAGACAGCTTTGACCCACTCTTAGATCTATAACAGTCCCACAGTAGAGCAAATAATTGAGGATTAGGGAACATTTTAATTAAACACATGGGAGGAACATACAGGAAATTTAAAACAACAGGAAAAAACAAACTTGTATATTATAGAAGTTAGTGGCCTAGACCAGATCTTCAACAAGATCACAGAAGAAAACTTCCCCAAACTAAGGAAAGACATACCCATACAGATAGAAGCACATAGAGCACCAAATAGAAAAGACAAGAAAAGAAAATTACCATAGCTTGTCACAGTTAAAACACAAAGTACACAAAACATAGAAAGTGTATTGCAAGCTTGCAAGAGAAAAAGACGCAAGCCTCATAAAGAGGAAAACTCATCAGAACAACAAATGATGTCTCAATGAAAACTTTGAAAGCCAGAAAAGAAGAGCTTGAAGCAATCCCACTGAAGTCAGCAATGAGATAGGGATTTCCACCCTATTTCTATTCAGTTTTGAACTCTAAATACTAGCTAGAGCAATAAGGCAAAAGAAGAAAATTAAAGGGCTAGAAATAGAGAAAGAAGTCAAACTATCCATGTTTATAGACATTATGACACTTGTTAGAGTGTCCAAATTCCAACAGAAAATTTGTAGAAATGATAAAAATTGAGCAATGTGGCAGGAGACAGAATTGACTTGAATAAACCAATAGCTTTTCTATATGTCAACAACAAACATACCGAAAAGGAAATAATGGACACACTACAATTCAAAGAGCATCAAAGAAAATGACATATCTAGGAATAAACCTAACTAACAAAGAAAGTGAAGAACTACATGAAAACTTTCAACTTCTGAATAAAGAAATAATATTAAGACGTTCCATGCTCATGGATTGGTAGAATTAATAGTGTAAAAATAACCATTTTACTAAGTGCTATTTATAGATTCAATGCAATTCTAATCAAAATTCCCATCTAATATTTTGCCAAAATAGACAAAAAAGTTCTAAAATTCATAAGGAACCACAAAAGACCTCAGATAGTCCAAACAAACCTGAGGACCAATGCTAGAGGGATTCTCATTCCATACTGTAAGATATATTATAGAGCCATAGTAACACAAACAATATGGTACTGAGACAAAAACATACATATAGGCAATGGAACAAAGTTGAAAACCCAAAGAAGAGTACACATAATTTCAGCCTCCTGATATTTGAAAAAGATGCCAAAAATGGGTTGGAGAAGTAAAGCATCTTCAACAAATGGTGCCAGGAAAACTGATGTTTATAGACAGAAGAATGAAATTATAATCCTATTACTTTGCTCAAAAATAAACTCCAAGTGAACCAAAGACCTAATTATAAAGCTAGAAACACTAAAACTTCTAGAAAAAAACATAGACAATACCCTACCTGGTATAGGTGCAGGAAAGTACGTCCTGATCAGAACTCCAGTAGCCCAAGAATTAAGGCTAGCAATTACCAATGGGACTTCATGGAACTAAAAAATGCTGCACAACTAAAGAAACAGTCAACCAGGTGAGGAGGAAGCCCACAGAATGGGAAAGAATCATTGGCAACTATATATTTGACATGGAATCCAGGAAAGTAAAAAGGGTCCATTTCCACTGGAGGGTAGTTATAGAAAGCAGAATAGCAGAATACAAATAATCTTACCAGGGAAATGAAAAGAGAAGACGTTTTCTAATTAGGGAAAAGAACGGAGATAAATACAGATAAAGGAGGAAGGAAGGTAAAATAAAAGGATGTCTGACCAAACTCTTAAGGAATTATACTATTAACTACCTAAAAAATTATATTATATGTATGTCTATTTATAAGTACATACATAGTTTAAAGCAATTTCCTTATCTCGCCAGACAATTCTCTCTCCAAAAGCCAAAGACTACTAACAAAAACCTGAACACCAGACATGGAAAGGTTTCTTTTGACTTGGTGGTATGCGCTGTTGAAGAGACTGCCAAAGCATTACAGGCTATTGCTACTGATCCAGGTTTCTCCCAGAGGTGAAAGATAAGTCCCTAACTCTGAAGAGACCATAGACTTCAGAGACAGTGCTCAAAGGCCCCTGGACTGTAACTGACCTGAGGATTAGCTTTCATGGTACCAGAAGGCACCACAAAAGATTCAAAGAAAGCAACCAACAGCTCTACACAGCTATGATATCTATGGAGCACAGCAATGATTAGTATAGCACAACATTCATAAGTGTGCAGTAGTGGTACATATACCTTGGCAGTAACCAATAGTTATCTAATTAAGCCTAAGACCTGCTCAACAAGGGGGAAATTTTGCCTGGTTCTGGAAACTTACTCAATTGCTCAGGATTAGTGAAGTCATGGATCTTGAAGGTGAACCTACAAGCACTCTAAATATTTGTTCTTATACCCATAGGTAAGAGTAATCCTTATCCCTTACTGAGGAAGCTTCTCTTTTCAGCAGACAGAGAACATTATAGAAATTTACAGCCAATCAAAATGAAGAATTCTGGAGTCCAATCCCAGTGGATACACCTATAAAACAATTCTCACATGTGAGGCTCAGAGAAAATTTTGGAAGAAATAGCAAAAAGGGTGTAAGAGCCAGAGGATCATAGAGTTTGTTTGGAGAATGTATCTCGTAGGAATGTCAGAATCTATACCCACAAAGTGTCATCACCATGACTGCCTAAACATAAGCTGAACAAGGATAACACCGATAGATATGTCAAAATGGATGGGGAAAGATCAGGAGGCTTCAACCCTACACAAAGTAGAGGCTACTAAGGAATACTAGGAGCAGAAGAAGGGAAGAGCACATCAAATGGTTATCTAATACAAAGTGGTCAGTCCCCAGAACATACATACAGGTAACACTTTACAGACTGAGTAAATTATATCCAGGAATGTGTATGCATATATGCATGCATAGATCCACGTAACTACAGTTAATGGAAAAAGAGTCCACGGATTTGAAAGAGAGCAGGTATATGGAGTATATGGGAAGTTTCAGAATGAGAAAAGGGAAGGAAGAAATGATATAATTATATTATAATCTCAAAGATAAAAGAAAAAAAGATAATCCCTATGGTGTTTTAAATGAGAATGGCCCCCAGAGATTCATGTATTTGAATTCTTGGTCCCCAGTTGGTGGAACTGTTTGAGGAGGATTAAGAGATGCTGACTTGTTGGAAGCGGTGTGTCACAGGAAGTGAATGGGCTTTAATGTTTCAAAGGCCCATTCCTATTGATCTCTCTCTCTGCCTTGTAAGCACCTACCGTTTTATCAGAAACAGAATATAATGGCAATTCCCAGGATCAATACAGTGGTAGTTGCCAGGAACCAATGATATTTGAAAGCTAGCCAGCGTATACAAGATTAATGTCTAAGACCAATTGTCCTTTTAAGCTTCCATCTTCCTTGACTTTCAGGCGAACATACAGAGAAATGCAAAGCAGCCTGAATGCTTCACTGACCAAAGGAGTGCCTCAGTTTCTCAGGAACTGAAATGTGGTGAGCCCTTCAGACTCTGGGCCTAGACTCTGCTGTATGCCTCTGGCTAATATTGCCTAATTCCATTATTGGGAGATCTTTTGAGCATAACTGAGTCACAAAATATTATAACTGCCCGAGAGAGGCTGGTTTTGGGGAAGTCAAGTTTATCTGAAGGAGTGTCCTTTCTCCAGCTGAACATTCAGCCTTATCATGTGAGACTATTGTCCTAGGTGAACATTCAACCCCACCTAGAGAAGCTACTTCCCTGGGTAAGCAATTACCTTCCCTGAGACAGGTTACCTCCCAGGATAAGCATTTGATACGGCAGAGAAAAGGGAAGTCTCAAAGTTTAGGATTAACTAAAGAAAGAGATGTTTTTCTCATGTAACTGATCTGCTGCATTCTTTGTGATCATTGTCTTTGTAACTCCTGTAACTGCACGAAGCCCCTTGAGTAAAGGGGTATAAAAACTGAGAGAAAAATTAAACATTAGCTCCATTCCACCTGAGCTCAATGATGCTGTGTGTGTCTGGCCTACTTCTTTTCCCTCGCGTCTCCTTTCCCCTCTCCTCATAAAGCCCTTCAGTCCAACTCTCCATCCAGGTACTGTCCGACTTGCCAGGCCAGCCCTGGCACTGAAAGGCACACAGTACCTCAGAAACCACAGACTCTAACCTGAAAACCTATGACACATGCCTCTCAAGGCAACTAGGCTAGGTCAACTTTATGATTCCCTGAGCTGCCCAGTGGCTATTATTTTTAAGAGTTGAGTTGTCAGTTACTTCTCCAATGCGATGTCTGCCTGCCTGCTTGCCTGGTGCCATGCTTCCCATTGTGTTGGTCACAGGTTCACCCTCTGAAACTATAAGCAAATTCCCAATAAACTCTTCTGTAAGATATGCTGGTCATGATGCCTTCACAGTAATAGAAATGCAATTATACAGTTCATCACAAATACGCTCAGAGTCCATCTTCAAGGTGATTCTAGGTTCTGTTGACTTGGCAATTGGCAATAACCATCAAAACTCCCTGAGCTCAGTGTTGTTAGGCATATACAGAGAAGTATCTAAGAAGGTTACCACAAAGCCTTATCTCTGTTAGGATGTTCTGGGACAAAATGTTGCTGTCTTTTCCCACAACAGATAATATAATATAATGATCAAAGTACTCAGTCTTGAGAGCCAAATTATTTGATTAGAACTCTGGCTTGTTT
This sequence comes from Cricetomys ansorgei, assembly GCA_026225945.1. Lineage (NCBI taxonomy): Eukaryota > Metazoa > Chordata > Mammalia > Rodentia > Nesomyidae > Cricetomys > Cricetomys ansorgei. The sequence goes on along the minus strand of JAMJFZ010002601.1, from coordinate 533,611 downwards.
CTGATTATCTATATGGCCATGAGCAGGATAAAATTTCTGGCCCATTTCCCTCATTTGTAAAATAGGGCTAATCATGGTGTTATACTGATAGTGTATGAGAATGTCAAATGATTTAAAAATGGAAAGGATATCAGGATAGTACCTGGCACATGAAAAGCATATAATCATCAACAATGGTATTACAGCCACTATTATTGTTGTCCTAAAGGAGGAGTTAGAAAATTGCTTCAATTATCAAATTTGGTGCTTCTGGGTTTTGTAAATACACCATGCTCATTTGCTGCATTATCTCACAATTTTCACATTATGAAGGCAGAATTGTTGACTGCATAGCACCCAAAACTGAGGTTATTTGATGTCAGATCTTTACAGACTCCTTTGTAAACCCAAGTTAGGAGGGTTTAAATACTACTTGCCCATGGACCTTAGACATCATGATGTCCTTCAATAGTTCATGAGAGTATCCTAGTGGTTAATTTTTAGAAATTCTGGGTCTTGATTCTACATTCTAAATGCATGTTTTCCTTCCTGTACTAGTGGTGTTTTTACTCTTATCTGCCTTCATGAGGGCTCTTATAGAGTTCTCTGACTAACTTCTCTATTTCTTAGTTTAAAGTGTTCATCCCATCGTTTTTGTAGCCATTTACCTCTGCAAGGCTGCAATCTTTAGCCTAACCAACTAGAGACTTGTCCCAGGCACTTCCTCTTAGTTGAGGTGACTCATAACCACACCACTTTTCTTTGAGACAGGTCCTCACAATGAAGTACTGAAATTCAACAGCCAGAGTATCTATAACTATGAAGGACTTACTGTTGGTTACTGACTACTACAACAGCAGTAAGTGAATTATCTCATTTGATCTTTAGTCTGATTACCCTCATTCTACAAATCAGGATTTAGAGGCCCAAGAAATGAAGCACCTTGTCCAAGTTTTCAAGCTGGCCAGTTACTTGAACCCAAGCAGTGTGAATGTGGGTCTCACATGCTTAACCTCATTTATAGAAAACCTAGGGGCTGCGCCATTCTAGGCATGGGGCCCTGAGTTCTAGTCTCATATGATCTGAGGTCAGATTGAAACAGGTGGAAAGATCAAGGCTTGTTAGCATAAACAAGGAGGCTAGTCTTTGACAGCTAAGTTCTGAGGTATGCACAAGTCTAGGTATCCTGGAAACCCTTCTGGACTGTATGTTAAAGCAGCGACAACAAGGACCCACTCAAAATAGGGATGAAATTTGACCTCAGTTAGTCATATTTTTCCCTTGCTTTTGGGAAAAGTCTTCTTGGTAGCTAGATTAGACACAAGCTAGAGATTGCCAAATACAATGGAGATCTGTCTCTTGATTGGGTATGAACGTACATGTGTGCAGACATATGAATGCGCACACAGACACATAGAGGTTTGAGGAGAGTAGATAGAAAGCATTGTCAGTTATGATAACTCCTTCGAACTGTGTTGAGCACAGTGGCATTCAGTTTTTGAATTTCTGCTGGAGCACCACATATGTTGCTTTGTGCAGAGAAATTCATTTGCATTAGTCAAATATGAGTCTTCCTGTTTTGGCTTCCCTGTTTTGATTGTTGACAGTACTGTGTGCAGAGCATCCCACATGCTGCTGAGAAAGTCAACTAACACTTATAGCTTACCTTTCTAGGACCAGGAAACCCTAGCAACAGAATTTTTTAGACGTAAAGATGGAGTTCATTTAGACCCTTTTCCTCATGGCACTCTGGTGAACTTTAGAAGCTTTTGTTGATGTGATGGTTCTTTAGATCCAGTCTGTTCCAGTGTGTTTAGTTCAAGTACAAGTAATCAATAACAACAATCTCTGTTTATCCAGCAGTTCACACTGGATGGACAATGGGAAGAGGAAGCACATGAAATGCTGGTCCTGTAGTACTAGCCCCACAGAGTTGGAGGCAGGCCTCCTACCATAGGCGCTGTGGACTGGCTGGTACTGTCATTTGATGCAGAATACATAGGCAGTGGGAGAGAAGGACAGTAGAAACTAGAAGTTTACTTTTCAATTTATAGGTAGATTTTATTTTATACAGCAAATATTTATGGCAAAAAAGTGATACAGGAAACATTTAATTTGATGAGTGGCACACCCTAGATACCTGTTACTATAGACACCAATCCACACAGCAATTATTAAACAGCAGCTAATGCTTGCACATGTCTTTCACTAATGAAGTGGATGCTTTTGGCATTTCCTTGGTTCAAGTTATATTTTCTTGTGGTATTAGGATTTCATTATATTGTTTTTGTATTCTTGTGTCCTATTTAGTTCCTTTGTACAAGATAAATTCTAACTTGACATGGAGTTTTTCCTGTAGCTCCAGGGATATCCAGACCCAGCAGATTGTCAGAAGCTCACAGAAAGCAGGGAGACAACTTGTTAGACGCTCAGTGTAAGTCAACTTTTCAGATGCACTATAGGAGAGGCTGCTTCATGATGTAAAACATCATCTAGATACCATTAGAGTTCCAGAGTGGAGAAAATAACAATCCGTGGGGCTTCTTAGATTAAAATGTGTCTCTCTTATTTAATCTTATGTTTCATTCTAAAATGGACTCCGTAGAAACAAATTCTCTATTACCAAATCTGATGTTAGTAAGCCCCAAATGAAAAACTGTTCTCTTAGACAGTATTTGTGAAAATCACAGTAATTCAGTTTTTTTAAATGAAAAGAAAAATCTCAAATATATTTATTCTTGAAAAAGACTAGAAATTTAGCTTATATCTATTGTACTTAAAATCATGTCGTCAGGGAAAAGTTTATGAGGCCTCTACCCTACACAAGGACCTGTAGGGAACTAAGAAAAACTGGGAGTGGGCGAAATGGTCTTTCCCAGGGAAGAGTACTTCAAATGGTTGTCCAGTGCCAAACTGTCAGACCTAAAAACATACATACAAATAACATTACGTGGACTGAGCTGCATATATATATGGGAATGAATGAATGAATGAATATAAGTATATACATTCAGTAACAATGAAAAAGAGTCCATGAACTTGAAGGAGAACAGGAAGGGGAAAAAGAGAAGGGTTAGAGGGAGGAAGGGAAGAAAGAATTGTAATTATATTATGATCAGAGGGGTTGAGAACACCAGAAGAACACACCCCATGGAGTAAATGGACCATGACTTGTAGGGGCTCACAGAGACTGAAGCAGCAGACACAGAGTCTGCATGAGTCTGTGTTAGGTCTACATATATCTAAAGGTTGGCTGGCTTGGTGTTCTTGTAGAACTCAAGTCAAGCCAAATACTATCATGTTAAAAAGAAAGGGAGGGTAGTGAGAGAAGAATAAAAGAAAAATACTGTTCTCACGTATTGTCATGCTATCTGTCTTTTGTTTTATAGGTGACTTTTTATGTAAATAGCTATTATAAATAAGTATGGGAAGACTAAATAAATCCATCAGGATGAAAGGGAAAGAACATGAACAGTTTTTTTTTTTTTTAAATTTAAATCAATTGTAAAATACTTTAACTTTCAGATTGGCAAACAGCAACAACAACAACAAACAATGGTAATACATGTCAATGATGAAGTCATGAAGAACTTGACAATGTTAATGGCAATGTGGATGGGGACATCTACCTTGAAGCACCATTTAGAAAACTTTCAAAACACTGAATTTACCCAATGTTTTATCTAGAAATCTTACTTCTAGGAATCTGTTCAATGATTATACCTAACATGTAAAAACAAATTTATGTTTATAGGGGCATTAGTAAAATTTGGAAATAATCTGAAGTATCCATTGCTAGGAAGTCTGAAATGGTATATTTCTATGGATACCTTGGAGTCATTCTTTTAAATAAGGCATCTTCCTCATTCCATAGTGATGTAGAATTAATCCCATGATACATTAAGAGAACAACAACAAAAAATGTAAGAGAAGGTAAATAGGCTGTGGCAATCTAAATTAAAGCTTTCAAGAAAATATGGATGAGAACCTTAACTCTCTATGGAATGAAGGAATAATTATTTTACTATTTACTTATTCTGGTGGTGAAAATAAGAATGCTTCCCACAGGCTCATATGTTTGAATGAGTAATCATCATGGAGAAGGATGTACACCAGATAGCCTTGAAATCATCACAAAGATTTGCCTCTCTCTACTTCCTCAATGCTGGGCTTAAAGGTATATGTCACCTCCCCCAGGCTATTTTTACTGTTTAGCTATCTTCCATGTATGTTTTCTTCTTTAATCATAATACTAAAATCTGTTGAATCATGAAAAAAGCATACAATATCAGAATAGATCATCTGAACACTGTAGGCTTTAAAATTAATATTCTTCTATGAAAGGTAGGAAAGACACTGAACTTAGTATGTCAAAAGGAAACCACACAATGAATCAATAGATGGGGCATCCAGCATTCATGTCACTTTCAAATTCAAGCATCAAAGAAATTAACTAGCTCGTTCTGTCTACATGTGATGATTTCCCGGTTCCTCACATTGGATAAAGCTCACGATTGTCCCTAAAATGTTAAGGAAACACCCTTATAATGTCTGTGATTATAGAAGGAAGAATTATGGAATTCACTCCCTTAGTGCCAAATCCAATGTTTGTCTGGTTTAGATGGATCTAATGTTGTGCCCAGTTGTCATTAGCCCTTTGATATCTTCATTCTAATAATGTTTACCTAATTGTTAAAAATTCTCCAAATATGAACTTAGCATGACGGGTACCTGATTTACCTAAAATTTTGCTCAAGCTCTTTAAAGGTTGGTCATTATTTTTCTGTAGTAACACTAATTTCTGGGAGTTATAACATCCCAGTTGCTTCTTGGTTTCTGCTTTTCTCCCTGCTGAGCTTTTCATTGAATTCTTAAGAAGTAGCCATTTATTGAAAGCTCATGACTATACATAAAATACACCCTGTAAGTGAGCTTCTCCAGTATTCTTGTTGAGATGAAAAGCACTTTAAGTGCACTCAGATGAATATATGTAGGTCGGGTACTTCCCAGTTGTTTTGCATTAATTTGAACTCATTTCTGGTGCACAACCTGAAAATATAGAGAGCACAGGATCTTTCTTTCTTCCTATTTTTAATGAGGACAATAGAGCCAGTGTATTTAGCTTTTGTTATTTAAGGTTCTTTTTTAAAAAATTCAACAACAAACCTTGAACTGAGTATTACCAGCATATCTCCCATAACACCTCTTTCCTTTCTCATTTGAATTCACTTTTATAGTCAACAGAGAGCATATCTATTTAACATTATTTGCCCAGAAACATGACATACATAATTGGTAGCCATTTTCACAATAAAATATAATAATTGTGTTTGCAAAGGCTAAAAGTCACGATTTGTGAAATTCCCTTGTGTAAATGTACCACATTTTCTTTATCCATTCTTCTGGTGAAGGACATCTGGGTTGATTCCAACTTCTGGCTGTTATCAATAAAACTGTTATGAATATAGCTGAGTAGGATGGAACATCCTTTGGATATACGCCCAAGAGTGGTATAGATAGGTTTTGTGGTAGATCAACTTTTTATTTTCTAAGGAAACTCCATGTTGATTTTCACAGTGCTATACAAGTTTGCACTCACACCAGCAATGAAAGTGTTCCCCTTGCTCCATATCCTCACCAGCATGCACTATCACTTGTGTTATTGATCATAGCCATTTTGACAGTTGTAAGATGGAATCCCAAAGCAGTTTCAGTTTGCATCTCCCTGATGTTGAACATTTCTTTAAGTGTTTCTTAACCATTTGAGATTTCTCTATTGCAAATTCTCTGTTTCGATCTATATGCTGTTTTTAATTGGATTATTTGGTTTGTTGATATCTAGTTTCTTGAGTTCTTTATATATTTTAGCTATTAGTCCTTTATCAAAAGTAGAGTTGGTGAAAATCTTTTTCCATTCTGTAGGCTGCCATTTTGTCCTATTGACAACTGTCCTTTGCCTTATGAAAGCTTTTCAGTTTCATAAGGTTCTATTTAGTGCCTGTGCTATCATTGTTTGTGGTTCCATGCTTTTTGTTCCCTCCATGTAGCAACCAAACCTTACACACTGATGGCTCAGGTTCAGAGAGGGAGAGACATAGTCAGGAGCCATCTGGGTCTGAGTAGGTCTTGGGCAGAGGCTGAGAGCCATGGGAAACAGATATCTTGGGTGTGTGTGTGTGGATTTTAGTGACAGCTCAATTTATTGTAGCAAGGGAAGTTACATATATAAGGTTGAGAGGAAGGGGGAATACTTATGTAGTAATAAGTCATTGGCTAAGGCAGTGTCAACAGGAGAGCTCCATTTGCATGTGGGGGTTCACAACCAGACCTGGGTAGTTATATCGTCATTGGCTGGGGTGACAGTCTCCAGAGAGTGTCCTTTGCATAGGCAGAGGTCTTACAGATACCAGAAGAAGAGGCCTTATAAGGTCATATAGGGAGAGGAAAAATTCAACCCTCAGCCACATGGTCAGAGGAGCAGCAACCAGACCAGATTCCTTGGAGATCCATGATCTTATCAGGTGCTGCATGTCATAAAACATGGCAGCATTGGAGGAGCTTTGCTATCTGTTAGTGCTCGCTGGGGTCTGTCTGAGTAAGAAAAGGGAACAGGCAAATGTCTTCCACTCTTAGGGTAAGAATTCTGGGATTCAAAGCATGCTTCAACCCCCTCTTATCTCTAGGCAACCCCACAAGTGTTCTGTTTAAGAAGTTTTCTCCTGTACCAATGAGTTACTCAGCTGTTAAAAAAATGATATCATGAAATTTATAAGTAAATGCATGGAACAAGACAAAATCATTCTGAGAGAGATAATTCAGACTTAGAAAGACAAACATGGTATATATTCACTTAAAAGTACATATTAGCTGTTAAGTAAATGATAATCATGCTACAGTCCACATACCCAGAAAGGCTAGGCACAAGGAGGGCTATAGGGGGGACTCATAGATCTCCCTGGGAAGGGCAAATAGAATACATTTTCTGGGTGTACTCTGGGTGGATGAGGTTGGGAGTGGGAGGGATCAGGTAGGAGAAGGGATGGATGGACAGAGTATGGAGAAAGACACTGGAATTGGGGGGCATTTCAGGGATGAGGTAGAAACCTAGTGCAGTGGAAACTTCCTGAAACCCCTGAGGGTGAACCTAGTGAGGACTCCTAGTAATGGAGGACATAGAGCCTGAACCAAACAAGACTTACAGTGATGTAACTGGAACACCAACCTACCCACAAAACCTTTGACCTACAATCTATCCTGCTTGCAAGATGTGCTGGAGCAATGGTGGCACAGAACTTGTAGGATTGGCCAACCAGTGACTGGTCTAATTTGAGGTCCACATCTTGAGAGAGATCCCATGCCCAACTCTACCTGAATTGCCAGAAACTAGAGACTGGATAGCCCAGAGACATAGGTAGAACCAAACACAACTTGGAAAAAAAAATCAATAAAATAATTCCTAATGATATTCTGCTATAACCATAGATCAGACCCTAGCCCAATTGTCGTCAGAGAGACTTCCTCTGGCAGCTGATAGAAGAAACTGCAGAGATCCACACCTAAACATTAGGTAGAAAAAGCTGAAATCAGTTATCTTCATTGGGTTCCTCCCCTTGGAGCTCAAGGAACCTCCACAGAAGGGGAGGAAGGATTGTAGGAGTCAGAGGAAGTCTGAGACAATGGGAGAACATGTTCCACAGAATCAACAGAGCAGGGCTCTTGGGGCTCACATGGCCTGAAGCAGCAATTATGGATCTTCCATGGGTCTGCACCAAGTTCTTTTGCATATATGCTATGATTGTTAGCTTCATGATGTTGTGGGACTCCTAGCAGTGGGAGTGGGGGTGTCTCTGACTCGTTTGCCTATTCTTGGGACCCTTTTTCTCCTATTAGGTTTGCCTGAATATGAAGGTCTGTGGCTAGTCTTGTCGTATCTTGAAATGCCATATTTGGTTGATATCCCTGTGAGGCCTTGATCATTTCTGAAGGGAAACGGGGGGAGTGGATATGAGGGAGAGGGAGGTATGGGGGAACTGAGAGGAGTGGAGGGGGAACTGCGGTTGATGTATTGTATGAGAAAAAAATGAAATACAGGCAAAAAGGGTACTATATGTGAAGGAGGTTCAGGGGGACTTCTGCTGATTGGGAAAGCAGGAAAAAGGGGTCAGCTTTTCACGCCCAACTAGGGATGATTTTCATCCTACTTTTCCAGGACTTTGCATATCTTTCAAATTGCTAATGGAAGGGTGGGGTAATTCTAGATAGCACAGGAAAAGAGACAGCTCAGGGAGACTACCCTGGACAGACAACACAGGACCAATGAGGAAGGAGGAGTCTAGGAAGGGGTGGGAGGAGTCATATAAAACCTCTGACCAGAGCCAGGGAACAGATTCCCAGCTCTCTCTGCTTGTTACTCTCTACCTGTCACTTTACTGACTCTTGCTGCACGTTCACATTACCCACATCTGCCTCTGCTACTTCTGTGTCTTTGGTTTTGCAGCTGATGCTCCTTTCACATTTCTGTCTTCTGACTTTCCCTGACACCCAAACCTTAGTTTGTCCCACTGACCAAACTTGGCAGGGCTCCTAGACTACCACTAGTCACTCCTTTTGTATCATATTGACTATTCTAGTATATTCTTGTTCTAACTAAAAATATAAAAGTAAAGCATGTATTAAAATCAAGAAAAATACTTTATTGTTAGAACATATATGCACGGAAATGTCTTTTTCTCTTCAAAATTATTATCGTTATTTTTCAGAGAGCGTAGGACCATGAAGAGTCCTGAATAGTTTGGCGAAGGCAGTGAGGATGGACAGGGGCAAAGCATTGAAAGTATGTTGGGCATAGGTGAAAGAATAAACATGTTTTGCTTTTTTTCGTTCATGTCTCTCAAATGCTGATATCTGAACTTAGAGACCAAACATTCAAAGTTATTTGAATAACGAGGTCTTTCACCTCAGGAGCAGGCAAGTGGATAGCTTTGCTAAACAGCAGCGAAAGCTGTGGCCACTGTTGCATTTTCCATCGGTAGGTTTTTCATAATGTATAAAATAGTAAATAAAATAAAAATGAAGATCACTGGATGCATGAACAAAAACGATAGAGTTTCTTCTTTAAATAAAGACAATTTTCAAGAACTGCTCCATAATTTCTGACAATATACAATATACATTTTGCATTTTGCAAAATCCATTTGGCCAGTTTTGTTTCAGAATATTTTTTCTTATTTTTAAACAGTCAATACAGTATGTATGCAAATTCAGATATTTTATTTTACATAATGACCTCAGTAGAGAGTAGTAGTCCCATAATCAAGTGTCAGATTTCTACAATGAAAAAAATATGTATTAAAAAAGGAAAACATAGATATTCATGACATGTGAGGTAAATGGACTGCGAATAGTTTCACATAAGTTCAAATGTTTTGCTACCAAAGAAATATGCTGTTAATTGAAGAAAAAAGCTTTGATTTTCAGTTTCTATATATTGAATTTGTAGATAAGGAGTAATGCAGTCACATTAAATGGATCTAAATACTGTGCAGCCGTATGTAAAAGCTTTCTCTAATGACATTCACAAAATTAATTGCCTAGTCATCTTTTCTTCTAAGTTAGAGAAATAGCATCACGAGTGACTTATAGCTCAAGAAAGCACACCAGCAGCCAGAAATCACAGAAACACATCACTCCGCATAAGAGCTGGGAATGTGTAGAATTGAAAAGCTACTCCAGCTGGTGTGAATGGGCTACTATGTCTGTGAGAAAGTTAAGCCTTCAAGCTTCTCAATGAATTAGTGAACTTTAATTGAAATAGTTGAGCTTTGACCTTATGGGTTAAGATAAGGACAAGACACCAGGGCTGTGTAGCTATTAGCAATCTTCACCCTGGTCACTGCTCATATGACATTTTTAGAAAGTATCTGGGTAAAATGGTGACTATTACAGTGAGTAATGTTGAATTCAGTGTTTCTACTGACCTCATTGATTAAAAGGTATCCGCTACATGACAGAAATTCATTTTAAATTGATCCAAACTTTAACAAAAGACACTGGGTTAATAATATGGAATCATAACAAGTTATGGACAAAAATAGGTTAACTGAGAGAAAGAAGACCTCACATTGTCCAAGTAGTTCTGTAAAAATGTCATCTTCTCTTGATGGTTTTAATGTGCTGATATTGATCCCTGATAGTGAATCAAAAGCAGAAAACTGTGGTGGAAAGCACTGTTCAGAGCATAAGGTACTTTTAAGACCCAAGGGGAAAAGGAAACTTCCCAGGTAACAAGTCCTCCTGCCCACATGACTGCCTTCAGTGAACCCTATCAGCAAAATCCACCTCCGCCACCCACAGCCTTTAGCTCCTGCACAGATGTGCTGGTCATGCAGTGCTCTTGCCTCTAGGCTGCATTTAGACTTCCTCTAAAAGCAGCCCTAGCACTTCCTGAGAGTCAACCCTCTGTTCTGTTTCTCAGTGTGTCTGTCTGACTCTCGTCTTCTCCACGTCCCCCACCCACACCAGCTCACCTGTCTCTTTATAGGATAGATACTTAATGCCATCAAACATTTCTGCACAAATCAAAATTTTCCAGGTAGTTGTTATCTCCCAAGGCCCTCCTCCTTCTAAACATTGCCATTAATTTACATTCTAAATCTGAACAAATTGGATCCATTTCAATCTGCTTTGCAAAGAAGTTGGGAGAACTTCAATAGAAGCAGAACCTTTTGGCTTTTCCACTTACCACTTTGTGTAACTTTGGCTGAGCTCTATGACTTCTTCAGAGTTGAGATTTTCCCTCTGCTGAAGTAGATGATAATTGAATTAAAAGACTGCCAAGTCTTGCTTCAGCTTTAAAAGCGTCTTAGGCTTTGGTTCTTCTTGTCACCCTGGCCACGCTGGCTATTATCCATATGAAGAAGCAGTGCGGTCTTCGCTGAATGGTTCCTTTTCTACTCCTTTCCAACTGTTGTCAGCTCACTCTTCCATGCCAGCTGTGGCCGTTTCTGTTTTGGCACGTCCCCCAGGCTCATTACATGAAGACTGTTTGTACATGTGACCAGCATGGGATTAGAGTGGACATGAGATTATATGTATGTTTCTATGAGCCAGATGCTTGAGTAGTAATGTTTATTTGAGTCAGGCTTACACTTGAGAATTTGGTCAAAAGAGTTATTTTTCTGGGAAAGCCACAACTCAATAGGAAACCACATGCATTGATGTATTTTCTTAAAGTCGTTTCTTACTCCTTGATTCCTAATAGCACAATTTTGTTTCTCTGATTCTTCCTGCAAGAGTAATTACTGACAGTTGGTGGGCATAAATTTAAAGTATAAAAAGGTGAAGGGAAAAGAAATACTTGTAAAAATATACTTTATCCTCTGGAATTACCATAATACTGCACAGTGACTAACCGCTCAGGATCTGATTTGTGTGATTTGTTTTCCTTCATGCCTGCCTATACATAGGACGTGGAAGGGAAAATAGGTAAATCAACTGCAAACAAAAATGTGAGTAATTTGAGAACATTTATTAATAGTATTGTTAACATAATCCTAAGCAAAATAGAGGTATGTCACCAATATAAATAAAATATCAATTGCATTAGCATCTGTGACTTTATTTCTTCTAAAAGATGTCACCCAGAGTTAAATCAAAACTGCTTATTGAACAAAATGAATGTTCCTAGTTAAAGAATGTAGGGAAAATTTCATCTGATAGATGGTCCCAGGAAAAAGGTGCATAGATTTATGACAAAACAAAACAAAAAGCAACAAGGAAAAGAAACGAAAAAAAAAATGAAGGAAAATCACACAAGCTGCATCTTGATAGAAACAATGCCAGATGGAATTTCCAGTGTCTGAATAATTAGCCTTATGTAAATTAACATAATCTCACCATTTTAGAATTAGGAATGAAGCAAAAATTATAACCTGGAAATTACTTGAACATGTTAAGAGAGAGAATTTATGCTTAGGGAACAATAATGCACAGGGTTTAATGTATAGAATTCAGGCTTTACAAGGTTCATTAATCTCTGTAACACTCAGTTTTCCAGCCAGTGAAATGGGATGTTTGCCAGCCTCTGCACATTTGTGGTGAAGTATGAATGTCAGTAAATCTTGTAGAAACATGGAGAAACAATAAGAGTATAACAACCATGATTATTTCTTTTTAATTTTTATTGGCTAAAATAATAAAAGTAGTTCATGCTCATGAAAAGTAATTTGGAAAAGAAATATGATGGGCACACCCCAGGGGCGTATATTTATAAGAATACTTAAGTCTAAGTGAGATTCACATCTTTTATTCTTTCAATTAAAAGAAACCTAGTTTTTGATAGAAACTTTTGTCCAAGTAATTCTCTCTGGGAATCTCCAACATGCATGGGAGGGTAAGAAAGAGAGTTTCGCTTTGTGGTACTCTATTCTCTGCTCTGGAATCCAGCGATGCCTGTTTGCTCTCCTGCTCTGGGAAAGCCACCACTCAGCCAGCTGTAGGCTCCTTGTCTCCACCTATGCTTAACTTCCACCTTAACTTCAGCATTACTACAGATCCTTTCCTATATATGTAACTAGAGACACAGGGGTCCTGTAGCATTGGGCCTTCATTTGCCTTCTCTGATCCATCGCTCAACAGTGACTTTCTCAGGATTCCAATTTCTTTGCTGGATTCTCCAACAGGAACTTAGCTGATGTGATAGTCACAGATGGCTGCTGCAGCCCAAACTAAGAAGACTGTGCCCTTGTGTATTGGGATTCCCTGCCCCTCAACCTACAGAGATGATCCAGCCCAGCAAATATATCTGTTTCTCTTCCTTTTGTTCCATGAAATACATGACCCATTCCTACTGAATCTAGAGTACCAGATGAGGTTGACTGGCTTCCTATGGATGTGACTCAAGTTTTCTCTTACAGTAGTGCTAGGCCCAAGCATCTCTAATAGTTCCATGTATTCATGCAATTGCAGTCACAGACCGTCAACCATAGACTGAAAATAAAAAATAAGCAATTCTGGAAATTAACATTCTTAGCTCAAAATTGTACACTATTTGGCTGATTCAGACCATGTTACCTGCCTGAGGGCCCTTAAGATCCATTTTAGTTACCAGACTGATTGAATTGGTGCCATTGCGTGTTCTCCTACTGCAGTAGCCTGACATTACTCACAATGCCCACATGGTTATTTTCAGTTTTTCTCATCATATTGGCTTCATTGCATGTGATGTAATCAGCATAAGGGTTAGAATACAACAGCAAGATGTAGTGAAGAGAAAATACCCATATACATCAGAGTCAATGTCATGATTGTTCTGTTTTGTTGCTTACTTTTTCTGGTGCTCATTTGTGAATTAAACTTTATTGTATCACTTCACTACCATTTGATGTTTTAATGGTCTTGAACCAGATCACCCATGAAGAGGAAGAGTTACGCTGTTTTTATAACAGTTCAGATATTTCTAGAATTTGGCTCTTTTCCTTGGAGAGCGCACTCAGTTAGTTATTATAACCCTGTCTCCTCTCATCACAGGAAGGGGCTGGGGTTGTCTTTCCAGTTCTTTTCAGTTTTCTACCTCCAACAGTGATGATCCTTACATCTTTTCCTTGGGTTCTGTTGCTTTCTTCTCCTTCTCCTCCTTCTCCTTATTCCTTTTCCTCTTCTCCTCCTTCTCCTCTTTCCCTCCTTCTCCTCCTTTTTCTCTTTCTCCTCCTCCTTCTCCTTCTTCTTCTCCTCCTCTTTCTCACTTTCTTAAAACATTCCCATGCATACACAAAACTATCAGTGGTATCTAAATGGTGGGTAATCAATTGTTATTAACTTCTGACCTCTAAAGTTGGATAATTTTGAAGAATGGGGAATAAGAAAGCGGAAGAATATGACATTTTGATTTATATTGAGGGGAGAGTCCATGAAAAGTCTTGTTTGCAATGAGATAAAAAGAGCAATTGATGAACATCCTGAGGTTTTGTCCAGAGCAGATGTCTGAAGGGTGTTCTCCTTTGAGATAGTGATGATTTTCAGAAGAACAGATTTGGTGAGCAGGGTCAAAAGTTCAGTGTAGGTGGCTAAAAGTTCAGTGTAGGAACACATGCTGAGCAATCATGAAAACCAGGGTTTAAATCCTAGCACCAACAAGTTGTGTGCCCTGTCAACATCTGTAAATCCAGTTCAGAGGGATGTAGTACACTCTGGTTTTTACACATGTACAGGTGAACACACCCACGTGTGCATGTGCTCATGCACACACCCCTCCCCCGACACACAAATAAATCATCTTTTTAAAAAGTTCAGTTTCAAGTTTAATTATTCTAGGGATATTTAGATACAAAAGTAGGACCCAAAATTATAATATTTAAGGGTTGTTAGCATAAACCATGAAATAGGACAAGGGCACTAATACAATAACACATACACATTAGATGTATTTTTGGACAACTGAAAGTACTTCTACCAGCTATTTATAATACTGATATAGATATAGAAGTATAATGTAAACCCATATAATTGGTGTTATTGATGTTTCTGAGGCATCTGGTCACATTGCAAGTTCAAATGGCTGCTTGATTTACAGTCCCCTCATCTTCTTACAAACCTATCCATCTTTCTCAAGAACACACACAACTGGGCATCAGATATTCAGGACAGATATATTCAGGATGATGCTTATCTGCAGACCTGAAGTTAACATTTCTGTTAAGATTATGAGCTATCCAGAGACATTTAGTTTCATCCAGATGAGATCATTAAAAGGAGTTTGACTTTGAGTTTAAAAGATTAACTCCTAGGGAACTATCCTTAATCAAATAGCTACTATAGAAATCCGATGGAGATTTGGTGACTGATACTTTTCAAGGGGTAAAAAGGAGGATCAGTGTCTCTGAATTTACAATGGGCTAAGCTGAGTCCAATCTTGGCAGCATTAAAAAAAATCTGGAAACAAAGAAAACTCCCTTACAAAGACAATGTTCCATTTATGGACAAGAAATGGTTTTTGTAAGTCTATGTTTTTGTTATTATTACAGCCACTTGTATTTATAACTGATAAGAACTTGACAGATTACTGTGATTTGGTTTAATATTTTCTCTGTCCTCTGCTCCAGTGACCCACATACCTCTTCTTTTATCATGCTTGGTTCCCTACTACCCTAGGAAATGAGACAATGACTGCTAAGTGACCATTCTCTCCAGGACACCACTTTCAGGCTAGAGGAGGTAGTTGAAATTCATAGTAATACTATATCTTTAGAGAGCATCTTTCTCTTAGGAGCTTGCTGTATTTTGTAAGCTTTCAGCTGAATTCTCTGCAGGACCCAGAACAACTTGTAACAGTAATAACCCATACGAATACCTATAAACCTTAATGACAGGGGTCAGTGCTATCCTAGGAAGGAAATGTGTGCCTTGAGTGTAACCTTCCTGCTTGATGCAAAAGCTCTCCTGAGAGGACACACTATGGATGCCCTACTATCTTAAAGGCCTGACTGGTTATGCCTCCCATGTGTCGATTCTTGGTGACACAAACAGTCCTTGGCTAATTGTCAATTGGTGACAGACAGGCCACATCAAATCAATTAAGAAGGCATTGGTGTTTTTTCCTACTCTATCCAATCTAGTAGTTGTTTCCTTGATTAGTTATAAAATAATGCAACATCTCAGGAAGCACACTGTAGAAGTACCACAGCAGTAAACCAATAGGAGGCAGTATGGTGAAATGAAGAGGTTAATTTTGAAAATATACACAGCTCTGCTTATTTTCTTGCTGTTCGAACTTGAATGTAAGTTCTCTATACAGTTAAGTAATAGTTCCTGATTTTACAGGTTATTATACTAATTTAATTTGCTACTGTATTCAGATTATGGCAATGAGAACTTGGCAGGAACAGCTCTTATCATTGTTTCTACCATTCCTGGTAACTCAAAAGAGAAACAATTCAGGTGATGTTGGCACAGGCCTTTAATTCCAGCACTTGGGAGGCTGAGGCAGATGGATCTCTGTGAGTTCAAAGTCAATCTGGTCTACAGAGTGAGTTCCTGGACAGCCAGAGTTACAACAGAGAAACCCTATTTCAGAAGAGAGGTGGGGGGGGAATCAAACCACCCATGTTCACCCCTTTCATAACTGGAATCCTGAGCCTGCTTATTACCAGCACTGCAGGGCAGATCCCAAGCACACACATGTAGAAGGCATGCATGATATACATGAGTATAAGATATAGCCAACATTGTCTGAAATATCACTCCTTTGTGGCTATCGTATTTTTTTAAGGCATAACATATTCTTTGTTCACATACAAGTTTTTAGGCTATTTTTCCTCAGATCAAGTGTCTTGTCAGTTTTGAGTTCTGAGTGAGGACTTAGACGTTGCAGACTCTACCGTAGGCACACTCAGCATTAGTGTGGAGGCCAGGTCAGATGATCTACTCAGTGTACAAACTCTGCCATAGGCATGCACACCATTAGTGTGGAAGCCAGATCAGATGATGGACTCTGTGCTTGGACTCTACCTTTTCTCCAAAGGGAGACAGAAGAATGTGTGGGCACTTCCAGAAAAATCCATGAACATTATGTAGAAACTGCAGGAGAAAAATCCCGTAAGACTTTGGTGATATGTGGCTTGCTGTCCAACAGTATTAGCTTGCACTGGCCAAGACAACACATGCCTCTTAGGTTTGAAAGATTGAAAATTTCAAGATGAGGTGTAGAACAAAGCCCTTGGGCAGGAAATAGGGGGTTAACAGCAGGGTAGGAGTTATCCACCAACATTTGTAAGAATGTTTTATAGGCCCAGCAAGTAAAAGCAAGCAGGGTTCCATTTGACACAGTTGAGGTTACCAGCCTCTGGAAAGATTCATTCCTCTTAATTCTATTTTCTTCAGAAGTGGGTAAGAAAAAGAAGGGCTGGAGAAAGCACTCAATAAGGATGGTGAAGGCATATAAGCAGTAAATCAGCATACTAGCTTTATCAGCATGATTCAAAACGGTTGCAGTAAAGCTATGTGACATACATGTTTAAGCATTTTCAAATTTTCACTATATTTTCTTTCAATCTTTTAATTTACTATTTCATTACAATTCAATACTTCATGCACTTATCCATTCATTCACCCCAAAAAATCCTCAAGGCACTTTCTATAATCGAACAATGAGACACTGAGAAATGCACATGCCCCGAGCACTCACAGTCCAGTAATTACCAGAGGATAAGTGTGAGGGCAGAAGCTGCAGGGCTAGAAAACTGAACTAGCTTGAAATGATTTGGGAAGAGTGGAGAATATTTCCACATAGTTGATCCACTGGGCACCTGAGCTGCATTGGAAGATGGAGGAGAATAGAGGGTGGGTAAACTTCATCTTGTGAAAATAGGGAAATAAAGAATATTGATAGATTTAAATAATGGTGTGTTCAATCAATAATTTGTACCCTTTAGCAGAGTATCAAGAGAAAGAGGATGATGGGGACCATACGGAGAAATATTATTTAGAAAGAAACGAACATTAACTAGAACTCTGTCATGCTACAGGCAGAATTCTGGGTGCTTCCATAAGAATAGTCATAAAGGCATGGTAGTACATGCCTATAATTCCAGCACAGGAGGAGCTAAGGTAAGGGGATCCTGCATTTGGACTGCATAGTGAGACCCAATATCAAACTAAATAGATAAGATAGAACTATAGATAGATATAGACAGATAGACAGATAGATAGATAGATAGATAGATAGATAGATAGATAGATAGATGATAGATAGTTGGTAGATAAATATGGAGCACGACTTCAAGACTGCCATGTAGTAATAATTCCTTCATTTTCCAGATCAAGAAGTTAAGGTTTGGGGCTGAAGAGATGGCTCAGCCATTAAGAGCGTTACTGCTCTTGCAGAGGACACAGGTTTGGTTCCCAGCGCCCACATCAGGAAGTTCACAGCCTCTTGTAACTCCAGTTCCCAGGGATCAAACATCTTCTAGCCTCTGTGAGCGCTGGAAATGTATGCAGTATACGTAAACTCACACACATACACACACACACACACACACACACACACACACACACACACATTAAAACAAATAAATCTAACAAAAAATAAAACAAGTTGAGGTTTGTCAAGGTTACACAACTCATCCAATTTCAAGTTAACGAATGGCAATCCTAGAGCCCAATCTTGGGTTCTCCTTTGTAGAAGGACGCCACATTCTCGTCTTTTTCTTATTGCCTGTTACTAAAGAAAGTTGCCACAGGTCAGGGTTGGAGGGAAGATGATGAAAATCTGTTGGTAACTTGAAGGATTGAAACAACAAAATGAAATACAGTGTAACTGCAACAGTCGAAGGAGACCCTGATTTTTAATCTTCCTGTCAGGAAAGACAAAGAAGAATGGTCAGGATTTAACACAGCTGGCAGTCTCAGCAGCCACCAGCAGCAGCATCCTCTTGGAACACACTCAACAGCACTCAGTCCTGCCCTAGCCATGTGACTGACAAGGGAAACGCTCTGCTTCCTGAGCACGCACAGCATGGTGAGTTTTCCAAATAAATTATTCATTCAAATCTTCTGACAAAAATGCATGGCCTTCCATCCAGCAGCAGCCTGTGCTGAGGGGACGGGAAGCTGCTGCTGTTGCTAACAGCTGAAGGTGCTGGAATAGGCTTGGAGGTAACACTTACTACATAAAGGCAGCCTAGTGAAATGTGCACTAAAAAGAATAAAACCAGTGAGCATAAGTCAGAGATTTCAAATGCAAGTTCGTTTGGCATTCATGGGTATGAGAAAAGTAAGAAACTCAAAATTTTTTACTTGTAATTTCTTTTAAAATTCCAATGACTAAAGACTAAATGATGGCTTTGATGAGTCCTCAGCTGTGTGTGATAACATCACT
Source organism: Cricetomys ansorgei (assembly GCA_026225945.1). Classification (NCBI taxonomy): domain Eukaryota; kingdom Metazoa; phylum Chordata; class Mammalia; order Rodentia; family Nesomyidae; genus Cricetomys; species Cricetomys ansorgei. Next base: position 514,761 of record JAMJFZ010002601.1, on the reverse strand, counting down.
GGGAAGTGGACCAGCCACAGGACACATCAAGCAGATGGTATGTCAAACTGGATCCCCAAAGGACAGAAGGAACTGGGGACTGTCTATCTAGTATGATTATCCTTAGATCAAAACAGAATAAAATACAAATTAGATAATTGAAACACATGTAAAACAAGTCTTATCATTGTAAAATATTACAAATACAGGGGAAAAATATAAATTTATTAATTAAATGGGGTAAAGATATTAACAAACAACTCACACAAAGAAAAATGAAATCAATTACCTGCATATAATTTCATATGAAAATACTCCCCAAAGCAATCAATAGTCACAGCAGTTTGAATAAACAATTTCAGATATTGCTTATTTTTGTAACTCAGTTAGCAGTTTTCTTACTCATGTAGTACTATTTAACAAGTTTGTTAAAGACACTGGAGAGATGGCTCAAAGGACAATCATGAGGGTCTGGATTTATCCCAATACCCATGTAAAAATGACAAATGTGTACAGAGCCGGAGAGGTGGCTCAAGACTTAAGAGTACTCAGTGCTCTTTCAGAGGACCAAGGTTCAATTCCTAGCACCCATGTCATGTAGCTTATGCCAATAACTCCATTTCTAGGGAATCTGACACCCTCTTCTGGCCTCCACAGTCATGTGGTGCATACAAACTCACTCAGGAACACACACATACATATAAATTAAAAAAAACCTAAAAAAAATTTTTTTAAGTAGAAATAAATGTTGATATTGTTAAATGCTGTAACCCTAGGGCCATGGTGGGTGGAGACAGACTGATTGCTGAAGTTCCCTGGCTGCCAGACTAGCTCCAGTTTCAGTGGGATACTGTCTAGAGGGAACCAGGCAAAGAGTGTTAGAACATGACAGCAAAAGCCTTACTGTGTTTCCTTTACGCCAAGTGTATGAGACTGTGTACACATGTGCACATATGCCACATGCACACACACACACACACACACACACCCAAAATATTATTGGCATGTATTTTTGGAGGTCATTTCGATAATATATTGACATATAAAAGTAAGAGACTTATAAACATTTGTCTTGACCAGCTCCTGTCAAGGAATTCACTCTGGGAAGTGACAGAAATAGTGTACGGTATTTGTCATCGCTAGGATTGTTATTCAGCAAACAAATTTACCTGTAAGACTACTTCCACACACACACACCACTATGCTATGAAATAGGTAGTATCATCACTCTCATTTGACAAGAGGAAGGGGCAGAAGTTCTTAGATATTAATTAATTTACTCAGAAAAATCCCTTGGAAGACATGAGTGAGAGAGAATTAGAATTCATCTCCTGCCTGTGGAGCTTGGGTAGTGTTTCTTTCTCAAAAACACTCAGCTGTTTGCAGGATTGATAGATGGTCTCCATTCTGAATGGATGCTCGCTGCATGCTATGAGGTTGTCACCAGTGGGCTGCTCTCTCTGTTTATCAACGGTGGGCTGTTTCTCTTCTTGCACCTTCATCCAGGTATAATTGTTATTGTTGTTCCACAATTTAATTAAACACCATATAAATTTCTGGCCTCGTGTGAGTATAAAAAGACAGTTTTGTTTTTATGACAGCCAAGTAAAATATGTTAAACAGGCTTCACACATTTGAGCTGCTAAAATTAAGAAAAGAAAAAAGAAAAAAAACAGGTTACTGCTGAACTAAATGGCTACGTCGTGATAGCTGGGAAATATCAGAAAAATTTTATTAACTAGTATTTAATGAAATATTTGAAATATATGAAATAATGAAATTATTCAATTCATAAGTGATGACTTCTTGTATTGAGGTTCTTCATTCTAATTCCAGTAAATAACATGTTTCTATGAAGCACAGTGAAAGTCAGAAACATAGTCTCTTCCACATGCCTGTGTTCTAGTTATCTCTTGAGCTCATAAACAATTACAATACAAAAGAAAAAATTACAGTTGCTGGTAGCTGACTATGAATTAGAGATGTTATCTGGGAATGCCCAGTGTAATCAGGCACCTTTCTTAAAAGTAAAGGAGGATCTGAGAAGAAGCGTTAAAGAAAGATGTAATGGTATGTACAAGTTCAGAGTGATGCTGTGTGAGAGCACTTTGAAGTGAGGAATGGTACCATAAGCCAAGGAATGCAGGCACCCTCCAAGAGCTGGGAAAAGAGAGAGAGCAAATGTACCCTAAACCTTCCAGGAAGAAATTCAGCCATGGTGACACATTATTTTACAACAGCAAAAATAAATATCTGATAAAAAAAATCAGTATTACAAACAAAACAAATGAGCAAAAGACTCAAGCAGATGCATTACAAAAGGTTTAAAAATGACAAATAGAAAAGATATTCAACCTTGTCAGGGAGCTACAGATGTCACCGGCAGTGAAACGGTTTAGTGTGTCCACTAAGGACTGTAGCTCCCCACTCTGATGGTGCTCGTGACGATTGTACATGGATTGACACAAGTTCTTCCGGACAGCAATGGACACAGTACTGTACAGCAGAGTGGGAGATAGCTTGACATACTCCCCTTAAAGCTGAATGCATGATTACCACAAGATCCAACAGTCGCTTCCTTGCCCTTCCTTGCCCTTTATCAGGAAGAACTGCAGACATGTCTTCACAAAGGTCTGTAAGTGGATTCCTAGTCACCTTATTCACATCATTTCTCCTGCTTAGAAGGAGTCTTGATGTCCTTCAACTGACAGATGGATGGGTGGATGGACAACTGAGGGATAGTTTGGAATGGAATAAACAATCATTCAATGCTAAAATGAATGAGATCTCAGTTCATGAAAAGACATTTAGGAATATATAAGAACATACTGCTATAAGAACATACTGCTAAATGAACAAAACCAATCTGAACAGCAGACAATATTTGATTCTCACTATATGGCATTCTAGAAAAAAGCAAAATGAAAACAGACAAAACAAAACAAAACACGCAGCCCCCAACTTGGAAAGAATTCTCAGAGATTGCTGAGGGTTATGAAGATGAAAGGCTAAATATGCAATGTCCAAAACTATCTTTAGGATTCTGCAATGACTGACACATTGTTGTAGATTTGTCCAAATCGGGAATGTACATCACCAAGTGAATCTAAACATGTCTGGTGGAACATGGATGACTCTGAGGTGTCCCTGCAGTTTCATGAATTATATACTGAGGGTGGGTGTTGATGGGGAGGAACAGGACAAACAGATGGGAGCTTTGTGCTTCCTCCTCAGTGTTACAGGGGTTTCAACCACTCTTAGGAAAAGTCTTGTGCAGGAAGGTAGATAATAGGTGGGTAGATAGATACAGAATGGGTGGACAGATGGACAGTTACATAGCTAGATAATAGACAATCTCAAGTCTTCATTTCTCTGTTTCCCACAGGGAGCCTTCGCTCTTTTGGCATCATAGTGCATCAGTACAAAAGAGCAACTTGTCACTTTCACGCTTTCTTATCAGTGCCCTGGGCACATTGGACAAAAATGTGAGTAGTCTTTTAGTCTCCAAAGCCAGCTTTTTCTAAGGGTGACTATGAATTAAGTGACAAGACTTAGACTTTTTCCCATTGAGAAATCCTTTCTCTGAGGCCTCTCTGGATCTCTGCTCTGGCCTGTGCAATGTCTATGTGTGCTCTTGCCTCTCCTGTTAGTGTTTTTGGTGCTGTGACTTTAGAGATGATCAGTCCTAAGAATGCTACTTTTCTTTTTTTCTTTTCCCACAATGTTCTCTTTCTATCACAATATTTGCCTTCTTTTTATTATTTTTTTAATCTCCTTTTTGTTTTTCTCAACTTCAAAGAGATATGGTATCTATCTGTCCAATATATTTGGAGATTAAAGTCAGATGCATTAATTCTGGGCTCTCTCTCCAGACAGGGCCATTTTGTAACTGTAGGCCTCTAGTCCTGAAAATCCAGGTTATTCTGTGGATGAAAATAGCAGCCCTGTACAAGTGACCCTTCGAAGTGGAAGGTAGCAACTAGTCCTAGTAGGTAAGTGAAAGGAAAGATGGGTGGCTCAGGACAGGGATTAGGACCACTTGTGAGTCAAGGGACCTTGTTCTGTGCTCATGTGACTTTTGACAAGTCACTTGCATCAACCCTAGTTTTGCACCTTTACAGTGAGCAATATTCTAGTTTATTCCTTGATAGGGTTTTTATATAGATTATAACTGTGAGCATGAGATACCAATTAAATATGATCCACATTGGTGTTGCCATGAATTTCTTAGGATGTGTTGCATTTTAGTGCCGGTGGGGTGCCCATAATGTAAGAAGGCTGAGGACATATGTCTGGATTGTAGTTGTGGGATTTGGATGAGAGATTTAGATTATGAATTCAAGCTAACACAGAGCTTGGAATCTCGGGAATGAATGAGATGAAGACTGAAAAATTTTAAAGCACTTTGGGCCTCAACAATTAGGACTGGTAATATGAGATCAGTAAAAAGGACTGAGAAAATATTTAGAAAAGAATCCAGAGAGGAGGAAGCAGGAAATCAATGCACATAATGTCGTTAAAGAAGACAAAAGATCGATGTGAGAAATCATCATTTTGGTGACTCATGTTGGTGTCTAGTAAAATCACATTGGGGATAGTGACAGGTGATGATATTTGAAAGAATCTGATCTCTACGTGTTACACCTGTGAAAATTGTCTCAAGAACTTTGGACTCCTGTTGGGAAATGCATATCTTTTTGGGACAGGACACTCATCTTTCAGGACTACCGCCACTCACTACAACATTGACTATTCAGGCTTTAAAAATAAATTTTGATTATAGAATTTTTCTTTACTATTGTTTCCTGTAGCACTCAAATAGCTTTAACTTTGAGTGCTACAGTGTTGTTGGCACTTTAATTAAAAGCTACCATTCCAAGAATATTATAGACAGGGGTCTTGCAGCCAGAGGTAAGGTATTTTGTTTAAAAATGCAAACCTGCCAAGGGGTAATGTTATCTTCTGGATTGGCTTTTTTAAATAGAGGAACAATAAGACCCCTTAATGCTCTGCTTTTAAAGACTTGAGTTGTATCCACCCACCACCAGCACCACCAGCACCACACACACACACACACACACACACACACACACACACACACACGTTGATTATTTTGCTAAAAAATAAATACTCATGGAAATTTGAATGAGATCTTTGTACGACAAACACCCAAGATTTGTTTCTGATATGCTGAAAATGGCAGTTCCCTAACAAGAGTCCCTGAGCAGCCAGGCTATTTGCTGACAGCTCATGGATGGGACCTGGATTTAATCAGGCACAGAAGAGTTAAGAGTTTGTGTCTCACAAGGAATGGTGTTCTCCTAGGACTAAGGTGGACAGTACCGCATAAATACAGTGTCTGGTGACTGTCATTCTGAGAGCTTCTGTGGGGGGAGGGTCATTCAATTAGAGCTGCTCTCCTGCCTCACTTTCACCTGGTTAGGATCAAAGGTGATTTAGCTGAAAGTGAGATGAGAAACAGAAAGCTATCCTGTCACCCCTCCTGGGCCACTAACCCTGTCTCCCTAAGCCTGCAGTGTTTTGAAAGCTACTCTGTCTGGCCTTTGAAATTGCATTCAAATCCTTCTCTGAAAGTCCTTAGACTGTAACCAATCTCGCATGGCGAGGGCAGTTTGGGACTGAAAAAGGAACACAGAGCTGTGATGGGTCTATTGAATATACTAGACAGCACCTTAAAGTGGAACAATACAATTGCTTTCAAAAGCTGCCCCCTCTCCCCCCAGTCACCAGCAAAGGGAAATTAGATGGGAATGTGTAAAATTGAGTACCTTGGGAGGATTTTGTCCCTCCACCCCCCCATGGCTCAGGGCTAGTAAATTTTGATCAGTTTCCTTTTATTTTCCTTCATGCTCTTCTCTTACTCAAGAACTACAGCAAATCATTAACAGCTGGCTCATTTACAAGCCATTATGACATTTATAATCCTGCCCTTCTCATAAAGACCAGGTTTATTGCTAGGGATATGCTATTTCTAGAGTCTACCAACTTACCTGACAGATTGTGTATTTAGATTTTAAATGTATAATTCATCATAATTTGGTCCACTTGAAAGTACCCCAAATCCACAAACACGAGGTTTTCTTCATTGCTTTTATGAATAACAATTGAAACACGACTAATTAAATGAAACAAATCCTCTCCTTTTGTCTCACTGGGGTGAAAAGATTATTTTTAGCCAGTTCTTGGAATCATACAAGCGGTACGTTTTGACTCTGACACTTCCCCTCCCAGTGTCTACTTCTGTTCTTAAGATTGGAAATTGACAAGGTATTGTAAATAGTCTTTCGAGATTTCCTATTTTAGGATCCGTGCACCAAAGAGGGAAAGATCACTGTCTGCCTTCCTCGCTTTAATCCTTAATAGGTTTAAACCTCAGTCAGGAAGTGGGGGAGGAAGTGTGACTTTTTAACTAACCATGTCATCTTCTTAATCATGCTGATTCTGGTAATTCAGCCTCTATGAAAGTCACAGCTCCAGCCTCCCTCTGTGGTAGGGGAGGGGTTATTATCACCAGTCTGACAGGAGGAGCTCTGGTAGGTTAATTGCCATGGTAGGGCCAGCTGGAAATTTGCTGCTGACACACAGAGACTAGTGAAGGAGGCTGGCTATGCTTGTTACAAACCAAACATCTTCATGCACCTCAGGTTTCTCAGAAAGATAGGAGGAATAAATGTTCACTGTTCATTTTCTGTCTGCACAATAAAAATAAAATAGCCTCTGGCTAAACCTGGCAACAGCAGCAGAGGCAATGGGAAAAAAGAAAAATAACAAATTAACATTATTACAAACATTTCTTCCTGAAAGTGCTGGAAATCAATTTCAGTGTATTTTGCATTTTAATGAATTACAAAGAGATAAATCAGCTGTGTTTGAGGAATGCTTGCCTGGCATGATGCTTTCTTATCGAATCTTGTCTTAGCTGATCACATTTAAAATGAAACCAGTGTTAATTGAAGGCGTGGGAAATGTAACTGCTGCTTAATGAAGTAAATGCAGGCTAGTTATGCAGAATTAGAAATGTGCTTTAATGTGCCAGCTCTGACACCATTTGTTTCCCTGCTCTGGAACGCCCCTCCCCCCTCATCCCCGTGGTAACCCTTAATATACTTAGAGGGAAAGAAGGGAGAAGAAAAGAAAAGGTCGAATGGATGGGGAAATGTTTCTCAAGCTGTATGGCAACATTTTAATCACGTAGTATAAATGGGATGGAAATGATGCTGTTTGAATTTTACAAAGTAAACAAGAACATTTAACTCCTGAGCTCTCCCGACTTTGGGAGAAAATCGAACTAATTACACATTTTCTATTAAGTAACAATAATAATTTTTCTTTTGTACTGATAACACAATCTGCCTGAAGAGGGAGTGGGTTTGCCATGTTGCTGAGGCTGTAGGCTTTCCCCATGTCTGTCTGTCCTAGTGCCATGGTATGTCCTCATTAAAACTGTGAGCTCCATGTCTCTGAGTGACAGAGAACTCATTGGATTTTCCACTCTGCATTTATGTGTGCCTAATCACAAATGTAATGAATGCATCAGAGGTCACTATTCAGTGACAGCACACAATAAAGATGTGTTTTTCTCATGTCTTCTGAAAAAACGACATGTAGCCCATTTCCAATTTAGTGTTGTTCTTACTAACTGCATTTCATTGTCCTCCAGGTCATGAATTTTCTTTTTCTTTATTTTTTCCTTCTTTAATTGCATAAAACAAATAAGGCAATTTCTTGGGAAATAATTTTGTGAAAAGTAACAAGGGACATATCATTTGGCAAACTGAAATTAGGCAGCAACGGAAGAATTGATTTATTGTCTTCTGCACTGTAGTGTCTTAAATTCAGAGGCTTGCTGAAATGTCCTCCATTTCCTGTCAATGACAGAAAGTCTTCTTTCTTTACAAAATTGTTTGGCCAGAATAAGACTTAAACTTTATGCAACAATTAATGAGAAACGTGCTTCCTAAGGGATAAAAATATGACCATTGGCTGTCCAGGAGGTCTGACACAGCAGGACATCCACTAGGTAAATTGGTCTCCTTAGTAGAGTATCAGGATAGAGAGATTACTCATCCTTGAAGTTGGTGTTGTGGTGGAAAGCATTTGGGTGTTTTGCTGTCATTGCATAACTGTAACTGCTCTTATTTTGAAGGTCTTTTCAAACTCAGGGATATCCAAGTCCACATCAAAATAGAAAATGCCTCTCCATTTTAAAGTCTGCTTTTCAGAGAAAACAGGTATTCGTTGACAGAGATCTCTGTTGATCAAACTTGAGTCAGGCTCCAGCATCTTCTGCTGGGGCCCCATAAACTTCTGTATAGAGTTAAGTTTTAGCCAGAATCCGGCTATTCTAGTTTATCCGAACCCCACCTTAACCCTAAGATCCACCTTTCTGTATGTTTACAGCCACTGCCTCCTGCTCTGGTCCTTAAAGCACACTTATCCCTGCTGTGCTTGAAATTTAGCTCCATTCTATATGGGTCCTCTTTCCCAGATCACAAAAGTCCCAAATAAAACCTGTTGACATTGTTTTGACTTGTCAAGGCAAAAACCACAGCTCTTATTCGACGGGATAAGATATCCAAAGGGAATAAGATATTATTCCAGAGCCATTTTGAGTGGCCATGGCCTCAGAACACACATTTAGATTGCCCCCAATTCCATGTCTCGACATGGAAGCAGTTTCATGATGTTTTCATAGTGTTTTAGAGAAAAGAAAGTTGTAAATCAAGGCAAGTTTAAAATATATCAGAGAGGCAGGTGCAGAAAGATGGAGGAAGCTTTTCTATAGCTCAAGATGTTGTTATCTGATGACTTTCTTAGGTTTGGGGGTTGTTGGAAGCTAGTGGTTTGTTAAGTTAGTACATTCTAAAAGGTTATTATCTATCAGTCATATCGTGTTAGCTCCCACACAGAGGTGGGCAAGAGGGGCTATTCTGGAGAGCTAGAACTAGCACAGATAAAGTAATTACCCTCTGCATCTGCAACATTCTAATCCCTCCACAGCGAAACTTTTATCAGTCAGTCTGTCAGACACAGCTTCTTTTCGGGACTTTTCATTCACAGACTGCTGTTCCGGTCCAGTGTTTCTTTGACACTGTGGAGCGGTGAGCGAGAGGACGGGGTCTCCTGATGCGTACTCTCTGGCACTTTGCTTGCTGATAGAGGAAACAGTTCATTATGGAGCTGTAGAATCTAAGCCTTTAGAAAGTAAATGTCCAAAAATGAAGCTGTACTGCTGGATTGTTCTTACCTGGCTCACTGTTGGAGTTACACTACTGCCCAAGTGGCTACCCTTCTATGGAGTAGGATACACATTGTCCTGCTTGGGAGCTTGAGTGAGGAACCTTGCCTAGTGCTTTTCTAGAACTAGCCACAACATGCAGCTGTGGGCATGTGAAGAGACTATCAATGGTTTGGCAGAAAAACCTGCAAGACTTCTTCTATCACCACATCTTTATTGTTTATTCTTTTTATTTATCCATTTGCTTTGTAAATTAAATTTGAGCTTGCTCTTGGAAGTTGTGTGTGTGTGTGAATGTGTGCCTGTTCTGAGTTTAAGTCTTAAGAGGTCCCACATAACTATCTGTATTCTTGCCCTCTGACATCACTATAAGAACTAATTAGGGTTTACTCCCTCATCCAGTGTATATAATCTCACATACTCAGATATGATTTCTTAGGCTTGTGGGATGAGGTATAGCTGTCATAATGATCCATATAAGACAATGATTGCTGTAAGTCGAGCATTCATTTGATTGTTTTTACAAAGCTTTATAGTAGCCTGCTGGCTGATACAAAGGCTTTGAGTACAACTTATTTTGGAATAGCTAATTATAAAGTGTTAGGTGTAAAGTAGATATATTGTCATTGCATTTAGCTTTAGTATTTAATATATGTTTTCAACTCTATATTTTTAGTTTCCTTGTTAGATGGGTGAAATGGTGTAGAATGTGTCTCTCATGGTAGTTTCTTGTTTTGTTTTTTTTTTTTTGTCTACTAATAAAAAGTGTGAGGATTCAAGGAGAAAAAGGAATTTTGACCAGCAGTGATTGCCAAGGCATACATTCTACATATTTTGAGCTATCAGAATGTTAATATTGGACTTTTCTTCTGGACCGTGAAATCTAAGGCTCATTTCATCATGGCAGCAGACTAGTTGAAAAGTTCTTGGTCCTGAAGTTAAGACATCACCAGATACTTTTGTTTTGAGCACTGTAATGTAGGAGATCCTTGGAATAGTTGAGAGGCCTGAGACATGTCCTTGGCCATGGCAACGACCTGTTCTCCCGAGGGAAATTCTGTTAACAGGGACTTGAGCCACACGTCCTTTAAGATGATAAATTTCTACAGTTTTTCAACTCTAGACTTTTTTTTAATTTATCTGTGTCAATTCACAGGAACAAGAGAAAATGAAATTTTGACAATGCTCTTGTTAATAATGTGAGTGTAAAAGAGTTTGCAGAAGTTTCTAGAGAGATTTCATAGATGCTCAGAAACCTCTTTAGTGTAGCAGATTTAAGACAGGACTTGCACAAAAGATAAAAAGGAACTCTGAAGCAAGGGGTAAATGATATTACTAAGGTTAAAATTCAAAATGCTGAATTAAAACACAGAGAGGTGGATTTGGGAGGAGTTGGAGAAAAGTTAACATTTTTTAAAAACCCTCATGGATATCAATTTGTTGTTGCTGTTGTTTTTTATCCCTTTCTGTCTGTTTATTTTATTCTCTCAATAATACATCTTACAGCTGACTGTAGTTTCCCCTCCTTCCACTCCTCCCAGTCTGCCACATAAATCTCCCCTCTCCTTCATGTATCCACTGCCTCTCTATTCCCCTTCAGAAAAGAGCTGGCCTCCCAGGGATATCAAACTAGCATGGCATAACAAGATACAATAAGGGGAAACAGAACAGATTTTCCAAATGGACTGTGGGCAGGTGGGGACAGGAGCAGGAGAGACGGTGTTGCAGGGAGGGATAGAGGGAGAAAGTATAGGGAAAGACAACTGGAATTGGGGAGCATTTCAAGGACAATGTGGAAACCTGGTACAGTGGAAACTTCCTGGAATCTATGAGGGTGACCCTAGTGAGGACTTCTAGTAATGGAGGATATGGAGCCTGAACCAGCCATCTTATGTAACCAGGCAAGGCTTCCAGTAGTGGAACTGGGACATCAACCCAGCCACAGAGCCTTTGACCTACAATCTGAACTGCCTGCAAGATGTGCTGAGGCAATGTTGGCACAGAACTTGTAGGAGTGGCCACCCAATGACTGGTATAACTTGAGGCTCATGCCTGGAGGGGGCCTATGCCCAACACTGACTGAATGGCTGGGAACCAGAGACTTGATAGCCCAGAGACCTAGGGTAGAACCAAACATGACTGGCAATAAAATAAAATAATAAATAAATCAATGAAATGATTCCTCATGATATTGTGCTATGCTAATAGATCAGTGCCTAGCCCAATCATCATCAGAAAGGCTTCCTCCGACATCTAATGGGAGCAAATGCAAAGATCCATAGCCAAACATTAAGTGGAGAAAGAATCTAAGTTGAGAAGAAGTGAATATTATCAAACTACATTATATGAAGATTTCAATGAATTAATAAAATGTTATTTTAAAAAGATAGAAAATACTCTAAAGTATTTTTAAAAGCTTAAAAAAACAAGATGAGTTATGATGATAATGAGAAAAATGGTTTGGTGATACCTAAGATCAAGACAAATGGATTTCCCAGCATGCTTTCTGGGCACAGAGGATCCTTCTAACTTCTGGCTCTGGTTCTTTTCTTCCCTTTGAAGTGAATCAATCATAAAATCTAAGGGCCATGCTTCTATGGCCTAGAAAGCATATGCCTAAGCACTATTCCTATTAAGTTTGTGATAATGAGCTTTGTGCATTACAATTTCTCATCTAAAGGCTTTAATTCTGCTTTTGATGCCTCACAGGCCTCTTTGCTGCGCTTCCTTCTGACAGATAGAAGGCACAGTACATCTCTTTTAAAGTGGTTTGGTTGCTCGAGCTCTAGGATATATGAAGATGTGCAGGATGGAGTCAGATTTTAGAAGAGGCATTAGGTGGACCTAAGGCTAGATGTGTAAGTTTATGATTTGTGGACTTACATAGAGCACCCCAAATTTGGTTAAATCCTCTGCTATTGTCATCTTCATGTTCTTAATAGTTTCATTTCTGAATAATGGTTCAAAAGTGAAATATAATAGGATAACAGTATACACACAAGAAGAGAAGGTACATACCATATGGGTACCCACCATTCCTCCCATACAAGCATATAGTATTCATGATGCCCCACAAGCATGGAATCCAGTAGACTCTCATGAACGGAACTTAAGTAAGATTTGAACAAAATACAAGTAAACATCTTAATTCTTCATCTTAGTGGGGGTGCTGACAGCTCAGAGAATCCTTGTGGCATTTGTTATATAACAGACTTTTTCTGAGGATATGTAACCCACACACTAACACACATCTGTCTACTTACCCCATAAGAGGAACTTATAACAATGTTTCCTCCTTTTTGTACTGCTGGGCAGGAAATATAAAGAGTATTCTAAGTTTCTATTCTCCCAGAAGATCTTTTGTTCATCTCTTGAGACTCTCGAGTCTCCCCTTTCCTTACAGAATGTTCCAATTCCAAGGATACTGATATATAACAACATTTGAACCAGAATTTGTTTGGAAAGTAGAAAAGTGTTCTGTCAAAAAACAATTGGCTAGGAAACCAGCGTATCCTTTCTTCCTTGTGTTACTTCTTGGTATTTGTCAACAATTTTTGCTAAGGATAATGGTATGAAATAAAAGAGGAAGACAGGGAGAACCATAGAGCCTGTTCCTCACTCAACAGTGAGGCATCAAGGTGTCTGAGGAATTAAACATGAAACAATATTAGATAAATACTAAAGAATAGACATACTGAGGGGCTGAATACACAACACTAAATAAACATTAAAAAGACAGACATACTGAAATTATAACTTCAATCTTGATTTAAAAACTAAATGATGACACTTTTATATCCACTCACTAAACACTTGCAAAAAGATATGAAAAAAATGTCTGAAATAATAACAAAATGTTTTAAGTAGAAAACAGTTGTGAGCAGTGAAAGACACTGATGCCAAATGGTCAATCGTAACATATAGGATTGGGAAGGTGAAAACCATATTTAGGAAATCTATAAAGAGTGTTAAATAATCCTGAAGAGTAAAGGAACAAGGAATAAATAGATGAACACCAAGTCATTCAGGGTGTGTGTACCTTCAAATTCCTTGATTGTACACAAAGGTGGAAGACCAGAGAATAACAATGTCAAGAAAGGATTGTATATCCAGAATTTTGGAATAAATTTTATACCCTGTTAAGTTGTCATTTACATGAAATTACTATGAAGATGGTCCGGGTCTTGGGCACATAAAACATTAGAAATTTCAGAATGTGAAAGACCTTATTTGTGATGGGGAGGAGTTTTATGAAACATTGCCTCTCAGACACAAGATGGCTCTTGCAGTCATGGACACAGAGGCGATGGATATGTACACCAGAAGGGACCTGCTGTATTCCATCATGAATAAAGGGGTTGCCTACAAGCCCCCAACATTTATGAGGAGCTCTTGACTGCTAGTGGTTGCCTCAGAAGGGGGTATCATTTTCTTCTATGGTGTAGCCATTGGGGGACTAGTTGGGATGAAGAAAGATTTTCCAAAGTAAGGAAGGGGACATGAGAATAAACAGGAGTGTAAACATAATCAGAAAAAATTATATGTACATGGAACTGTCAAAAGAAACCTTAAAATCCCTCTTTTTTTTTTCAAGAAAGGGTTTCTCTGTTGTATCTCTGGCTGCCCTGAAACTCACTCTGTAGACAACACTAGCCTCAAATTCACAGAAGTATACCTGCCTCTGCCTCCTAAGTGCTGAGATTAAAGACATGCACCACTACTGCCCTGCAAAAATCCCTCATTTTAATTACACTTAATAAAATGTGTCATAAATATAAAATTTTGGAAATATGTTATGAAATATAAAGTATTGTAGTTTTCAATACACTGTCTTTAAAACCTTAAGGATCTCATCAGCAGAAGTACAATAATTTAGAAATTCAAAAATTCTCGATAAGGAAGATGAGAGTAGTCTATTGGAGATAATATCATGCTAAATTACTTTTCTTAAGAGTCATTATAGATCGATGTTTGATAATGGCATTTAACCATCAGAACAAAAATTATAATGTGCAAACTTAAGATGAGAACAGTTTTTGCCATGGAAGGCTGCAGAGAAAAGAAAAGCAGAATCGGATGACACTGTGAGAAATACACGACAAAGAAATGACATTTTAATGTCAGCTTCTTAGAACAAGATAGATCAAGCAGGCCAAAGGGACTGGGTGGAGGCAGAAATAAATGTTTAAAAAAACAAAACAAAACAATGTAGCATTGTGGATAATTGCTTGCCTAGAGTAATTGAGGCTCTGGGGTCCTTCACCATCACTGCAGTAAATAAAGAAGAGAAGACAAGACAAAGGAAGAGAAGTCAGAGCGGTGCCATCCAATTGAGCGAGGAAGAACTTTACATTCAGCAAATAAAACGATGCTTTCTAAGTTGAGTGAGTGCTTCACACGGAGTCATTAAATCCTAAAGAAGCAATAATACACCATGTAAATATCATCCTCTGCAAGAAGCTCATATGTATCTTGTTAATGTATGTAGGATTGTATATTAATTTCACTTGCCTGATTATTACAAACTCTTCAAAGTGAAATTAAGAACATTCTTAAGCCAAGGGTGGTGGTGCATGCCTTTAATCCTAGCATTTGGGAAGCAGAGGCAGATGGGTCTCTGTGAGTTTGAGGCCAGCCTAGTCTACAGATTGAGTTCTAGGACAACCAGAGTTACAACAAAGAATCCTTGTCTCAAAAAGCAAACAAACAACAACAACAACAGGAAGAAAAAAATAAAAGAACGGTTCTTAAATACAAAAGTGAATGACATTGGAAATATATCTTTATCAGAATTTAGAGTAGGTCAGTTACAGGAATATTCAGAAATACCGAGATTTGCTTGTTAGGGTATCATATATATTATATTTGTTAAAACATAATATATTGAAAATAAATAACATTCATCTTTCTAAGCTAGAAATTATATATATATATATGTGTGTGTGTATGTGTATATATATGTATCTATATATGTGTGTGTGTGTGTATTTATATATATATATATATATACATATGTATATATGTATATATATATATATATATATGTATATGTATGTATATTCTGATAACTGAACTCTGGACTTGGGCTTCATGACTCCCAAGACAAATCACATCACCTCCCAGGATAAGTCTTAGAAGTTTTAGAGATATATTTCACAGAAAAAAAATCTCTAGTGAGATTGTTGGAAAAATCTAAAAGGAGAAAAATGGAAACAATCAAAATACCAGATGGAAATATTGGAACAATTTAAAAACATGTAAATTACATGCTAACACATTTGTTTGCAAACAAATGTAGTAAACTAATTTTGGAAATAACTTTGTGGAGGACAAAAACAGTGCCGCGGGCTAGTTGTCCCAAATGAGATTAGTAGAAATAGAATACAGGGCTCAAGAGGCAGCTACTGAGGAAACAGAAATAAAAATAAAAGTGTACCCTGGAAGAACAGAGAGGCAAACAGACAAGCATTTAAAGTCAAGTAGTTTTCCGAAAGGTCCTATAAAATTTTCAAGGCATAATTATGCCTATGACCTTTTACAGTTTTATAAGAAAACAGAAAACTTAACACACACATGCAAAAAAAAACCATTAAAGTGTAAGAAAAAATTAAAAAGTAAGATTAAAAGTAGGGAATAATGACCTTACTGGTTTTTCAGAAGTAGATCATGTGCACATGTTCAAAAACTACCCAATAGAATGTCAGTCAGCCATATACTTAAAAATAATTCATAATTTATTGCAGAAATTCAAGGATGAGAAAATTGATCTCTATATTGATGCAGAAAACATCAGTCAATTATTAATCAGTGTCCTCTAAATAGATTTGAAAAACATTTGAGATAAAACTTATAAAATAAATTTTCCTATTTGATAAGCATATTATGAGCTAAACAGTATAAATGAAAACTAAAAACTTAAACATTAAAATTTATGAAGAAAGCTTTGCTGAACTTACTAAGTAAGTCTGGCATTGTGATGTGGTACCTATAACCTCAGCATTCTAAATGCTGAGGCAAGAAGATTCCAAGTTTGAGGCCAGCCAAGGCTAATAATGTTTGTCTCAACAAACAAAAAGAAAACAAAGCAAAAAAGCACATAAGACAAATATCCATTATGATGTTATGATTTAATATTATATTAGCAGTCTATAAAGACAACGAATGGCAAGAATTTTATGTGTAAGAATGGAAAGGAGTGGATATGTTTTATTATTTGTAAATGCTATATTCAGAATATCTAACAGAAAAATGCATAAGCTCTAAAAACTATCTTTTAGGTAGGTTTCAGGCCATAACAAAACTTTAATATGTGAATATTATCATATAAACCATGTATGTGCATGTAAAGACACACTTGTATATAGTCTAGAATTTAACCTAGAAAAAAAAATAGCATGTGAGTGGAGAAAAATAAATCAAACTATAGAAGAACATCAAAGAAAAATTGTTTCCAAGGAGAGACACGTTGTTCATGGATAGCACAATGTAACATTTAGCTATATCATTCATAATTAATTATTCTGTGAATAATTGTTCACACAGCAAAATGCCGAGACTATTTTTTTTTGAGTAATTTCAACTCATAAGAAGATTTCAGAAAAGGAGGTTTGCAATTTGATTAATAAAGGAGTAAAGAACTGAAGTTGCCCTGTGTGATAATAAGAATAATTGATTAGCCCCTCTGTGGTGGCCAGTGGAGGCACCAACATGAGAGATCAACAAAAGCAGCGCTGCCTAGAAGCAATGCAACACAATCCATGTGTGTGGCTTTAATATTTTATGTACTCTTTATAAAGGAAATGTGTAAATCCCAATAATCTCTTATATTTCATTCGAATGTAACCAAAACATCATTTCATCATCTAGTCAATGTAACATTTTATTTAGATATCTCACAATTTTCTCAATAATAAAATTTGAAGCACAGTATGCAATTTGAACATAGAGTACATTCCAAGGATTTGCTAGCCATCGATACTACATGATGGCTACAGTAGACCGGATGAACTAATGTATTCACGACTCATGTATTCATGAACATTAAAAAACAAAACAAAACAGGAAAACAATGAACTATTTCAACTTTAATTTAAAAAAGAAATGTTCCACTTAATGGCAAGGGATAAATCTGGATGTTAAACTCACATTACGTGTACAAGTAAATTTACATGGAATAGAGAGAGATAGAAGAGAGCAAACGTGTAGCTAAGTTTATTTATAGATTTCCTTTTCTTGTAATCTGTCTCTACTCCATAGATCATCACTTTATGGAGTGATCTCCATTTTCACACCCACAAAGGAATGGGCCTAAGAAATGAACAATGAAGCCAAGCCCAACTCCTAACATGATTTTAATTTTTGCCTCAAGTTGTTGAGGAAAGATGACAACTAAATGGTCAAGGAATTCAGTTCCAAAAGAAAGGAAGTGTGGACCTGTGCTCCAGCACAGATGAAGTTACACCCTCTGCTGATAAAAATAAGCAGATATTCGAGACTACAGCGTGCACTGCTGCGCTTATACAAACTGTCCAGAATTGGCAAGTGCGCAGAGACAGGAACACAGCAACTGGTTGCCAGGGGCTGGGGGGGAGGGGAGGGTTGGTTTTCTTTTAGGGATGAGGTGAGGGTTCTGGACATAAGTAAGTGGTGATAAATTTGTTGTAGAATAGCTAAAATGTGCTAAATTATAGTGCCTAAATAGTTTAAATACCAAAATATTGAATTTTATGCTATGCTGACACAAAGATTTAAGAGTTTGGTGAAATGAACTGAACTAGTAATCAAGAATAAAGACTTGTACTACTCAGGCTTCTCACTAGTTCCCGACTGCACTCACTTGCACGGACACCATCAATCCTTAATTCAATGAACTTTCCAGTGTTGGCTATCATCTTTCTTCTGGAAGGAAAACAAGTAAAAATTAATGCCTCTGATTGACCCGGTAGACAGAAAACAAGATGGTTGCCAAAGATGGCGACTCCCTTGTGCCGCTGGGAAATTTGGCTTTCCTATCTCTTTCCTTTAAAGTCTCCTTTTGTTTTCTGTTTCATGTTTTCAAACAGAAAAGATAGTATTTTTCTTCACTGTTTTTATTTCTTGTGAATCAACTACCATTTTAGAGTCCTGAAAGTCCCTCAAGTTACAGCTTTCAGTAAGGCCACAGGACCTTGCTACTCCATTCAGGAATTATCTGGTAACCTAATGATCTTAGCTTTAAGGATAAAAGCTTTGGTTTCTGTTGGTTTTTACTGGTCGCTCCAAGCTCGGGTTGTGGTTCCGTAACAGGATAAGGACAAGTGTACACATTCTATAGGATCTAATAAACAGTGTTCCTCTTTGGGACTTCTAGATTTTTTTAAGAAATGTAAATAACTGATATTTTTAGAATTTGTGTAGGCCATCTCCCAATCTCAATTTTACTTGTCATGACTGGTTTGGGGAAGACAAATATATTTAAATATATTTTAAGTATACATTCCAGATGTAAATATGAAATTATTTAGTTTTTATTTGCGTATGAATTACTAGTCACAAGAAATTAATATACACAGGTAGGTAGTACTTTAAACGAAATGCACCATAATTTAGAGATAGGGACTGTTAACTTTTTGAGCAACATTTAAGTCATAGCCATATATTTCTGTTTATCTGTATGTACATATGCAAGATCTAACATTATATGTATATATCTTAAGATTAAATATATAACAGTATGATATAAACATGTATCTGACTATGAAGTATACAAATATTAATTTTAACACATGTTAAATTAAACACATGTGCCTAAGTATATGCATTTAGATAATAAAATTAGATATGTGTTTATGAATATCTGATTACATACACAGAAATACACAGAAATATGCTTATTTCAACAAACTGAACAAACTGAAGTTAATAGATTTTTTTTAATCATAAAAGTAGTGGTAACTTGCTGTTTTTCAAATATTCTTTAAAGATTTCTGTTATAATTTTAATTATGTATATGTGTGACTGTGTGTGTGTTCACATTATTACAGGTGCCCACAGAGATCAGAAGAGATAATTGGATCCCCTGGACTAGGAGTTACAGGCAGTTGTGAGCTGCCCAATGTGGGTGCTAAGAAATGAATTCCAGTCCTCTGTAGGAACAGTATTATAGGCTTAACCACTGAGCCAAGTCTCCAGCCCTTTGTCTCACTGTTTTGATAATTTTTTATATTTTCCTTCATATTAGTCTCTGTAATTTTGTCATATATCCCCCCCCACATATATGTAATTTTTTATTAATTATTTGAGGATCTCATGCAACATGTTTCTATGAAAACTGTTCTTATTGTCTGCTAATTCTCCTTAATTTACTGCTATTATTATTAAGCCTGTTAACAATATTCTAGGCAAAATTATTGAAAAGTTTTAGAAGAGAAATCTTGGTTATATTATATAAAACTTAAAAAAATACATTTAAGAGTGATTTTGAGAAACTCAATGAAAAGGTTGTGAGTACAGCAACTGAAGAGTGTGACTTCATCAAGAGTAGAAAGCAGAGTCAATAGACTGAATCAGGGGTTGCAAACCTTTTCTCATTGAGCCTGATGACAAATATTTAGCTTTTATGGGTCAAGAGGAAAAGTAGAAGCTATAATGTATAAGATTAAATAACCATCTAAAGTGTCATTACTTAAATATATGAAAACTAAAAATTGGCTGGCTCAGTAAATATGACTCAAAAGTTGTAGTTCATTGGAGGTTTTAATTAACAGCTAAAAACCACATGGAAGTGGGTGATAAGATCTGATTTAACCTGGGAGAAAAGTTAGACCTAAGAACTTGTATATATCTTCCTGTTCAATGAAATGGTAAAGCAAGGAAAATAAAACACCACTACTGAAGGAAGAGTAAATGAGATTCTCCTAGCTTCTGCTCAGAAGATAAACAATATGGGAAATACTGAGATATAGCACCCTTCTAACTGCTTTTACTCAGTTGGAAATTTATTCTTAGTTGTAAAAATAGTAGAAGTCATGACTTAACATGAAGGGCTTAAGATAATTATTATTGTGTGCATGAGGGCCATGCACTTGTGCTTAGTTGATTTTTGTCTATGTACCCTTCCAGAGAGGATTTGACAAAAGTGATTCTGGTTAGGTAGTCCTATGAATATCAAGGTGAGTCTCTACTGAGTCCTCTTGCTGTACAAGAATATCAAAGAGTTGTAATTGCAGACATAGATTCAGGGTAAAGCAGCTTATTCTTAGCTAATTCAATCCCCAGTCTTTAGAGGGTTTCAGCTTCTGTAATATCTAATCAACTTCTGAGACTTGCTGCTGACTGATTCACTCTGGCTAGCTTCTTCTGAACTCAGAACTATACTGAACTCAACTGACTCTTCTAGTTGGCTGTCAACTCATTCACAGTTCTGACTCAAACTCTTCTCCAAACTGAATGGTTCAAACTAACATTCTGAGCCAGCTGACTGTTTCTGACTGAACTCTTCTGACTCTGACTGACTCTGGCTGACTCCTGCAACTTCTCTGACTGAACTGTTCTGCTAGGCTTCAAACTGATGCTCACTGTTAGCTGAATCTTACTCTCAAACTCACTCTTCTTTCTGCTGAACTGTCTCTGTGTCTCTGTCTCAGATTACCTCACACTACATCAGATTGCCTGTGTCTTATCTGTCTGATTCTCTCTCTGACTGACTGCTTTCTTTTAGCTCCCTAGAGTTGGAGTTAAAGGTGTTTGCCACCATTGCCTTCTGAGTTGGGTTTAAAAGTGTGTACTAACATTCTTGTTACACTAGAGCAGCCATACTGCCAGATCAAAAGATTAAATATTCCTATACCTGGAATTATACAAGAAAGAGGGCTATTTTATCTCCTGATTCCGCAGACTGGGAAATGTAAGATGTAATGACTATTTCTGATTAGAGCTGTGTGTAAAGTCATAATATTGCAGAGAAAAAAATGTAGAAGCAAGCAGGTGCATGAGAATACACATAGGTGGCCTTGTTTCACAATCACCTTCTCTTGTAGCAACTAATCCAGTGTGTGTAAGAGTGAGAACTCATTTATAAAAAGCACTGATTTATGAGTTAAGGATCATTACCATGGCCCACACACCTCCAATTAGGCTCTATTCCCCAAAACCACTGCACCGGGAACCATGCCTCAATGTGTGCTTTCAGGTGTTAAGCCATGTTTGTCTGCAGTAACTGACACAATAAGGAAATGAGAAAGTATCAAAAACACTCAACACCATAATTTCCAAAGCCATTAAATCAAGTATGGAATATATGTGTATAAATATGTATATTTAAATATTTTAATTGACACATAAAATAATTCACATTTATGAGAGCCTGTGATTACATAAACTTTCTGAAATTAACCATTCACTATGCTGTTGGAAGAGCTAGACTCTTCTGAGTCCATCCTAGGGCCAATCTGTGAAATGCCCCTTGATGAGTGGAGAGGAGGCTTCCTGAACTAAGTCAGGAATATGATTAAGTATTAGATGTTTTATTTTACTAAATTTTGATTTTAGGGAGTTAATAATATTCAACTGTGGCTCTCTTCTGACTATGCTTTAAAACTGTGTGATAGCCATTCTACTGCCCAACTGGTTAAATCATGGGTGATCAAATCTGAATTCTAGATCTCTTTCCCATGAAGTTGAAACTGCAAACGTGACAGATGAACATGTCACTAGTACTCTTTGTATCACAAAGCTGTTGGTAATGAAAAAGGAGAATGTAGCCTTTCATCAGGAAGAAGTGAAGACAAGAAAAAGTCAAGAATGAAGGATAAAAGGAACAAGAGAGCATTAGATGGAAAGAAAGAATGAAAACACTGCACAGGTGCATGTGTGAGACCAGGGCAAGGATAATGCAAATGTAAGGATGCTGAGGAAGAACAAAACACAGATGGATGTTTCTGGAATTCTCATTGCAACCCTGGTAGTCACCAGCTATAGAATCCAAATGCCTCAGGACTCTTCATTTCCAGGATCTTCCTAGATTCTCTCAAACAGTTCTTATGTAAGCCAATGTAGTTGTATTTTTTTCCAGTTGTAGCTAGTAGGTTGTACTTTGTGCATAATACATATAAAGGTTAAAAAATAGATGCAGACTTTTGATCAGGGTAACATGATGATATTCTTCTAAAGCATCATTTTATCATGTTATCTTATGAGAGGAAAAGGTAACAAGTTTATTCAGAATAATAGAAATTCATAAATACAAACACGAATGGAGGGAGAAATAGGTAAATGGAAAAGCAAAGCTCAGAAAGGGAAAAATGTAGGCCCAGTGAGGATAGTAAAAATAGTTACGTGGAAGTTTAAAAAAAGCAGAAGTGAAAAAATTTTGTGACTATTTAAATTATCACTATCTGGTTTCTAATTCTTATTATCACAGTGTTTCTATCCCTCACAAGATTCTAACCTATTTCTAACTGCTGGAATCATTTTACAAGTCAGACAAGTAGCAGTCAACAGTATTTTAAAATAAAAGACCTTGGATGGCCACAAAGGATGAATGAGCTTTCATTTTCCGAATGAATGGGTAGCCTTCCTATTTTTACCTTTCTGCTAAGTGGTATTAAAACAAAGAAGTGCTCATGATCATTGGCTCAGGATACACTGGTTGGCCTTGCAGAAACAAGTGTAGTTCAATGATTTGGCTTTTCCAAATCATAATGAGTGACACATAGGAAAAAAAAATGAATCTAATGTTCTTTAAAATATATCACTATAAGCACTTCCCTGGAAAACTGAAATAAAACAGATTCAACACAGGTTAAAGTTGAAATCTAAGAACACTCAGCTTCATTCTGTTTCTTCCTACAAAGCTCAGTGGGAAGTGAATAGAGCATGTATAACTCTGGTCTAGATCTTCTCTGCAATTGTTTTTATGCTTGAGTCATTTAATTAAAGCAAAGGTTACATTACAGGGCTCTCTGCTCCTCCATGTTCCAGAGATTGCCACATCTTCTAACGCAGAGCCAGCCTAATTTCTGAGACACAGTGGTGAAGGTAGGATTGAATAGATTTCGCTGTATTGGGTGCCTGATCACCAGAGCTGCCTTTTATATTGGCAAAATAGATATTGTTACCACCAATGACCTCTGCATCGACCTCAATTGTGTGGTCTACATGTGCTGGCATGACTCTACCTATGGCAAGGTCAATGGTATAGTCAAGGCTGAGAATTCGCAGCTTGTCATCAACAGGAAGGCCATCTCCATCTTCCAGAAGTGAGACCTTGCCAACATCAAATGGATGACACTGGTGTTGAATGTGTTATAGTCTCCTAGTATCTCTACCACCAAGGAGAAGGCTGAGGCCCACTTGGATGGTGGAGACAAAAGGGTCATCATCTTTGCCCCTTTTGCTCATGCTTCCATGTTTGTGATGGGTGTGAACCACAAGAAATATGACAACTCAAGATTGCCAATAATGCCTGCTGTACTACCATCTGTCTAGTCCCACTGCTCAAGGGTATCCGTGACAACATTAGCAATGTGAAAGGACTCATGACCATTGTCCATGCCATCCCTGCCACTTAGAAGAATATTGATGGCTCCTTTGTGAAGTTGTGGTGTTATGGCTAAGGGGATGCTTAGAATATCATCCTTTCAACCACTTTTGCCAAAACTGTGGACAAGGCCATTCTTGTGCTGAACAGGAAGCTCATTGACATTCATTTTGTGCCTCTGTCCCCAGTGTGTCCATTGCAGATCTTACTTGCCACATGGAGAAAGAACGCAAAGTATGATGACATCAAAAAGGCAGTGAAGGAGGCATTAAAGGGCATCCTAGGCTACAGGTTGTCTTATGTGACTTTAACAGAGATACCCACTCTTCTACCTTTGATACTGGGGCTGGCATTGCTCTCACTGACAATTTTCTAAAACTCATTTCTTGGTATGGCAATGAATACAGCTACAACAACAAGGTGGTAGACTTCATGGCTTACAAGGCCTCAAAGGGGTGAGAAGTCCTGGACCACCAATCTAATCAAGAATAAGTAGTAAGAGAGAGGTCTTTGCTGCTGTGGAGTATCTGCTGGAACCCAGCCCCCAACACACTGAGAATCTGGTCTCACAGTTTCTATCCCAGATCTGTAAGAAAGGGAATTAGGGTGCCCCACTCTCTTGAATGCCATCAACAAAGTTCACTGTGTTAACAACAAAAAAAAAAGGAATAATAAAGTTAGGTTACAGGATAAAGTAGTGGGAAAAAAATCAACCAATGGAATCTAAATTGCTGCACTTCAAATCTTGTAGACTGCTGTAGTTACTTCATTCTTCTGGCCTCTAAAGGTTCCATCTTAACCTTTGGTTCACATAGACAATGATTGGTTAAACCACTTGCCCCATGACTCACTATTTAGTCATTGTGAGGTGTGTGGTGAAACCCTGCTCATTTCTTGTTCTTCTAAGCAATTATGTTATCTAGGAAGTTTCTTATTATTAGTGCCAGTGTTTATGTCTGAAACAGAAGGAAAAAGTAAAACCAGTGGTTCTAAGACGTCCCAGTAGAAAGGCTTCCTATGCCAAGATGCCAAAAAGCAACTTTCAAAATGGGGAGCCTGGCAGAGCTTGCCTTCTCACAGTCTGCCATGGAACAAAGAATAAACAGGCATGCATACTCCTGGGTTTCCCTAACTTGCCTGTGTTTGTGTTTTATTATCTGCCCTGGAAAATATTATTCTAAGTCACCACTCTCTACTCACGTTTCTAGAGTCACTTCTTGGGCTTCTCTGGGAGGTGAGTAGATCCTGAGAGATCTACTTTCTCTGGCTTGGTGGGATGAGGGATAAGGATGTAAACTTCTGCAGCACAATGAAACTAGAAAAGAGACTGGAGTAGCATAGCAGGAGGCAAAGTGACTGGAGAAGGTAATATGTGAAGGGAAGAACATGCACCAAGTCATACACAAGCCATGATCCCATACTCCCTTACCATCTTGTTCTGAAAGAATATTAGTGACAGATGCTACTGAAGTAGGACTTGCTGAGTTTTGGTGTCATTTGCATCTTGTTAGTGGACATTTGGAAGAAATAACTTTTGCATGGTCTTTGAGTAATGCCACAAATAAGGAGATCAGACCAGACACTGGCCATGCCACCATGCACATGGTTCCACCATGACCTTCTTTGTCTCACTTATTTTCTTTTGAGAATTTCATACACTAGCATTGAATTTATGTCATTTCCATCCCATACTCTTCCCCTCCAATATCTTTAGGTTCATAGCCTTTTCTTATTTAATTATTATTGTTATATAAACACACACACACACACACACACACACACACACACACACACACAGATATATGCTGAGTCCACTTAGCATTGCTCATACATATTCATGTCTAGGTCTGACCACTTGGGATTGGATAATCCATCAAGGAGCCAGTCCTGGGAGAAGATTGATTCTCTCTTAACAGCCATTAGTTGCCTCTAACGCTTCATGTAGGCCAATGCATACATCATGGCCTAAAACCACAACCAAGTAAATGCAGAGGTGTGGAACTCAGTCCCAGTGGATACATCTACAAAACATTTCCACATCTAAGGCTCAGGGAACATTTTGGAAGAGGGAATTGATTGATTGTAAAAAGCCAGAGGGATCAAAATGGTTGTTGTGTCACCTAGCAGTGGCAGAAGCTGTATGCACAAAGCTTCACAAACATGATTACCCGAATATGAGTTGAACAAAGACAGCACCACTAGACATGCCAAAGCAGATGTGGGAAAGGCCATAAAGCTTCTTGGTTACTCAAAGAACTACAGGAAAATAAGGAATGCTAAGAGTGGAAGAAGTAGTCTTCCCCAGGGAAGAGTACACTAATCAGATATCCAATAACAAATCATCAGCCTGAAAATATACATACAAGTAACTTTATATAGACTGAGAAGATTATATTTAGGAGCATCTATGTATATACATATACTTATATGCTTATAACAATTAATTTAAAAATTCCATGAATTTAAAAATGAGCAATGAGAGGTAAATGAGAAGATTTGGAGGAAAGAAAGGGGGAGGGGGATGAAATAATTGCATTATAATCTTAAAAATAAATGAATAAATACTTGACAGTTTGTAAAATTGTATTTTAAAAATAAAAATAATCATTTTCATTGATTTAGAGTAACTAATATTTGTTATCTATAGACATAATAATTAAAATATAACTCTAGGTCTAATTCAAATGCTAAATCTAGTTCAAAGTCTAAACTTAACTTGACTTCTACACTTAACCTAACCCTAGTATTGAACTAACTTCAAAACTATTTCTAACCCTAAACTAACACTTCCCACACTACTAACTTTAATAATAGCAATAAACCCCAAACCAGGTCTGACAATAACCTTAACAGTAACCATAACTCAAGCCCTTAATCTTAACCAATAAGCTGAGTCTATAAATAAGTGTAGACCTAAGCCTAACTAAAACCACACACGTATTTGTACCCATAACCTTAAGCCAGACACTAAGCAAAGCCACAATTCTAACCTTAAACCTAAGCCTACTTCTAAACTGAATCTTAACCTTAGAGATAGCCATAACACTATACCTAGCCCTTAAACTAACCCCAACCTTAAAGGTAGACTTAACCATAACCATAATCTGAAACCTACTAGTAGTTATACTAATATTAACCCTAACTCAAATACCATGTCTATTAATATCCCTAACCCTAAACCAAGCTTTAAACTTAATTCTAACCCTAGTCATAACCCTAACACAAATTGTAGCCATAACCCTAGTGTTAACTCTAATTTTAACATCAATATTTGTTGTAAACCTTAATATAATCTAATCCCTAAACATTACCCTAATCCTAATACCTGATTTATAGGTTAGAACTCTGGTTAGGGTAAGTGCTAGGTAGTTTAGCCAGTGTTACAGCTAGGGATAGAGTTAGTTTAGACTAATTTTAGACTGAGTTTAGACTAACTCTAAACTTTAGAGCTTTGTGTAAAATTATTATAAGAGCTATAGTTAATATAAGAGCTAAGGTTAGTTTTAGAGCTGGTTTGGGGGTTCATTCTGAGGTAGGACTGGAGATAGGCTAACCATTATATCCTGAGGTAGGGTTATGGCTAGTTTGGATGAGTGTTATGGTTGTCACTATGGTTAGGGTATGATTAAGTTATACACTAAGAAAAAGGATAGTTTTAATATTAACATTGTGTTTTTGGTAAACTGTAGTTCTAAGGTTAGTTAGAAAGATTAGAGTTATATATAAACTTAGAAATAAAGTTATATGAGATTGAACTTTATGGTCTGAGTCTTGCTTGGGATCAGAGGTATTGTTTGGTTTATGACTAAAGTTATGGATAGAGCTTCATGTAGCACTAAGATAAAAGATATATTTGATGTGACAGATTGGTTTATGGTCAATGTTAGACCTAGTTTTAGTGTTCTGGCTTGATGTAGGGTTGGGTTAGGGTTTTGTCTTTGGTCTGTTTAGGGTCATTGTAGTGCCAATGTTAACGTTATTGTTATGGTTAATAGAGGTTATACCTTGGGTTAGTGTTAGGGCTACAGACATTTTAGGTTTATTCTAAGATTAATGTGAGAATTAACCATAGTATTTGGTTTATGTTCATGCTAAGGTTGATGTTAAAGCTATGGATAGTTGCCGATACAGTTCTAAGATTAATATCAGAGTTAGAGGTAGGGTTATATTTGTTAGGGTTAAGGCTGGGAACAGTATTGGTATTTTTCCTAATTTTAGAATTTTGTGCTAGAGCTAGATGTAGGCTTAGGGTTAATGTCAGAACTAGGTTTGTCATGAGGATTAGTGTTGATCCTGGAGTTAAGGTTGGAGCAAGGTTTATATTTAGGATTAGGATTGGTGGCAGAGCCATCGATAGGATTCTTGAGACTATTGATAGGGCCAGGTTAGAATTTCTGTGTACATTTTGTGTAACAGCTCCATTTAGTGGTAGAACAATGTTTAAAGTTAGTTTTAAACCTTGTTTCAGGTTTCTGACTGGAACTAGGCTAAGAATTACATTTGGTGCTAATGATCCATTTAGGATATTTGAGCTAGTGTGAAATTTAAGGTGAGAGCTAGGGTTTGGGAAGTATTCACATTTCTTATATGGTTATAGCTGCTGTTAGGGTTAGGATATGACTAAGTGTGGGGCTATGTTTGGAGGTAGGGTTAGGGTTAGGGTTAGACTTAAGACTAAGTTGAGGGTTAGTTTAGAGTTAAGACTAGGGTTAAAGCCAGTTTTTTAGTTAGATTTAGAGCTTTGTTGTTAGGTTTAAGGTTATGGATATATTGTGCTAGGTTTGGTTATGGGTATGATTAGCAATTAGCTTTAGAGATAAGATTAGTGCTAGGATTAACAGTAGTATCACTATTAGGATTTTAGGTATGGTTAGCTGGAGAACAAGGGTAAGATTAGGGTTAGGGTTAGGATTAGGGTTAAATCCACATTTATATTTAGAGCTATTTGGTGACTAAATTTTGTTAGATGTGATAAAGGTTAAAAACTAGCTATGGAGATGGACTCAGTTTAGGAATAACCCTGGGTGTAGCGTATGGGTAAGTAGTACCGTTAGTGTTAACATTTGGTTTATGGTTAATTTTAGAATTAGTTTTACTGTTTGGGCTAGTGTTAGGCTTTGGATTTTTACTATGGTCCATTTATGGTTATTGTATGGTTATGGATAAGGTAGGTAGGGGTAGGGTTAGACTCAGTTTTAATGTTAAGGTTAGGGTTAAGTTTAGGATTAGGATTAGCTTACTGTTAGTGTTTTGGCAAAGAAATCTAGGTTTATTTATTTAATAATGTTTCAATTAGACCTAATGTTAGAGTTATAGGTCTGGGCTAGTGTTAGGGTTAGGAAGTGTTTTACATATATTTCTAAGTTTAATGTTTGAGTTAGAGATAGGGACAGGGTTAGAATTAAGGTTGGGAACAGTATTTTGATGCTATTTCCAAGTTTAGTTTTAGAATTAGAGGCAGGTTTAGAGTTAAGTTTTGGGCTAGGTTTGTTGTTAGGGTTAAGGTTAGTACTGGGGTTACATCAGACAAGGTTATGTTTATGGTTAGGGTTAGTGTCAGAGCCAGTGTTTGGAATAGAGATAGCCTTACCTGAGCCAATTTTGTTATAAAGATAGTGCAACAGCGCCACTTAGTGTTAGAACGAATGTTAGCATTTGGTTTTCTGTTTAAATTAAGAGTGTATTTAAAATGGATCACTTGACTTTATTTTTGGACACTTCTAATAGAAAAACTTAGGTTTAGATTAGGTAAGGTTTTTTTTACTAGGCTCTAGTAAAAAAGGTTTTTTTAGGTTAGGGCTAAGGTCATGTGAATAGGGTTAGAGACATTTTAGGTTAAGTTCTAAGAAAAAGCATTAGAGATAAATTTAGGGTTATGATTAGGCTTGGGTCATGTTATATCTAAGCAGAGTTTTAGGTATCTCTAAGATTAATGTTAGTTTTAGAGGTTGAACTAGGGACAGATTAGAGTTGGAGATAGAATCCATATTATTTTTAAGCTTAGTCTTAGACTTAGAGATAGGCTTACAGTTAAGGTTAGTTCTTGGTTTGTTGTTGCAATGAGTTAGGATTATTCCTCTAGTTATGAGTAGAGTTTGGTTTAGATTTAGAATTAGGGTAAGTTGCAGATCCAGAGTTAGGATTAAGGGTAGGATTAGGATAGATATTGGTTTAAAGTTAGTTTAACAGCTACAGATAGTGTTAGAATTAGTATTTATTTTTTAGACATTAGGATTAAGTCTGGAGGTTGGATCACAAATTTGGTAATGTCTATGGTTATATTTTGGATATTGGTTATACTAGCGTTATGTTTAGTGTAAGATCTAGGTGTTGGGTTAGGTTTCAAGTTAAAGCTATAGTTGGAGCTTGTGTTAGGTTTAGAATTAGGTTTAGAATTGTGGATAGAGTTAGAGTTAGGGTTAAGGCTAGAGTTAAGGCTACATTAGGGTTAGTTTTTGGTTTTAGGCTATGACCATAGCCAGTATTTGGGTTAGGTGTAGATCTTTGTATTTGTATTAAGGTTACGAATAGGGTAGGGCATATCTAGGTTTTAGTTATTGTCTTTCCCTTTATAAGAGTCGTCATGGACATGGTTTCTATTGCTGTGAAATGCACCATGACCAGGACGATTCTTATAAAGGAAAACTTTCAATTGGAGTTGGCCTACAGTTCAGAAGTTTGGTCCATTGTCAACATGCCTGGAAACATGGTGGCATGCAGACAGACATAGTGCTGGAGAGGAAACTGAGGGTTTTATATGTGGATCATCAGACAACATACAACAGGAATAGAGACCATGCACTGAAACCTCAAAAGCGCTTCTGAAATCTCAAAGCCCACCACCAGTGACACACCTCCTTCAACTAGGCCACACCTACTCCAACAAGGCCACAACTCCTAATCGTAGACTCCCTATGGACCTATAAGGGTCCATTTTTGTTCAAACCACCACAGTTATAGTTAGCACTAGTATTAGGGTTATGATTAGTGATTGTGTTAGAGTCAGTCTTATAGCTAGTACTGTAGTTATAGTTACTTGTAGTCTTATAGTATATCAGAGCTGTGGTTGGAGTGCAATTAAGATATAAACTTATAACTATGGCTATGTTGGGATAAAATTCAATTGGATTTTGGTTAGGCTTTCATGATTAGTACTGGGTAAGTCATTGGTAAATTGTAGAGCTTCTTACAGTATTAGGATAAGGGTAGAGTTAGTATATGAAATTAATTAATCAATAGTTTAAGACCCTAATTAATGAGGTCAGACTAGGTACAGGATTAAGGTTTTGACTAGGTTTGATTAGGATTATTTTAAGGTTAGGGTTATGGTTTGGATTATGGCTAGGGTTAGTGTTAAGGTTCCAGATACTTTTAGTTTTATGATTATGTCAAGATTAGTGTGAAAACTAAGCACAGTTTTAGTAATATTTTTAACATTAATGTTGGAGTTATTAGTGAGGTTAGAGTAAGGTAACCCTAACTCTAGCACTAATAATTACCCTAACCCTGACAAAACATAACCATAACCCAACTAGCCCTAACATTAAAAATAAACTTAATCCTTATACCAAGCTCTATACTTAACCCAAAAGTTGTCGGTACCCATATTCTTAACCCTAAAACTAAATACAAATGAAGCCCTAATTCTAACCCTAGCCAACCCAAGATCTAACCTCAGTACAAACCCCCAAACTAGGTCTCACTCTAAACTTAGCACTAAGTAAGACAAGAGCCCTGAATATAACACTAGCCATAAATCACATTGTAAATCTACATTCAGCATAAACACTAAAACCAAATAAAACAAACAAACTATAACAGACAGGCAAACAAACGTAAAACCAGTTTGCTTTCTAAAGAGAGAAAAACAAGGCATAGAGTTTGGGGTGGGGGAAGTAAGAGGAATATGTAGAAGAAGAAATTAAGTTCATAAAATATTGTACATAATCTTTTCTATTAAAAATATCCCAAAATAAAGAAAGTAAAGTAAGACAAGGGGTAGGGATGATTTTAGAACTATCAATAGTATTAGTTTTAGAGGCATTTCTATCTTAGGTTTATGGTTATGGCTTGGTTTGTTGTTATGTTTAGTTTTAATGCTAGGTTTTAGATTAGACCATGGTTAACGTTTGTATTGGGATTGGTGGTTGAGCCAGGGTTAGGATTATGGATACTCTTAGGTTACTTGGTATAAAAGTTAGTGTATGTACCTTAATTATTGGTAGAACTGGGTTTAAGATGAGTTTTCAACCTAATTTTGGGGGTTGGGCTTATGGTACTGTTAGAATTTTATTTAGGGACAGGGATATGCTTAGGGCTAGTATTTGAGTAAGGTATACTTAAGATGAGCACTAGCATTTGTGTTAGTTTTCTGAATCAGTGTAAAGTAGAGATAGTTTTGTGGTTTATGTTAGGACAAAAGGTCAAAGCCAAGAAGCATGGGTGTTTCCATATATATCTCTTTGGTGGATGTTGTGTGAGGAACCACAGAAATCTATTTTATTAACAGGATAATTTGAACATCAATTGGCTTATTCTCAAACTAGCATTCTCTCTGAATTCCAGAACTAGCCCATCCACACTCCACTCATTGGCTATGGAAGGTGACATTTCCTTCAGCAGGGCATGGTGCCATACATAGCAAATGTTTTAAAGTTCTTTTCAATGCACAGATATGTATGTGGCTTTATAATATCTGAGAATAAGTTCAAATATCTCACTACAGTATCTAAGTTTGGCCTAGTACTAGAGGTGGTAGTATATTTTAAAATTTTTGTTCTTTTACTTTTGAGATTATAATATACTTACACCATTTCTTGCATCCTTTTATGCCCTCTGAACTCTCTCATACACCCTTTCTTAATCTCCTTTAAATTCATGGCCTCTTTTTTCATTAATTGTGAATGCATGCATGATACAAATATATGCACATAGATATTCCTAAAATATAATTTGCTCATTTTGTTTATTTTTACTCATATTTATGTTTTCTTACCATTTCCTATTGGATAACCAGTTGTTTTGCTTTTGCCCAGAGAAGACTATTTCTACCACCTTCAGCATTCTTTGAATTTCTTGTAGTTCTTATATAAGGTTGAAGTCTCTTGGGCTTTCCCCTGTCCATGTTGGCATGCCTATTGGTGTCATCCTTGTTCAGATCATGTTTAGGAGGTCATGTTGGTGACATTCTGTGTAGCTTCTGACATTACTAAGAGTCACAATCTCACAGCAAGCTGTCTGATCCTCTGCCTCTTACAGCATTTCTTCACCCTCTTCTTCCCTGAACCTTGTGTGCAAGTGTTTTATAGATGTTTTGATAGGAACTGAACTTCATAACTGCATTTTACATGGCTGTAGTTTTTTTTTTTTGTAATGGTTTCTGTTTGCTACCAAAGGCTTTTCCTTGAGGAAGGGTGAGGACTACACATATCTGTGGGTATAAGGACAAAAGTTTAGATCTTTAGGGATTGTGGTAGTTTAATAAAGTGAGGGTTGTAGGTTCTCCTCTAAGGTCTATAACCTTAGTTACTAGCATTGAGTAGTTGGTTAGATTTCCAATATCAGGTATGGTTTACCTCTTGTTGATTGGATCTTAAGTCCAATTAAAGAATCATTGGTTATTTCCAAGGTATGTGTGCCACCACTGCACCTTAGGATCATGATATTCTGATCACTGATATGCTTTATTGGCATCATAACTGGGTAGAACTGTTGGTTGCTTCCCTCCTTTGGTAGCTTACATGAGTCCTTCTTGTATCATGAAAATGAGTCTTCAGGGTGGAGGCTTTCAGGTTAATCTATTTTAAGCATTAAGGCTAATACTCTTCTAAGCTGTGTGTCTGAAATGAATAGTGTCTTCAGAAATAGGGATTCTGTTCCACCTCTGGGTGCAACCAAGTGCAACAGCAATAGGTTGTATGTTTTGGGAGTCTCTTGGAAACCAAGAGATGACACCAAACAATGACTCAAAAGATGACCTCTTATATTTAGTTTTTGTTAGGTGGTCTAGAGTTACCTCTGGTGAGAAAAGTTCACATAAACTATATATGTTTAATTATACATAGAATTGCATGTATTATGGATTTTTCTAGGTAAATGGTCAACAGTAT
Source organism: Cricetomys ansorgei (assembly GCA_026225945.1). Lineage (NCBI taxonomy): Eukaryota > Metazoa > Chordata > Mammalia > Rodentia > Nesomyidae > Cricetomys > Cricetomys ansorgei. The sequence goes on along the minus strand of JAMJFZ010002601.1, from coordinate 480,896 downwards.
GATTCCTTATGGCTTTTTTGGACACTCTTATTTTTATTTTATGTCTTTCCTTCTATGTTATTCCCCTGTAAAGACTCCCCCCAATTAACAATCCCTGACTGGATCTGTTTTACCCTTCAATTCCCCCTTTACCTTCTCTCCTCCTCCTTCTGTATTTACCTCCCTCCCCACTTCATAGAGAGCCCAAGCTTTTCTGTTTCCATGATCAGATGACACATACTGCTATTCCTCCCACTACTGTTCATACACCCCATGCTATCAGTGGTCCCTTTTTGCTATCCTGCTTTTTAAACTTTCTCAAGGATATTTACTTGCATCTGAAGACTTAGAACTAAAAGCCCTCAGTGAAATAGAACATGTGACAATTGCCTTTCTCTGTCTGTATCACCATATTCAATATGACTTTTTCCTGGCTCCACCCATTTACCTGTAAAGTTCATTTTGTCCTTTACAACTTAAGAGTATTCTATAGTGTACGTGTACCATATTTTCATTATTCGTTAGTCATTTAAAGGACTTTTAGGCTATTTCCATTTCCTAGCTATTGTGAATAGAGCAGCAATGAACTGAGAACCTATCTGTGGAGTAGGATGTCAAGTCCTTTGGGTATATGCCAAAGTGAAGATAGCCAGGCCATATGATATATTTGCTTTTAGTTTTTTGAGAATTCTCCATGCCGATTCCACAGTGGCTGCACCAGTTTGGAATCTCAACAACAGTGAATGAAGATTCCCTTTCCTCCACATCTCCTCTAACATTTGCTATGAATTGTTTTGTTCACTAACAAAACCATTCTAACTTGCTAAAGATGAAATTTCATTTTTCTTAATTGAAAATAAACTTTTCCTACCCTATAATATATTGGATTATGGTTTTCCCTCCTTCCAATTCTCCCAGATCCTTCCCACCCTCTCAAACCCTACCTTTTCCTCTCTCTCTCATTAAAAAACAAGCAGGCATCTCAAAAATAATATAAGATAAAATGAAAACAAACAGACCAGAATAGGACAAGCAAACATGTAGAAAAAAATAGAGACAAAGAAAAAACACTAGAAACACACACAGATACAGACACACACATTCACACACACAGAAATCCCAATAAAATAAATCAGAAACCATAAAATGTTAAGCAAAAGTTTGGTAGCATAAATACATTTTTGTTTTGTTTTGTTTTAACAGGTGAGTAATACTCCCTTGTGTAAAAATATCAGATTTTCTTTATCCATTCATTTGCTGACAGACACCTCTGTTCTTTCCAATTTCTGTTACTATGAATAGAGAAGCAACGGACATGAATGAGCAAATACCTCAGTAATAGAAAGTAGAGTCCTTTGGGTGTATTCCCAGGAGTGGAATACCTAGATCTTGAAGTAGACATATTCCCAGTTTCCTGAAAAACTATCACATTGATTTCCATAGTGGCTGTACAAGTCTGTATTCCCAGCAGCAATGGAAGAGTGTTTCCGTGACTCCAATCCTTGCCAGCATGATCTGTCATTTATTTTACTGATCTTCGCCATTTTGACTGGTATAAGATACAATCTCAAAGTAGTTTGATTTCTATTTCCATGATGACTAGGATGTTGGATATTTCTTTAAATGTTTCTCAGCCATTTGTTTTGAGGCAGGATTTCTCTTTGTAATAGCCCTGGCTGCCCTGGAACTCACTTTGAAGACCAGGCTGGTCTCAAGCTCACAGAGATCTGCCTGCCTCTGCCTCTTGAGTACTGGGATTAAAGGTGTGAGCTACCACTGCCCAGATCTTTTTCCCCCATGTAGGCACTACTGCTCTGAACTCTGTGTCTTAGAACCACCTTTATTGTATCACACTGGCTTGGTGCTGTTGTGATTTTATTTTTATTCAATTCTAAACAGGATTTTAAATTCTTTCATAATTTCTGTTTTGACCCATGTTTCATTTAGCAGTGAACTCCATTTCCATGAATCTGCAAGCTTTCTGTTGCTCTGTTGTTGATTTCCAGCTTTAGTTCATGGTGGTCAGATAGGATGCAGAAAGTTATTTAAATTTTCTAGTATATGATGAGACTTGCTTTGTGTTCAAGTTTTGGAGAAAGTTCCATGATGTGCAGAGAAAAAGGTATATTCTTTTGTGTTTGGGTGAAATGTTCTGTAAATATCTTATTAGGTCCACTTGCTGGTTCTAGCATTTTTCTGTTTTTTTTTGGGGGGGTCTGGATTATTTGTCTGTTCATGAGAGTGAAGTATTAAAGTCTCCTACTATCTGTGTGTGAAGGTCAAAATGTGATATAAGCTATAGTAGTAGGTGCTCCTGTGTTAGGGGCATAGATGCTAAAAGTTGAAACATCCTCTTGGTGGATTTTTCCATTGATGTGTATGTAGTGTTCCTCTCTATTTCTTCTGATTAATCTAATAATTAGTTTTGGTTTGAAGTCTATTTTGTCATATATTAAAATGGCCACACCGGTTAGCTTCTTTGGTCATTTTCTTAGAATATATTTTTTTCTTACTTTTACCCTGAAGTGATGTCTATCCTTGATGTTAATGTGTTTCTCTTAGATGCAGCAGAAGAATGGATCCTGTTTTTGCAACTGTTCTCTTAGCATGTGTTTTAGGGTGTTCTATTACTGCAACGAAAGAGCATGAACAGAAACAAAAAGCAAGTTGAGTTGAAAAGGATTTATTTGGCTTCTACTTCCGCATTGCTGTTCATCTTCCAAGGAATCAGGACAGAAACTCAAAAGGAGCAGGAACCTGAAGGTAGAACTGGATGCAGAGGACATGGAGTGGTGCTGCTTACTGGTTTTGTTCTCATGTCTTGCTCAGCCTGATTTCTTATAGAACCCAGGATCATCAGTCCAGGAATGGCACCACCAGCAATAGGTCCTCTCCCATCATGCCTTACAAAAAATGCCCACAGGCTTACCTATAGCTTGATCTTATGAAGGCATTTTCTCAATTGAAGTTCCCTCCTCTCAAGTGACTTTAGTTATTGTCAAGTTGACATAAAACTTATCTAGTTCAGTCTGATTCTTTTTATTGGTAAGTTGAGACCACTGATGTTGAGAGTTATCAATGATTCCTGTTATTTTATTGTTGTTGTTGTGGTGGTGGTGGTGGTGGTGGTGATGTGTGCATATGAGCATGTATGTATAGTTTTCCCTCTTTTGATTTGCTGGTCTGGGATTATTTATTCCTTTTGTTTTCTTCTGTGTTGCTAACCTCTTCAAGTTGAAGTTTTTCTTCTGGAGGCTTCTGTAGAGTTTGATTTTTACATGCAGACTGCTTAAAATTGATTTTATTGTAGAATATTTTTCTTTATCTGTTTTGTGTAGCAGTAAGCTACAAGTTTTTACAATTTAGGGAAAGAGGAAGTAAGGATAGAAAGAAATTTTCATTGCTTTTACAAGTAGCCTTGATATAGAATGAGAGACAGGTAGAAATCTTCACAGCCTTCTTTAGGTTGTCCTAAGCTTGAAGAGGCCTAACTGACGATGAGTCAGACTAGCGGTCTCAGCTCACAGTCTGTAAACTCAATCTCTCCAACTTTTTGTTTTTTGTTCTTTTAAGAATTAACACACTAATGACAACAACTCCACCAATGAACCACCAACCAACATCCTGCCTGACTCTCTGGGCTTAAGACCTTTTTTACCCTAAGTCAAAAGTTCCCATAAACCCATGTGACACACAATCCCCCAAACAAGCTACAAATTCCAGAACAATTGCACCTAACCAAATTATAGGCACCTGCATCAAACATTCCGAATCTAACTCATAAACATCTACCACACCTGGGGTGGGAACACAAACCTAATCCAAACGACAGCCAAACTTTTTCCAAGTGTGCTGTGACAGTTTTAATTGAAAGTGTTGCCGGGTATAGTAGTCTAGGCTGGCATCTGTGGTTTCTCCTGAGGTTGTAGAACATCTGTCCGGGCCTTTCTGGCTTTTAGAGTCTCCATTGAGAAGTCAGGTGCTATCCTCGTGGATCTGTCTTTACATGTTTTACTTGGCTTTTTCCTTTTAGAGTTTTTAATATCCTTTCTTTATTCTGTACATTTAACATTTTGGTTATTAGGTGTCATGGGAAATTTCTTTTCTGGTCAGTCCATCTGATGTTCTGTGTGTTCCTTATACATTTTATAGGGAAATGTTCTTGCACGATTCTGTTGCAAATATTTTTCCTGCCTTTGACCTGGGTTTCTTCTTCGTTCTTTATTCCTATTATTTATAGATTTTTGTCTTTTCATAATGTTTCAGATTGCCTGGATGTTTTGTGCCTGGATTTTCTAGATTTACATTTTCTTTGGCTGAGGTATCCATTTCTTCTGTCTTGTCTTCAAAGCTTAAGATTTTCTCTTTCTCCTCTTGTACTCTGTTGATGAGGCTTATTTCTGAGATCTTTGTTTGACTTCCTAAATTTTAAATTTACAGTTTTATCCTGGTTTGGGTTTTCTTTAGCTATTCTCTTTCTATTTTCATGTGTCAAATATTATCATTATTTCATTCCATGATTGTATTTTCACAGACTTCATTAAGGGATAGCTTCATGTCCTCTTTGAGGTTATCAACATATTCATAATTGCTATTTTGAAGACCTTGTTTCATCCTTCACCAATATTTCATTTCTTAAGGCCTATATAGTAGGGTGCTGGGTTCTGGTGGTGTCGTATGATTGTATTTTTGCACTGGTGTCTAGGCATCAGGGTTTGAGATGATTGTGATTCTAGATGTTGATATTTGGGCCTATCTTTGTTGGATAGATGTTCTGTTCCTCAGTTTCTCTTGCCCTCTCTGGATCATAGGAAAGTTAGTTCACCATGGCTTACCTGATAAAGAGTGCTTCTTAGTTCCTGCCAGGTGTGACCACTGGGAGATCTTCATAAAATATGTTTTTAGGTACTGAGGGCTGACAAGACTGAATGTGGATGGGCTATAAAGGGGGTAGGGTGGGCTGAAAGGCTCCATTGGGAGAAGAAAAGATGAGTCTGCCATGAAGTTTGGTGAAGTCTCCAGGGAGTCTAGTCAGAATGAGAGTGCAGACTCCTGCAAGTGGTCTGCTAGAGGGCTTGGGATGAGACAGGGGAACTTGCAGTGGAAGACAGGTAGGAATATGAAGATCACCTACCTACTTGATTCCCTGACCAGAGTGGCCAGCATGTTTTTATTACTATTGTTCTGTAATATATCTTAAATGTGACAAGGCAAAGGTTCCTCCATCTTTTTTCAGCTGGATCCATTTTTGGCTTAATTTGAAACAGATATCCCCTTTTTTACCCCTGCAGTAAAGAGTCCTGAGGGAAAGTACCCAACCCCACTCTATTAATTCAGGGTCAATATTGCCCAGCTAATTACATGTTTTTGACTTTTGTTAAACTGCTTGCTTGCTTAACGTCCCCCTGCACTGCAGACTAGGCTATAGTTTTTCTGTGTTCTTTGCCTTTACAAGCTCCCTGTAAATGTGTTCAAGGCTTCTCCTGAGAAGTGTTTTTCACCAGGCAGTTGTAGGCTTAATACAGACTCTTAATTCGGATTTTGGTCATGCTGAGTTGTCTTCAGTTTTTTACCCTGCAACATTAAGACCTGGACTGGTAATCTCCCCAGTAGTGTTCTTTTTGCTCAGAAATATTTTGGCTACCTGGAATCTTCTGTGGATCCATATGAATTTTAAGATAAAAAAATTCTGTGGAGAATGAGATGGTGACTTTGATTGGCATTATATTGGATCTTCAAATAGCTTTGGTAGAAGGCAGACTAATCATTTAAAAATATTAATTTTACTAATCAATGAGTGTGGAATATTCTTCCATTTTTAAAAGTCTTTCTCATATCTTTCATCAGAGCTTTAAAGTTTTCTTTGTAGGTATCCTTCTTTTCCTTGATTCTGTTTATTCCTACATACTTTATTTTCTTTGAGGCTGTAGTGAAAGGAAGTGTGTCCATTATCTCCATCTATTTTTATTTGTTGTTTATGTATAGAAAAGCTATTGGTCTGTGCAAATTGATTCTGTATACTACTATATTACTGAATTTGCTTATTGTTCCAGAAGTTTTTCTGTTAGAGTATTGGGGATCTCTAATGTATGTTATCATGTCATCTGCAAATAGGGAGTTTGGCCTTTTCGTTTCTGATTTGTATTCCTTTAATTTTCTTTTCTTGACTTATTGCTCCAGCCAGTACTTTGAACACAATATTAGGTATTAGAGTGATGCTGTCTTTATAGAAAGAGTTTGGGAGTCCTCTTTCTGTTTCCATTTCTGTTTCCAAGTAGTTGGAAAATGATTGAATGCAGATCTTTTTTTGGAAGTCTCATGGAATTATGTTATTAATCTATCTGTTTCTGGAATGTTTTTAGCTGGAAGTCTTTGTATTTCAATCTCTTATTGTGAGTTGAATTAGACTTTTGATTTCTTCTTAATTAATATTGATTGAATGTAGGAATCCATTCATTTTAAAAGTTTTATATTTAATAAACTAAGTTTTTAAAAGCATTCCTTTATAATATTCTGAAATTATCTGGTTTCTGTTGTAATATTTCCCTTCCATTTCTGATTCTGTGAATTTGTGTCATCTCTTCCTTTCTTTTGGTTAATTGAACCAAGGGTCTGTCAATCTTGTTTATCTTCTCAAAGAATCTGAAGTATTGATTTGAGTAGTATGCTTTTCATCATGGGGTTAATGAATCCCTTTGTTTCTGTTCAAAGTACTTTTACCCCCAATCCCCAGATCATTCTGAACTGTAGTCTTAACAGTGAATCCGAAACAAGACCACTCAGGGAGCCTTATAGTGCAACCTCAGCTCTACTGACATTGGTGCTGGATAATTCTCTGTTATGGAGGACTGTTCTTTTAGGAAATGCTTAGAATACTTTTGGCTTGTACTCATTAGATTCAAGAGGTGGCCCTGATGTTTTTGAAATTGCCAGTGACCCCTGAGAAACACAAGCACCCTGATTTGAGAACCACCGAGTGAATTTTGAATGAGTTTTAAGGTAAAAACAAACAAAATAAAGCAACAACAACAACAACAACAATGTGGGGATTCTGTAACACTAAGATGTGTGAGTGCCAAGATAAGCATCTAAGGTGAGAGGTCCCAAGACAATGCAGACTGAAGACTTCATCATCTAAGACCAACACTTTGTCTGTGGAGCACTGATTTTGATTCTTCTCTAGAACTCTGTTCCCTTGTTCATCAGCAACCTTGATCCCTGCTTTGAATGGGGAAGGATTTTTACATTGAAGTATGATAGGTTTGTAGATCTAAGACATTATGTTGAACTAAAGTTAGACTAGAATAGCTTGAGCTGTCATTGACTTGTGGCATTCATAGTTCCAGAAGGAATTATGCATGCTACTGGAGGAGAAAAGCCATCATCAGTCTGACACAGCTGTGAATCCTGTTTGCAGTATTAAACCAAATCCTAATGACTTGTCATAGTCATTTATTAATGTATCTTTCAATTCTCATCAGAGAAGCTTCTTCTTCCAGTAGATGTTGGTTAACACAGAGGCCCATAACTGCTTATACTGCAGAAAATAAGAGGTTTCAGATTGCTCAGTCCTAAATATAAGATATCTATATAAGACATTTCCTTCCAAAGTTCGGGGATCATTGTGGAAAGATTGTAAGAGTCATAGGTGGTGGCTTACTACCACAAAGCTGTTTTCTGAACACAGCAGGGTTTATATATAAATTCACAAGCAGTTGTGACAAAATGCACAGCACCTGTGCAAGCTCAAGCCAGTCCAAACCTCAGCATGGAGATGGGATGTGGGCGTCTAACCGCAGCTGAGGAGTTCTTGGCAATTTATAGCTGCTAGGAGAGGGAGAATCAGTATTCTTTCAGGTTTGGCCCCTGGTAGGTCAGCCGTGCTCCAGTAGATGGCACCACACTCAAGATTATATGGGCAGTACAAAGTGGACTTGATGGGTTAAAAAATATGAGGACACAAACTTGGGTTGATACGGAAGAAAAACTGGATCTAAGGAGTTGTGGGAGGGAATATGATCAAAATAAACTGCATTAAATTCTTAGAGACTTGGCCAGGAAGTGGTGGTACACACCTTTAATCCCAGCACTCAGGAGGAGAGGCAGATGGATCTCTGTGAGTTTGAGGTCAGCCTGGTTTACAGAGTGAGATTCAGGACTGCCAGAGTTATAACAGAGAAATCCTGTCTCAAAAAAACAAAGAAAATTTTTTAGAGACTGAATGAAAAAGAAGAAATCATTTGAGATAACTGAGAACAAAACAAAAAACAAAAAACAAAAAACAAAAACAAAAACAAAAACAAAAAACAACAAAAAGTACCAAAGACAGTACAGCAATGTTTTACTTTGATTTTTATTCTAATGGTATGTTGAAGTTAGTATAATTGATCAGAAAAACGAGTGTTGAACCTTGCTAGGATTAGTTAGAGAAAAAATGCAAGCGGGGCCATGATAGTTGAGATAAAACTGTGCTTAAATGAGAATTCCTCCATCTGCTGACACTAGATGCATAGGGATCTGTTAAATAAAATTGTTCATCATGATTTGTGTTTCTAGGCACAAAGCTGCAAGGCTAGAATAGTAGCAACTCTAGGTAGTCAGATTGGTTATTTTAGGGTATATGTGATTCAGAAATTCTATGTAATTTACTTTCTGCTTTACTCACTAAATACATTTGGTTTTAGTAAATGTTTATGCTAAGAGTGAGGGAGTGGTTGAGGAGCATTTACTTTTCTGAAAAGCTTCAGAGTTATCAATAATCCACTCATATGACCGAATAGCATCAATATAACAATTACTGTATATGTGACATGTTCTCATCCCTCACCATTAAGTATCCTCTTGCCCAGGTAATAGTGCTTTCATTTATCACCAGCTCTTTTCCAGGAGGTCCTATGAGGTCAAGATATCCAATATTTCTTATGTTCTCTCATGAGTGCACATGGATGCTTTTGACATTGATGGTTGTCAACGACTCCCTATCTTTGGTGAAGCAAATGTCTTCCTGGGCTCTGGTAGTGAGATGAACATTTCTGATGTAATGGAGCACCTGAGAGATGGGCAGTGGATCGAAGGACAGACAGTGGTGAGGAGCAGAGGCAATCAGGGTACTTCTTCTATGATACTGATGGTTCTCCCATGTCAATGTTTGTGCTACTTTTAGGGAACTAGCTTACCCCTGTCCTTTATGAAAGCAGCTGTTTTCCTGCATTCGAAGGTTGTTTTAATTTATGGAATGCAAGGACATTGAAGTTAGGTAACTGGAATATGGAAACATTTGAATAGATTCTATGAGTATGAATCTATCAAATTTTCTACCACAAAATTTATGTAGCAGCCTTCTCTTTGCCATTTATGATCAGTCCTCAGGAGCTAAAAATATAGTCCTTCCCTCAATGCTTAATGCAGTATACTTAGTACAAAACTTAATTTGTTTTATATTTTTCACTGTGCTGTTATAAGATTCAGGGTTATGAGCATACTAGGCAAGTGCTATGCCACTGAAAGCATCCTTAGCCAGGAGATAATCTTTCAATTAAGGGCACTTCTGGACTAGTGAGTATGGGTTCCCATATCTGTATAGACTTGTACTCTGTCTACTCTATGCTTTGACTGACTAGACTGCCAACTTGCTTATGACTCATGAGATTGCCTGTGATTATCCATTGGTAGTTAGGATGCCTTACTACTTTCTATCTGGAGTGTTCACACCTTGAGGACAAACACACATTATTCACATTTCCTATTCTCATTTCTTCAAAATGTATGGATATTGATTGGTCAATACTTGTAACATAAAACGATATTTGATTTATACCAGAAGAGTCCAGAAATCAGATGGTCCAACCAAGAAGAATAATTATAGAAATTTGAGTCAAATCCAGGAGAGGGCTGAGGTCTAGACCGTCCCAAACTGGTCCTAGCTCCCTTTCAGACTGTTTATGCATTCTACTTCCAATCACATGGGACGAGATTTACCTGCTTCTTCCATTGAAGTGTAGCAGGCAAAGAAGGGTTGATGTTGCCAGATTCCATGTCCTACATTTCACACTTATTATTCCTTTCATCTCTGGACCTCATATCACTGCATATCAGGACTTGTATGTAGTGGCCTGGCTACTGGGACAACTGTGATGTCTCCTGGTTCTGCCCCCCACCCTCACCATTTTAGTGACCCATTTTCTTGGAATAGCCTTCAGGTCACTTATCATCACCACTATCAACAGCAGCATCACATCATCTGAACCAATGTACTGACCATATATGCATTCCTCATCTGCTGGTGTTTATATATATGACCTTACTTTCTTTGCATACCTATTAAATATATGATACTTACTATAGAGTGGAAAGTCAAGGCAAAATCATAGAAAGGATCCTTTAGAATACAATTTTGGGATTTAAGACCAAGTCTTACCAGTTTTCAATTGAGTTCCTTTTCCCTAGGTCACACTGTCTCTCTGCTAGTCTAAGTCCCATTGAAAGCTAGAATAGTTAGGAACTGGAAGAGGATCTTATCTACTAACCCACCAGGGTCTAATGTCCTTTACATTGGGCACATGTGCCTCCCAGAAATGACTCTTCTCCTGGAAAGCAGATCATCAGGTTCCTGCTGTCAGACTAGGCCAGACAGAACAAGGGTCAAGGTTCGTCAACACCAAGTGTGTTATCTCATGGACTGACCATATATGTGTCTCCATATGATAGTGTTTTTCCTTTAGCCTATTTGAAAGGAAGGACATTTTTTTGGGAGATGACAGGAATGTGATATGAGATGATGAATACTAATGTTAAGAAAGAGGCATAGAATTAAAAGTGAATTTTGTTTTTGGTAGAGAAAAATTAGAAGTTGTCAAGACATCAAGACTTGTTTTCTTTCCAACTTCTTCTGCTTCTTCACCTCAGCTGTTCCTCCTACAGGTTCTGCAGGCTACTCGGAACAAGGACTTACTACCTCATTTCCTTTAGTTTATTTTACTGAAGCTGAACCTGTGCATAGACATGTCCCTTTACACTCCCAATTTGTTCAGCTTGAGGGTCTCTTGATCTCGGAATGTGTGGCTACCAAGCATGATCTTAATGGAAGCTCACTTAAATTGACTAAAGAGAACATTTTTACAAGACTTGTATTGGAATGTCATCAGAGATAAGAAAGGAATACAATCAGGACCATCATACCAGTCAGACTGTTATAGACTCTTTCAAATATGGGTAGAAAATGTAATCAAGTAAAAATAAAATCTAGCAAACTGGTAGAGCCCTATTTAAAGAAATTCAACCAGAGTTGAACCAAGTAACTGTTGTCTAGACAGACCTAACTTCATAGTCACAATAGTTAAGTGATTTCCTTGTCTTTCCATGGCTAGGATGATGGATCATCTTTCTGAGAATAATGCAGCTTCAGACAAAGGGTATTTTGTAATAAGAATACAGTGACCAGCCACCACAGTGATGACGGCATCAGAAATTACCTTTCTCATTCAGGGTTCATCCATCAGTGGTATCGGTTCTTGATAAAGACTTGGGGAATCTTGAGTCAATTCTCTTGATCTTATTGGGTGGGAAAGTTTAATTTAATATTTAATTTAATTTCATTTCATTTAATATTTTGTAGAATGAGTTTTAAGACCATAACAAACCAGTCAGTTGCTCTTTCTTTAAATATTCTGGGGTTAAAATGGCTAAGTAAACATTGCTTCTCTGACTGGAAGATTTGGAATATATTAAAGGCCAACTAAGACTCAAGTTTAGGCAAATGTTTTACAGAAAACTAAAAACCGCCCACCACCAGCCCACCTACTCACCCAGTAGTATGACTTCTTCATATTTTTCAAACTTCTGAGAAGGGTAAAAAGGAAGAAAGAGACAATCCTAGCATGAGTTATGTCTTGGACGTCATGACCAGACGTGTGGAGGTGTAAGAGAGTAAAGGTCTCCAGGGATCCCTAATACCCTGGATACCTGTTTAGCCTTGATACCTGAATACCCTGGGCTGCTTAAGAAACCAGTAGAACAGTTAAGGGAGTTTAGTACAAGCTTATCAAATATTATAACACAGCAAAGTTTGTTGGGAAAATAGATACATTCTTTAAGGTTGTCTGATGGTCATCAGAATCCTGGGGATTTCAAGATCAACACACACACAGAGTGAGTAGACAGATACAAAGAAAGGCTTCAGTTTCCCAGAAATGAGGTAAGAGACACACAGAGTGACAGGTGTGAAGACATACACATAGATCCAGAGTGAGGTAGAGAGGTAGGTTGTCAGCAGTACAGGAACATAAACGTATTCATCTATCAAGGCAGTGAGCATGGACTATATGTACCAGAGAAACACAGGACTGAGCTAGGCAACTCAGATGTGGAAATACACACACATGAGCACTCAGGTATCCATGAGGCAAGAGATGTGAGTGTCAAAAACAGAGGTGAAGACAGAGATCCTTACACACAGGCAGACACATGGCACAGGCATAGGCAGGAAGGCACTAATATAAACCACCAACAGACACAAGACCAGAGATGAGTGGATAAAATGGACAACAGGAATGCTAATGACAGATTCTTCCAGGAAGAGCTAAGATAGACATGGGACAGGGCAACAATTAAGTCTTGTTGAGTTCTTGGCATCGATCTGAAAAGGATATGGAATCTCATAGTTGAAATATGTTCTGAAGGTAAGTAAGCCTTGGAAAGATTCAGGTATTTGTGAAAGCTAAGTTCATGGGTAAGAAAGGCTTATAAAATTGGGCCTGGACTTACTTCCTTGAAACCTATGACTCCATCTACAGGCACATCTCACTACAGCCATAGTTGCCATGACCCTGAATCCACTCACAGGGTTCAGGATGTTGTACTCTGCCTTCCACAGCCATAAGGAGTGATAGCATTTTGCAGATGGGTGTTGTGGACCGGGAAGGAAGAAAGACTTGCCTTTTATTACTTAGCAATGAGAAAAAATCGGAGGCTTAAACCAAGTCTTTAATACCCACAAATATTCCCATATAGTGCATAGAAGGTAGTCAAGAACTTCCCTGTCAGGAGGCTCTGGTAGATGGGTTACACATCTAGGAGTTCCTAGTTGCTTATAGTGTTAAAAAATGCTGTTCTTATCAGCTCTCAGTAGCAGTACATTACAATCTTTTACCCTCAATTAAGGGAAGGAGAAAGGAAAAATAGAAATCTTCACTGCTTTTACAAGTGGCCTTAATACAGAAAGAGAAAGGTGGAAATCCCCACAGCCTCTTTTTAGGCTGTCCTAAACTTGAATCTCTCTAATCTTTGTTCTCATAGGAATTATGTCACTAACTAATGACAGCAATCCAACCAATGAACCACTAACAAACACCCCACACTGACTCTCAAGGCTTCAGATCTTTTATGCCCTAAGTCAAAAGTTCCCATAAACCCATGCAGCATGCAATCCCATAGATAAGCTACGGGTGTCAGAATGACTGTACCCAACCAAATTATAGCCACCTGCATCAAGCATTCCACTTTCATCTAGTAAACAACTATACCACGGCTAGGGTGGGAACACAAAACTCATGACTAGTCAGTTAAATGAAAAAGCTTTCCTTAACAGAAAGATTCCAAGTGTTCCTCTATAAAGCACCATCCCCTCCCTGGGATAAAGACATGACTTACTGTAGACACAGTGACTGCACTAGAGGCTGCTGAAAGTTGACTTCTTTCTGATATACTATGGCATGTAAAGGGGTCACAGCCCCAATGAGCACATCTCCTTGAGTGAAGAAAACATCAGAATGTCTGTACTTTGGCAAATAGTGATGAATCCAAGTAGGATTTTGCATGGCTGCAACAGAGACCAGGGCCGTAAGGACCAGTGAACAGGGCATGAGGATAGTTGTTCTTGTAGGCCTAAGGCTGACTGTCCTTTATGTCAGAGCATCTAGATCTGCTTCCTTCAGAAGGTTGTAGACATATCTGCTAGGTGCTTTGAGAGAGCCTAATCAGGAGGGGAATAAGCATAATTGCATTCCCAGCTTTTGCCCTGTGTGATTTAAATTTCAGAGTTTTCCATTTCTCCAAAACCCCATCTGGAAACTCCATCCTTACCTCTTGCATTCTGGTAGTGACCAACTTTCTTTTCTTTCCAATTGAGGTAGCCACAGAGAAAGAATGTGTGTGAGATAGTGCTATACTGTGTGGGAGTGGCAAGTGCTCCCTGCCCTCAATAATTTCCTACTTTAGGACCTCTGTTTATGAAACAGGCAGACCTCCCTGCTCCTGAACCTCCAGGGCCTCCTGGCCTTCTTTACACACCCTGTAATATTCAAAGACACAATTAATACAGTATTACAGATTCCAGACCAAAAGTCTTCTGAGGAGGCTGACAAGCCATGAAAGAAAGCAGCTTTGAGTCTGTGGCTGCAGGCCCTCTCCCAGGTGTAGTCATCATGGAACAGTGGGTGTAGGACTAACTATTCCTCACATAGGTGGGTGTCATTTCTCTTTCAAGCTGCCTTGCAATCTCTAAGGTGTTCATCTTAGACAATCCCCAGAACTAAAACCCCAACTTCTTCACTATTGACTGTGTGGCATGGGTTTAGACATCAAACATCTGCAGACCTTGCTTTCATTTCTTATAAAATGGAAAGTGTTTTTTCCTTTCCTGATGTGCTCAAAACAGATTCGCATATTTTAGGAAAAATAAGGGATGTCTATTTCATAACAGAAAATACAGTGATAATAATATTATTAAGAAATGATAAATATAACATAAAATAAAGTATAATAATAACAGGCCAGCTGGGTGCTTCCTGGAATAGTTTGATGGGATCCTAGGAAGACATAGTCAGGGTTTGTGCCTTGAAGGGCCTGAAGGGGGCACCAGGAAGCAGCAGAAGTGCAGAGTCAGTGAAGAGGATCCACGAACACAGTGTACATTATATCATTCTGCTCATGACAGAGCAGGGACTGTGTCCATTCTCTTCATTTTACAGAAGAGATGCCTCAGGCTCAGAAAGAGGGGGAGGGATCCTGTCTGCTTTGAAGGGGGTCTCCTCAGCCTGTGAATGACCATGGGAGTACGGACTTACTTTTCGGAATCCACTCAGAAGAATTTGCTTTTTTATTTTATTTTGTACTGTTTTCACTTTAAAAAATTTCTGATATTATAATATAATCATTTCTGCCTCCCCTTTCCTCCCTACAAACCCTTCCATATACCCCTTCCTTGCTTTTTTTCAAATTCATGGCTTCTTTTTTCATTAATTGTGATTGGATGCACATATATATGTGTACGTACATGTACAATTCTAAATATAAACTTCTCAGGTCGTATAATGTTACTTGTGTGTATGTTTTCAATGCTGATCATTTGAGAAATTGTTCCCTAAGGAAGACTATTTCTCCCACTCTCAGTATTCCTTAGTCAGCTGTAGTTCTTTGTATGGGATTTAAAGATCTTGGTCTTCTCATCTACTTTGGCATGTCTACTGGTATCATCCTTGTTCAGTTCATGTTTAGGCAGTCATGGTGGTGAGACTTCATGTGTGTATCTTCTGACTTTGTTAGGAGAAACAATCTCACAGCAAACTCCCTGATCCTCTGGCTCTTACCATCTTTCTTCCCTTTCTTCTACAATGTTCCCTGGACCTTAGGTGTAGGAGTTTTTGTAGATGTATCAATTGGGACTGGGCTCCACAGCTCTGCATTTTGATTGATTGTAGTTTTCTGTAATGGTCTTTATCAGTTGCAAAGAGGTTTCCTCGATGAGGAATGAAGATTATACTTATCTGTAAGTATAAGATGTTAGAATGTTGTTAGGGATTAAGCTGGCTTAGTAAAGCAGTGGTTTGACATTCTCCTCCAGTATCCATGACTTCACTAGCACTGATTAGTTAGGTAGGTTTCCAGTATCAGGCATGTTGCTAGGTGGGTCTTAAGTCCAATCAGAGAACCATTGGTTCCTGCCAAACTATGCATGCCATTGCTTCACCCTTAGGATTATTGTGCTGTGTTGGTCATTGGTGTGATTCATAGGCATCATAGAAGGGTAGGACTATTGGTTTCTCTCCTCTGGAAGCTTGCATGGTGCGTTCTGGAAAGCTAGTACTCAGAGAGGAGGCATTTGGGCAAGTTCAAGCCCAGGGGGTCTCTGTGTCCTGTTTCTAAAGTGCACGGTGTCTTTGGCAATTGGGAGTTGGTTTCTACCTCTAGGGGTGGGCAATCAAGTGGCTGGTTATTTAGATACTTCAAGAATTTCTTGTGGCATTTCTCTGGATGCCTTTGATTTTGGAGGGCAGTGGATAAATTTAAAAGTTGGAAGTACATAGCTGATCTACATATTAACTCTCTGTGGTGTCAAAGCAGCAGTTATGTGACATAAAACAGCTCTTGTGCTTTTGCATGAGTTGTGGGAGGGGCTAGTGTTGTTATCTTTTCCTTGTTGTCACTGTAACCTATGGTGGAACTTTCTAGTGCAGCTGTCTTGAATTGTCATTCAAATCCATTATTTGTTTATGGGACTTACTAAAGCTGTCCCTGGAGGCAGCATTTTATACTCTTATTTGCCACAGAGCTGGGTTTCATTTTGTATGAAAGCTTAGAGATGTGGATTCATGCTTTAGGGTATTTTTCACTAGATTTTTAAAAGAATTACTTTTGCTATTCTTAGTTCAGAATCTTAAATTATAAGTTTATAAATACAAGTTCCTTTGAAAGTCTAAAATTTCTTTTGATTATTTCAATATGTAAACCAAGGTACCAGAAAGTTTAGATTTCTAAACAATTATGATCTTTATAAGCACACAGCAATATCCCACTACCTATGAAGATTTATGTTACTTTCGCTCAACTACAGAACATTTTAAAAACTTCCAGAATAGTTATAACCTCTTTTTTCAGCTCCAAAGAGACAGTAATCTGTGTAATCTCTTTTTCCTGAAGAGACATGTTCATCTGGTAGCTTTCTCCTACAGGTTAGCATCTATAACATGTGTGACAATTAATATCTTACGGGAAAATATATAGTGTGAACATTTCTTTTCAGTGTCTGTGTCCACACGTGTCTGATGTTCTGCATTTGAAAGTAGCACTTTGTTGTTGAGCATCTGGGCAGCTGGTTTCTCTAGTGTTCAGAGTCACTGAGCACATGACAGTTAAGATGGTTGGCCTGAGGCCTAGGACACTGGCAGTGGTGGCTCATTGTGCTTCTCTCCACACTTGGAGATATCATGCATTGCCTTAAGGAGTGCTCAGAGATCTATAGAGACATAGGAACTTGGATATGGAAAAGCCTTTGGAGATATGGTTCTATGATTTCCCCTTGTGCTTCTCAGAGCCTCAGGGGATGCAGTTGTGAGAAGTGAAGGGAAACCCGAGGAGATGAGAAGCTGCCATCTCAGCCTCAGCTTCAAACAAAACAGCAAGCTTTCTAGTTGTTGTAAGCAATGAGAGGTTTCATTTTGTATTTTTTGGAAACAGGAGCTCTACTGTTAAATGAGACTTGTATGCATCTGGTCAATACATCGTCTTTATTTGGAAGAAGAAAAATGAAAAAAAACCCGGAGAAGTAACTTTTTACAAATCAATTTTTATTTTTAAAAGACTTTTTATTTTGGATTATATACGTGTGTGTGTGTGTGTGTGTGTGTGTGTGTGTGTGTGTGTGTCTTTTTCATTTTGGGAACTTGAGTTAGATACCATGGAGGCCAGAAACATCAAATTCACTGAGCATTAGAGCTAGAGGTGGTTGTGACCCCTCTGATGTGGGTGCTGAAAACTGAACTCAGGCCATCTGCAGAAGTAACTCTCACATAGTGTGAGAAAACATTTCTACTCAAATTTATGCTCATGAGGCTTTACAATCAGAATCATTTGGGGCTTCAAGAAAGGCCCAAAGGAAGGGGAAAGTATAAACTGTAACTATTGGGTCCGTGAGGAGGTCACAGAAATCAGCAATCTTGGGATACCCAGAGGCCATGAGATAGCTTCCCAACTCGTCACTTCCCGCATTATCCTCATTTTCTTATAGTAATAATAATAAAAAATAATAATAATATAGTAGTAGTAGTAGTAGTAGTAGTAGTAGTAGTAGTAGTAGTAGTAGTAATTGTTATCTTTTCTAGGTTTCCTGTTAGAAATGTTCTCCCTGACAAGTTAGGACAGATTCTCAGAACGCTGGAGCCTGTTCTCTATCCATGCTCTGAATACTTGGTGAGACTGTGTTGTCAGATCAGTGGTAATCTTTTTATGCCGATTACTATTCCCTAGAACAGTATTGCACTTGGCATTTTTCCACATTGATTATTGAATTAGGAAAGTATGTGTTCCTGTTTCTGTTTAGTAGAAAATGGAATTGAAAGTGTCAGAAGAAAAATAACTTAAAATGTCATGAAGATAAAATCTAAATTATGTTTAAAAAAACCTTGGAAGGTGATAGGGGTTGGTGAGTTGGCTTAGTGGTTAAGAGCATTTACTGCTCTTGTAGAGGACCAGATTTTAATTCCCAGCATGTCTTAACCCTGTCTAGAACTCCTATAATTCTTAACTGCCTATAGTTCCAAGAGATCTGACAGCCTCTTCTAGCCTACATAGGCACGTGAACATGTAACACACAGACACACAGACACAGACACAGATACACACACTTAAGAAATTAGAGGGTGATCTTGTTAGATGGCTTAACATGTAGGGGGTACCTGTCTACAGGCCTGATGACTTGAGCTAATTCCTGGGACCCACATGGTAGAAAGAGAACACCAACTGCTAAAAGTTATCCTCTTACTCTGACACACACACACACACACACACACACACACACACACACACACACACTAAATAAATAAATAAATAAATAAATAAATAAATAAATAAATGTAATAAAAATAAAACAAAAATTTGAAAGGCACATCTAGTAGGCTCTGGAATATATGAAGTTTTCCAACATAATGTAGTTATAGAATCTGCATTACATTGTAGGGAAAGAGCTGGTCTTTGTGTTCCTTTTTTAAAAAATTATTTTAAAAAATTTTATTCTTTTTTTCATACAATACATCCCAGCCGCAGTTTCCCCTGTCTCCACTCCTCTCAGTTTCTCTCTCACCTCCTCTTTTCCCCAGGTCCAGTCCTCCTATTCCCCTCAGAAAAGAGCAGGCCTCTCAGGAATATCAACTGAACATGGCATAACAAAGTACACTAGAACTAGGCACAAACCCTAAGGCTGGTGAAGAAATCCAGTAGGAAGAAAAGGGTCCCAAGAGCAGACAAGAATCAGTGACCTCCCCCCCACCCCGACACACACTTTTAGGAGTTGCACAAGAACACCAAGCTAAACAACCATAATATGCATGCAAAAGATTTAGTGGAGACCCGTGCAGGCTCTGTGATTGCAGTTTCAGTCCCCTTGAGCTCCTTTCCCGCCTGCTTTGTTGATTCTGTGGGCCATGTTCTCCTGGTGTCATTAGTCCCTCTGGCTCCTATAATCCTTCCTCCCCCTCTTCCACGGGAATTCCCTGAGCTCTGCCCTATGTTTGGTTGTGGGTCTCTACATTTGCTCCCATCAGCTGCCAGAGGAGGCCTCTCTGATGATTTTTGGGCTAGGCATCAATCTATCCATCAGAATATCATTAGGTATGACTTAATTAAATTTTTGCCAACCATGCTTGTTCTACCCTAGGTCTCTGAGTTATCCAGCCTCCAGTTCCTTGCCATCCAGGCAGTGTAGGATATGGGCTTCTTCTCATGACACTGGCCTCAAGTTAGAGCAGTCATTAGTTGACCACTGCCACAAGTTCTGCTCCTCCATTGCTTCAGCTCATCTTTCCAGGACAGATTGTAGGTCAAAGGTTTTGTGGGTGAGATGGTGTCCCAGTCCTATCACTGGAAGCCCTGCCTGGTTACAGAAGATGGCCAGTTCAGGATCCATATCTTCCCTTACTAAGTGTCCTTGCTAGGGTCAACCTCATAGATTTCCAAGGAGATTCCACTGGACTCTATTTCCACATCATCCTCTAAATGCCCCTGAATTCCATCATCTCTCCCCATACTTTCTCTCTTTGCACCTCCTACCCACCTGATCCCTTGTGTTCCAAACCTACCCCTCCCACCCCCAGTTCATCCACAAAAAAAATATTCTATTTCCTCTTCCCAAGGAGATCCATGTGTCCCCACTACAACCCTCCTTATTACTTAGCCTTTCTGGGTCTGTGGATTGTAGCATCATTTGCCTATAAATTTCCTGATGTCTTTTTTTTTTTAACAGTCGAGTAATATTCCACTGTGTAAATGTACCATATTTTCTTTATCCATTCTTTAGTTGAGAGATATATAGGTTGTTTCCAGTTTCTGGTGATTATGGACAAAGCTGCTATGAATACAGTTGAACTGGTGTCCTTGTAGTAGGAAGAAATGTCTTTTGGGCGTATGCCCAAGAGTGGTATAGCTGAGTCTTGGTGTAGATTGATTTTCAAGTTTGTGAGGAACCACCATATTGTTTTTTGTGGTGGCTGTACAAATTTGCTCTCACTCTAGCAATGAAAAAGTATTTACCCCACAATTAGCCACAAAAGACAGGCTAAAGAAGCAGTCTACCCATATCTAGCTTGGTGAACCAATGACTTTATTAGGGCTTTTAGGTGCACAAATGTCTCAAAGACAGCTGCATAATTGAAAATTCCACCTGTAGAATAGTGACCATTCATGAATCTGGATCCCTGGAGTACCCTGCCCAGTGTACAAAAAGCTTCATTAGAAAGAGTCTCTTTTTCACCAACAACTGTTCATTGTTTATGTTAATAGGAGAGACCTTTGGGAGTTATAACTTTCTTAGCCTCTCTGAAACTGTAAGTTTAGTAAGCTGCCAAAGCATTCTAACTGTTGTTACCTTAAAGAGTCTTATGGGCCTCTTTTCAGGAGGGAACATTACAATTGGAGGAAATAGCATGATAACACTGGCCAGGCCTGGTGTTTTGTCTTCTTTCTCAACTTTATAAAGGTCTACTTTGTTTCTGAATCATGAAGTTTTCTTTGCCAGTTGAATTTTTATGTGGTTTGAATTATCTTGTAGCCAGCACATAAGAGGAAGCTTGTGTGCAGTGATGAAAGGCAAAGGCCTCTCTCTGAAGTTCTAAGATTTACATGTCTGTTTGTGTTTGTTTTAGTTTTTGTAGGGGTTGGCTATGACAAGAGTTGCTATAAAACCAAATTATTAGGAGAGATAGGACTCTATTTTTGGAGGGAGGTCAGCTCCCTCCAGTGACAGTTAATTGCAGGATTTTAAGTTTTTCTCTCTTTTCATCTAGGGATGGATAGAGGCAGACATCATTTCCTGAATGACATCATTTCCCATGTTACTCTGTGTGCTTCACAAGGAATGAGCACCCT
The DNA here is from genome assembly GCA_026225945.1 of Cricetomys ansorgei. NCBI lineage: Eukaryota > Metazoa > Chordata > Mammalia > Rodentia > Nesomyidae > Cricetomys > Cricetomys ansorgei. The sequence goes on along the minus strand of JAMJFZ010002601.1, from coordinate 459,566 downwards.
CAGCTTTATGTCACTTTCTTCAGTGCTGAAGAGAAATGGAGGGATAATCATATCTACTTTGACATGTTTCAGAAGCAGCAGCAGGTCCAGAAGTTCTCACTGGAGATAAAACAACTTCTCAGCTGCCAGCTGGAGGCCACATGGGTTGATTAGTGATGTTAAGGGGTGGCTGGAACCAAGAGGACAGAAATGGAACCATATAGCTACTGTGTGTTTAATCAGATTTGTTTTGACTGAGGATTCTGTTTCCTTCTTGGACCAGTTAGAGTCTCTTTACTTCTAGCTAGTCTAACTGTGTTAACATTCCACAGGCTGTCTTAGTTCATATTCTAATGCTGTGAAGAGAAACCATGACCAAGGTAACTCTATGAAAGAAAGTATTTAATTGGGGGATTGCTTACAGTTTCAGAGGCTTAGTCCATTGTCATCACAGCATCCATGGCACTGGTCCATAATACAAGAGGAAGAGAGATGTCTTGGGCTTTTAAAACCTTAAAGCCCACCCCCAGAGACACAGTTTCTCCAAAACATTCATATCCACTCTAACAAGGCCATACTTCCTAGTCCTTTCAAGTAGTACCACTCCCTTGAGACTAAGCATTTAAATATATGAGCTTATGGGGTTCATTCTTCTTCAAACCACTACAACACCCCAAAATGTAGATGTATATACTCATACATATATTAATTAGATTAATATAGCAGTTTTACAAACAAAACAAAAATGAAAACATGATGTACACAGCAAATACTTGCATTTTACTTGTCAGTTGAAAAAGTAATGGAAGATCTATTTATGGCAGAACAATCTTAACAACAGGGAACAGAAAAATCATTATTGAGGAGGAACCTTGAATCCCACTATGTAGAAAGGACAATTGGTATGCTTGCAAGGGTCCAGCATGCTTTCTTGAATATATAGATAGCAGGAATTTAAAAGAAAAATAAAGAGAAATGCCATGGAAAGAAAATGGGGATTAGAGTGATATGATGGATAAGGGAAAAAAGCGGCAGGAGGTGAAGGGAGGGGTTAAGTGCTATCAGCATTATCACATGTGGAAGTGTCACATTGGACCTGTTGCTTTGAACAACAAATACACACCAAAAATAAAAAAGAACCCATAACTCAGAACTCCATTGTAATGTGGAGTGTGTCAGGGGTCTAACAATTATATTTTAGTTATTAAACATATATATGAAAACAAATACACGGAATTGATAGAGTTATAAGGATATATGAAAACTACGTAGGTAGTCACAGTAAGAAAAAGGTAAATAGAATATTTTCTATGTCCAGAAATTCCCTTGATGTCTTTCTTCCAAGTCCTTCCTTGCTGCTGTATTTGTTTCATTTACTTGTTCAATTTAAGTTGTATACTATGATTATTTACTTTAATAACATGATATATTTTTCCTTTCATATAGTGGAAGTCAGGTGATAGATATCCCAGAGCTCATATGGGGGACTGAAAGTGCAAAGGGGTTGACTTTCTTCTGTTGGGTTGTATATCTTCTTCAAAGTCACCTTTATTCCACAACAACTTATAACTTTCAGCTGTCACATCTACACTCAAGGTCAGATGAATAAAACTCAAGGTAAGTTTTGAGTTTTGTGCTGTTATAACAATATTTTATGTCTTGGTGCTCGTGGGTAATAGTTTTCTCCAACTGAGTATGTAGCCAGATAGTTGGAAATAGCTGTGTTACTACCTATGTGTGTCTTCGATTTTTTAAAGGAAAATTCATAACTGCTACATAAAATTGTTAAATCCATCTATATCACCCATTTTCATATATACCCCTGTCAACATAATGCTATTATATTTTAAAAAATGCCTGGAGCCAGGCAGAGGTGGCGCATGCCTTTAAACCCAGCACTTGGGAGGTGAGATTAACCATCTCTTCATAGGTTTAGTAGCAATTTGGATATTTTCTGGCTTGATTAAGTAGTGCCAGGTGTGAGTTACTTCTCATGGAGTGAGCCTTCAGTCAAATCAAACATTGGTTTGCTACTCCCACAAGTTCTATACCACCATTGCTCTGGCATATTTTGCAGGCAGGACAGATTGTAGGTCAAAGGTTTTATGGCTAGGTTAGCATTCAGAGTTCTGTTTTGTAGCGTGCAGAGTACCTTCCTAGACACAAGAGACAGAGTACCTTCCAAAGAGATGAGAACATAGGGGTGAAGGCTCCATGTAGGCACTATTTCAGCTTCTCCATGTTCAGTGAGTTGTGCAGCTATTGTCTCAGGCAATGGTGACTTGCTGTGAGTTTGCCGAGAGAAACCCTTTTGTCTTAGCATCACCATGGGTGGTTTGGAAAATTCCATGGAACCCTCTTGCTAAACAATTCAACTGAATGCAACTTTAGTCTGCCACTGGAAGTCTAGCTTAACTACAAGAGATGGACAGTTGAGTCTCAAAACTTCCCATTATAAGCATCCTCATTGGGATCACCTTCAAAGATGCCAGTAAGATTCCACTGCACTAGGTGTCCACATCACCCCCAAATGTTCCCCAATTCCAGCCATCTCTCTCTACACTGTCTTCCTCCAACCCAACTTCCCCATCCTTCCTGGTCCTGTCTCTACCAGTCCACCCATCAAATCCGTTCTGTTTACCCTTCCCAAGGGAATGCATACATACCCCAAGACCTGTCCTCTTTAACTAACCTCGCAGCTCTATGGATTGTAGCTTAGTTATCATTTACTTAATGGCTAATAGTTAAAAATTACTTAAATTTAGTTTTATCATGAAAGGTTTTTCTTTCTCTCTTGATTGTCATTGGTAGTTTTGCTGGGTCTAGTAGTCTGAGCTGGCATCTGTGGTCCCTCTGAGCTTGTAGAACATCTTACCAGGTCCTTCTGCATTTCAGAATCTCCATTCAGAAGTCAGGTGTTATTCTACTGGGCCTGCCTTTATATATGACTTGGTCTTTTCCCCTTGAAGCTTTTAATTTCCTTTCATTGTTCTGTATATTTAGTGTTTTGTTTATTATGATCATGGGATTTCTTTTCTTTTCAATGTGTATTTGACTTTGTGTATGATTACTGTGCCTTGACAGACACTTCCTTCTTTAGGTTGGGAAATTTTCTTTCTATGATTTTCTTGAAAATATTTTCTGTGCTTTTGCCTTGTGTTTATTCTTCTATCCCTATTATTCATATATTTGGTGCTTTAATAGTGTCTCAGATTTTCAGAATATTTTGAGTTCTGAATGTTTTTAGATTTAACATTTTCTTTGACTGACGTAACTATTTCTTTTACTTTGTCTCTTTGATATGTGAGATACTTTCTTACTCTTCTTGTAATCTGTTGGTGTGTTGGTGTAGCCTAGCTTTCAGGTATTTGTTTGACACCTTAACACTTTCAATCTTATTTCACTTTTTTTGTGATTCTATTTCTATTTTGTTGTCATGAACTGTTTTTATTATTTCATCAATTCTTTCTTTATATTTTCATGGTCTTCATTAAGGTATTTATTCATATCATATTTAAAGTCTTCGGACATATCCATAATTTCAATTTTGATGTCTTTATTTTGTGCTTCTGCATAATTCCCAGAGCCTAATATAATAAGATTACTGTGTTCTGGCAGAGTCATTGCTTTGGCTATTTATGTTTGTGGTTTTGTGCTGAAGTCTAAGCATCCAGAGTTAAGATATTGAGTCATTTTTTGGTATAGACATCTGGTATTTTTTTGTTTGTATGTTTGCTTGCTTGTTTTTTTCCCCTCTGATTGCTGTTGCCCTCTCTGGATGCTAGGCAATCATGGAGGCTGTGAATTCCCCAGTAGAGACTGTTAGTGCCATTTGATGGGTGGCAGAAAGGTCTGGAGATGAGCTAGATGGAAAGACTCAAAGACGCTGTAGGAAAGAGCTGGTGGGATCAGTTCTGTACCGATAGGTTGAGTCACTAGGGACTTGAGATGTGATAGAAGGAGAGGCTCCTTCAAGTAGGCAGCATCAGGCAAAAAAGTCAGTCTAGAGAGGCAGGGATGAAAGGTCTAAGGATACTCTAGGTTTTTACCAAGAAGTAGATTCCCCACTGAATGGAGGTTGGATGGGAGGAGGGGACACTACATGAATGTTGCTACAGTATGAAGAGTGAGCCTGGACAGAGCATGATGAAGAACAGGAAGTTTGGTGAGACTCTCCTATCTGACTCTCAGCCCAGATGGCCTCTGGGGGTCCCTGGCAGAAAGTATTTCTGGGAAACTGCCGGTGACACAAAGAAATGGAGATGGACTAAAAAGGAAGGCTGGAAGGGTTGACCAAAAGGTGAATAAATGGTTTCTGAATTGCAACATGGAAATTTTATTTTAACTAAATTTTCATTTGCTTGACAGAGATTCTATGATATGCAAACAGGATCATGCAAGGCATTCACAAGTTCTTTAAGAAGCAGTGATTGAAAGCTCATCTCCTTTGAATATTGGGCATAAAAATGAAGAATATATGTTGCTCTGAGAGGCTTCACAGTTTGCTCTAGGAGTTACAATTGTTTTCAGCAAATCTTTTCTCCCAAAGGAGATGTATAGTTCATTTGTATATATGCTCAGTGCTCACTATAATTGCCCTACAGAGTTCCTGGTGAGAAGTTCCCTTAAAGTAGATCATATGGTGAGAAGCAACAGCAAGTTCTGTCCTTCAGAACCTACACTTTGGTATTTTGGAGGCCTTCACACAAGTAATTGATAATTCTATATTAGTGCTATCATTACAACATGAAAGAAGGAATCAGAAATACAGTGAGTTATTAATTGATGAGACATTTGCAAGTCCTGACCCGAGCAAGTAACAAGACATTGTAATGATAAATGGAGAGACCTGTATTGTAAAATACTTTTTGAATTCCTGGGAGACATACTAAAAAGAAAACAGAAATGTCTAGTTAATCCAATTCACAGAGATCCTCAGATAAACCTTTTGATACAGAAAGCACAGTAATGTTAAGAGCAGAAAAGGCAAAAGGGAAAATGCATTAAGGACTGGGGTCAGGTGAAGTAACTCAGGATCCCTTGGGCTTTATATTCTCTAAAGAATCAGAGGGAAGCAGGAGGTGATTGACTGACAGGATGGGCTAAAATTTAGAGCAGGGGGTAAAAATAAAGCATTGTAGATTTTTTTTGGATACAAAATTCACCACATCCATTAATTTTCATCCCTGGCATCATTTCAGTACTTTCTCTGTATTCATACGTTTATTATGTGTGTACTGCTGGTATCTCTTAGAATACACTGATAAACTTGACTAAGATGAGAGATCTTTCCACTCAGTGTTGGATGCTATGGGACACCTGGCATCTACCAGTGACCTTCTTGAATGCAGCCTTCACATCTTTGTTTCTTAGGCTGTAGATTAGAGGATTTAGCATGGGAATGACCACAGTGTAGAAGACAGACACAACTTTGTCTTCTTCCAGGGATTTGCCTGAACTACTTCTTATATACATGAAGATGAGGGTCCCAAATAAAAGAGCCACAGCAGTGAGGTGGGAGGCACATGTTGAGAAAGTCTTGGCTCTTCCACCTGTAGACTTCATCTTCAGGACAGCCTTGATGATAAGAAGGTAGGAAATGAATATTGCCAAAGCATTGGCCGAAATTACAAAATTTGCAAAGAAGACAAAAGTTATTTCAACATTTGTTGTGTCACTGCAGGCCAGCTTCAGCAGAGGTGGGAGGTCACAAAAGAAGAAATTGATCTGATTATTTTCACAGTAGGAGATGGAGAAGGTACATGTGGTACGTAGGATGGCCCCAGATACTCCACAGACATAGGCTCCCACTACCAAACTCCAACATCTTCGAGGGCTCATGACCACAGTGTAAAGCAGTGGGTTGCTAATAGCAACATAACGATCATAGGCCATCACAGTCAGCAGGAAACACTCTATTCCTGCACAGATGGTAAAGAAAAAGAATTGGGTAACACATTGACCATAGGAGATGACTGTTTTTCCTTTGGCCAGGGTGGCCAGAATCTGAGGGGTGATGACCGATGAGTAGCAGGTATCCAATACAGAGAGATGAGCCAGGAAGAAGTACATTGGGGTGTGGAGTTGAACATCTACATGAATGAGAATGGCCATACCCAAATTCCCCAGGATGGTGAGGAGATACAAGCTGAGAAACACCAGGAAGAGGGGTGTCTCCCACTTAGGGTGGTCACTAAAGCCCATTAGAACGAACTCAGTCACTGTGGTGAGGTTATTCTTGGCCATGGACTCAATGCTTTCAGTTTGTTCATTAAAAGATATGAGCGAATTGCAAAGAAACTAGAACTGAAGGACAGAGTCTTTTTCTTTGGTATGATTATTACGTTTGTAAACTCTTGCTATTCAATGAAGTCATTTTCAGAATTCTTGAATCTTAATTTCATAGAACTGAGTTTTGCTTCAAACCCTCTGTTTCTTATGAGTTATGGTGTAAATTAGGACATTTCTGTGAAGATAAGAGAAATGTGCTTCTCAGGTTTAGAGGGGATCAAAATGTCTGTTCTTCTATGTCAAAACCCTCACTGCTAATAGGTGGTCATCCTGTTTGTACATGAACTTCCTTGTATAAACAAGTAAACAAATTAATCATCATCTTTGTCCTAGTTTCTGTTTCTTTTTACAATTTGTGCACTGACCTTAGTCTTACCCCCAGACACTTGTATCAGTTTATCCTCCCTCAAAAGGCTTTCTAGCATATGGAAATAAAAAGTCTGCTCTTTGTGCTTAATCCCTTAAGCACACATTCACATATTTTTCTTATTATTTGACTACTCAACAAGACAAAATGATCTATTCATGCAGTACTATTGACAAAAAGTTTCTCATTTTATCTCAGATTTTATCTATGCAAGTCATAAAGTATCATCTTTAATATATCATACTTCATTTTTTGCACTATATGTTACACCATAATTACAAGTGTGTTCAAAATTACAGTCATCTTATCAGTACTTCAGGACTTTTGTTCAAGTTATCTAACTCCTTTGTGCCTCATTTCTACTGGGTGGTCATTTACTTAGCATATAAAATAATTGGGTTCATGATGATATATATATGTGTGCGCGCGTGTGTGTGTATGTGTGTGTGTGTGTAATGTTATCTTATTCTTATTTCTTGCTCCCCTGTTCCTCCTCTCAATATCTCTCTGTTCTTCTTACTCTTTCAAACAGTCTCCCTCCATACTTTCTTGGCAGGCACACATACACAGTATTTTGAATTTTACCGTATTACATTCTCTTTTTCCTTTGCCTTCCTCCTCTAGATTTTTTCCTCATATCTTCTCTCTTCTATCATATCATCTATCTATCTATTTACCTACCTACCTGCCTACCTATCTAAATATTGGTTTGGGGACTTCAATTTATTTATCCCTAACATGAAAAAAAAGCACACCTGTACCTGAACCATTAGAGTATTTTGAATATTAAATAGTTTTCTACCTGGGAAGAGAGAAGAGCAGTTTCTAGCACACAAAGAGCTAACTATTGTCAATCTTTTTCCAGTATTGCTATTATGGTATAGATTTATATTCATAAACCTATTTGTTTTCTTGCTGTGTATGCACACATATAGTTTTAGCCAAGAATTGACAAAGAAATTTGTCCTCTCAGTTAATAAGATGTCCTAAATAAATAGGATATCCTCCTAACTTCTCTTTTTGCCCGACTAAAAATCATTGTTCTCTTACCTCATTCATGTACCAGTACTCACTAGTCTAGTTAAATCTGCTTATACTTTGCCTATGGGCTTGTTTTTGAAAACAGTTAGTGGTGTTTCTTCCATTTGATTGCATAGACGTCTTCTGCCAAAGACAAAATTGTATAATTGGAGGTATAGAGGAGGATATGTCACTAAACTTCTGTTGCTTCTAGAGGAAGCTTTCAAACATCCAGTGAAATGAATGTTCTTTTACTGTTCTGTACTGATCGCTCAAGGAGATTATATTTAGTTTTCTATATATTGAGCCATGCCAATTTTTTTCACTGCCTTAAATACCTTGCTGCCATATGGCCCAGATCTGACTTGCATCATCACACCACCTCTTCCTTGCTCCTTTTAAGTCTAATCAGGGTTTGATATTGGGAGCACAACTCTGCCATACCACACAAGACATGGCTTTCTGGGTGATTCCCTCCACCCTTCTTCAGCATCAGGGGACAGAGTTGAGTCAGCTTCTTTGGAAGGCTTTTGTTTGTGATCTCTAGGTACTAACTCACCGTGTAAACCTTGGAAGTTTACTTTTTCTCCTTGAGCTTCGCTTTATATATTTTTCCATTGTGAAAAAATAGTAGAGGTAGATTCTAGCATCATTAAAGAGATTTTGTTTTCACAAGTCAGGATTCCTATGGTGAAGAATTTAGGCTACCTGAGGTTCTTCAGAAGATTTTTCTCAATATTTACACTATTGGAAAAAATGCACTCTGGTCAGCTAATAATTACTATATTTAGAAAGCACACAGGCATTTTCAATAATGAATTAGTTACTTAATATTTACTTAAATATAATATTATTTGGCCTTGTATCTGAAATTAGATTCATTTCTACTTTCTTATAAAATTAATCCTTGATCAAGGCAAGGCTTGTCCTTATTTTTTCTGAACATTTACCCTGCTTTGCCCCACAGCCTCAGTCCTGCCCTTAGCCTGTTGGGCATCCTCTCTAGTATATTCAAGAGCCATATCCCTTCAAGTACATTCCTTTTATATTTACTTAGAAACACATATATTTAAAATATGTCAGGTGTGTCCTTAAATATATATGTCAAATATGATGATATAATTTCTCCATCATTTATTTTTCTACATAAATATATTTTTGTGAATTGTATGTGCAGTGCAGGGAAACTTGCTTTGTTAATTGTGCTTTATGACTGTCTTCCTTGCTATGCTTATGGAACATCTACCTTATCCATATTGCTAAAGATATTTTGTTTTCATGTTATCATTTTAAGCAGTTATCTATTTTCACCAAGAGAAAGTTAAACCTGCATATGTCTAGGATTATCCAGTGGAGGTTCAAGTAGGTTGGTGTAAATTCTTTCCTCTTTGCTACTCAATGTTCCTGAGCAGAGACTAGCTGACTGCAGATTGGGTGTCAATGCAGCCACCCTGGGCCTGGGCCCCCATCTCAGGCTACCTCCCATACTTTCCGCACCACTGCATGTTGAAACTAGATATGACTCTTTTAAGGATGAATGCTAAAAAATTAGCAAACTTGCCCACTGTGCTGCGTTTGAACACAGAACTTTCTAACTCCACACCCTGTATTGTATCCACCAAACTACCCTGCCGTGTTAGGAGAAGAGAATGTCCACCCCCAAACATTAAATTTTAAAGTCCCTTTCAAATATCATTAAGCAAATAGCTTCTATAGGAGAAGAATACGAAGGATTTTTTTAGACGTTTCTGTAGTGTATGTTTTTACTTCAATCTTGTTTTGTCATGTTTTCTTAGTATGTTTTTGGTAAAATTGCTTAGCTAATAAACTCAATGTTCTGGAAAAATCAAATGAGAACATAGTAATGATTTAAAAAATAGGATTTTAACATAACATGGTAGAGTTTTCTTATTCATAACACAATTCACGGGATATTTTCCTCACTGAGTAAACCTTGGACGTTTACTTTTTCTCCTTGGGCTTCACTTTCTATACTTTTCCATTGTGAACAAAAGAGTAGAGGTAGATTCTAGGATCATTAAAGGAATTTTGGTTTCATAAGTCAGGTTTCCTAAGGTGAAAAATTCAGGCTGAAGTTCTTGAGAAGATTTTCCTGAAAATTTACACCATTGGAAAAAATATACAATTGTTAGCTAATAATTACTGAATTTAGAAAACACAGAGACATTGTCAATAATAATTTATAGTTACTTAAACATAATAACGTTGGGCCTTATATCCAAAATTAAATTCTTTTCTATTTTCTTATAAAACATATCCTTGGTGAAGGTACGACTTGTCTTTATGTTATAGACACTTACCCTGCTTATCCCCACAGCCTGAGTCCTGCCCTTAGCTTGGTGGGCATCTACTCTAGTATGTTCAAGAGGTATATCTCTCCATGTATATTCCTTTTATATTTACTTAGAAACACATATATTTAAAATATGTTAGTTGTGCTCTTAAATTTATATATCAAACATTATGAAGTAATTTCTCCATCATTTATTTTTCTACATCAATATGCTTTTGTGCATTATATGTGCAGTACAGGGAGACTTGGATTGTTAATAGTGCTCTTATGACTGTCTTCCTTGCTATTCTTATGGAATAGCTACCTTATCCATGTTGCTAAAGATATTTCATTTTCATGTTATCATTTTAAGCAGTTAGCTATTTTCACCAAGAGAAAGTTAAACCTACATATGTCTAAGATTATCCAGTGGAGGTTCAAGTGGATTGGTGTAAATTCTCTCCTCTTTGTTAGGAAATTGTTTCATTCTCTCTATGTACCTTGCAACATCTTAATGGCTTAAATAAGTCTCCGCTCAGTTAATCAAATGTTTTTCACTTTCAAAACAGAGAAAAAGTTGGCAGATTTCAAGACCTTTCTCAACATTGATCATGAAACTATCAAAGTCCCTTTTCTGTTGTGTGGCTGGATCTTGATGTCCTTTGATGGACAGAAAGACTACTCAATGTTCCTGAGTAGAGACTAGATGACTGCAGATTGGGAGACAATGCAGTCAGCCTGAACCTGTGCCTCCTTCCCAGGCTACCTCTTGTTCTTTCCCCACCACCACATACTGAAACTAGAAATGACTCTTTTAAGGATGCAGGCTAAAAATTAGCAAACTTGCCAACTGTGCTGCATTTGAACATAGAACTTTCTAACTCTACACCATGTATTTTATCCACCAAGCCAACTTGCCCTGTTTGAAGAAGAGAATGTCCATTCCTGAAGATTAAAGACCCAAACTTTTAATCTTAAAATCCCTTTCCATTATCACTAAGAAAAGAGGGATTTTGTTTAGGCTTTTCTGTAATACATGTTTTTATATCTTCTATCTTGTTTTGTCGTGTTTTCTTAGTATATTTTTGGTAAAAGAACTTAGCTAGTAAACTCAATGTTCTGAAAAAAACCAAATGAAAACATAGTAATGATTTAAAAAGCAGAATTTTAACATACCATGGTAGAGTTTGCTTATTTCATAACATAATTAATGAGATATTTTTACAGAAGAAAAGCATTTGAGACCAGGATGATGTAAGCTAATTCTGTACAATGTTATTCTGGAGAGCTGCTATGGAACAAAACCCTGAAATAAGTCCAGAGCCAGAGGTAGCCACCTATTTCCAAACCCAGAACAGCTTAAAAATGGGAAGGAAAAGTTTCATGGCTTGAGCATTTTTGGCTAGGACACTTTGGGGCTTACTATACTTATAATATGTACCGTAGAATACCATGTGACTACTGAGGAGATAGGAAAAGAGAGAGCTTGCAGCCAAGAACTCTTCAGGAAATTAATGAGTCCCAGATCATGAACTTATTTTAACTTACAACCCTCTTTGTACTTATTCCTCCTTCTTCCAAAGGTTAACCATCTTTGGGGGCAATGAAAGAGCTCAACAATGTTAACGTTCTTCACCTTACTAGAATTGATGTCACAAGATGTAATTATACATGAACTGGGATCCTGTTTTGAAATAAGGAGATTCTAAACACTTCAAAAGTAATAGTTTCACTCAACTTCATAACAAAATTAACACCTAGCAATACTTATCCTTATTTTACTAGCTAAGTTCTTTTACCAGAAGAAAAGTTAGTAGAGTCTACCTGTCTACAGTTGAAATACTAGACCATGTTGTTTTCCCAGAGCTGTTAGTTACTTAAAGATCACATGCTTTTATGATGAGACATGTTCTGCACACATTATATTGTATGACTCTGCTGAAGAACCATTATTTTGACATGGAGGCGTAAAAATCTGAATAGTTCAGAAACTTGTCAAAATCCACATTACGAATCACTAAAAAAGCTAGAATTTCAATCAGGTCAATTTTATTTAAAATACAGAGGTATACTGTACATGGGTAATTTCCTTTCTATGCATTGTATTTAGTTAGTATGGTAATTCACAAAGGAATCTTCAGTATAAGATTTATAGTCTAGTATAAATTTTCATTCCCATGAACAATATTTCCTAATGTTTACTTAGAGGCAAATAAGCACCTTGGCCCAAAGAAAAATAAAGCTTGAGATTTCAACAAATTGAAACAGTCTTACCTATATATGCTATACAAGACTTGAGCTTCATGGATAGACATGGCATTTTATGATGACAAATTCCAATGGTAAAGGCCATATTCTCTGAATAGTTACCTTCCTTTGTTTGTGTAGCTGTTACCTTGGAGCTAGTATCTTCCCAGGGTTTCCAGGAGTGAGGTAGTTATGTTATAAGTGCCTAGTGAAATAATCTGTCTGAATTCATTGAGTCTGAACTGAGGCAAACATGTACTTGTTTAAGCATTTTGTAGAAAGCAAATAAGTTTCTGTGATGGTCAGTCTGACTCATGTATTTTTTTTCTTACAAAACAATGTGGCTGGTATATAAAATGCATTGGGAGATGGTTCTGTGGGAGGAGTGCAGTGAAAAAAAATTTCCCTGGATCATGAGTTAGCTCCAGGGACAGCCCTCAGGGATCCTGGGGAAATCTAGTCCCAGAGAGAGAGAGAGAGCACACTTCAGAAAGAGACAAGACTCATTATCTCATCTTCCCTATAAACTATAAGGGATTAAAGAAAACACTCTGGGATTGCATGGCTACGCCCAAGAGATTTACTCTCAGAAATCAATAGTAGCTCCTGAAAGGAGTGAATGTGTTTTTGGTCACTGGCCACCATATTCTGTTTTAAGTTAGTCAGGATAATAGTGGGAATGTTACATGGATCTGGGGATTTTTGAGAGGATTGTTTCATCCTATAGCCTACTTTAGTCCTGTTGTGTGTTATAGACCCTGAAGCTCACTTTTATTGTCTTCTAAGGATTCCATAAGAGAGTGTGGCTAATGACTCTGAGGAGTTAGCCTGGGCTGTGGTCTGAACACACTTCATTTGCTTCTGCACCTAGTAGCTTATTAGTTCATTTTCCTTCAAGATTCACTTTCATGGTTTCTATGCTTACTCTATTACAGTTCTCATCTCATGTCCATCTCTGAAACTGATAATCTTCGTGTTAGAATAATACAATTTGAGTTTCTGAGTTTCTTTGTCCAGAGTACAGTGGTAATCCAATGCAGAGATTCACATCTGGTGCAAGTGATGAGAATATATATCAGCGGAGTGCACAGCCCCAAATGGGAAATTCACATCACACCTTCCCCAAAGCTTAGTGTCCACTGTATAAGAGGAGACAAGAAGATTGTAAGAGCCAAAGGTTAGAGAGGATTGTAGTGAAAGAGTTTTCTGGATCTGATAGGGCCATTGCACTTATGAACTCTCAGAAGCTATGTTTGCTGAACAAGACCTGTGTCAGATTAATCCACTCAAAATGCCAGTATGGGAGTGGAAAGGGATTTATAAACCCCTTTTGTAGTTACTTATCTATTGTTGTAAAGACATACCAAGACCAAAGCAACTTATAAAATCAAAGCATCTAGTTGGAGCTTGCTTATAGTTTCAAAGGGTGAATCCATAAGCATCATGGCAGAGGTCATGGTAACAAGCCAAGTGGCATGGCTCTAGTGCAGTAGCTAAGAGATTATATTTGATCCATAAGCAGGAATCAGAGAGGAGGGAGACTGGACCTGATGTGGGCCTTTGAAACCTCAAAGCCTATTAGTGAACCACCTTCTTTATTAAGATAATACCTTTTAATTCTTCCAAAGCAGTCCACCTACTGGAACCAAACGTTCAAAGATTTTCATTCAAATTACCAGCACCTCCCACTCATAACTGAAGGATTCTGGGGGAAGAAGGGTCAATTTTCTTAAACAATGGTTTATTAAAGTAATAAATGACAAAAGTTGGGAAAGTTAAGAAGATGACATTCAGTCATGGAGGAGCTAGGGGAAAGAATTGGGAATGAATATGATCAAATTATTTTGTATGGAATTCTCAAAGAATTAATAAAAACACACAATTTGACCTTGGATTCTACAATATCATAGTTTTTCTTTTGTGGTTAGCAGCATCTCCTCAGTGCACTTCTAAAGAATATCTCTTGTTTTCCACTAGCAGGTTGCATTGTTCTTCACTGGACTAGCTCTCTGTTTATTTTGCTTTTATCCAGTCTCTAGTGTTTGGTCACTGCTCTTCCAGCTGAAGAAGTCCAAAAATGTTCATTTGGTATGTTTGATTCTAAATAACAAGGTTGGTGAAATTCTTAGATGAAAAAGCAATCAGTCTAAGTAGTTTTTTTAAATTACAGTTGCCAGATGAAGGAAGGATATTACAAAGAAGGAAGGCAACCATATACTGGGAATCCTGCCGCATCCGGAATTCCACATAGCATTTTACAATATTTGCTAGCACTTCCAAAATGACTATGTGGTAAGTCTGTGCAAACTGATTTCTGTTTTTCCTACAGCGTGTACAAGCTAAGTGGAAATTGAGACAGAGCAGAAAAAAAGAGGAGAATATGAAATAGTGAGAACATTTCACTCCATTCCACTTGAGGAACTTGTACAAGTGGATAATCCTATAACATTCATGGCTGTCCTGTTTTAGTTTTATTCTAACTTGACACAAGCTAGGATAAATTTCAAAGAGAAATTCCAACTTCAAAATATGCCGTCAAAGGATTTGTCTGTAGGTAAGTCTGCAGTACATTTTCTTAAATACTGATTGATGTGGGAAGGGCTAGAAGATTACGATGACCAACTTAGACTAATATACCCAGCCAAACTATCTGCTATAATTGAACAAGAAAGAAAAACTTCCATAACTTAAACAGCCTACAAATATTGCATACAATAATCCATACTTGAAGAAAATACATAACATTTCATTTCAAGTTTGAAAGCAGAGCATGCAGCAGAGAGACTGTGGAAAAAAATGAGAGTCCTTAATGATTAAAACACAAAATATCACAGAGGAAATAAATAATATCAAAAGTCAGTGAGGATCACAGCTAACACACACACATTTCAATAACTCTAATCGTTAGCAGCCTCAGTTCACCAATCGTAAGACAGAGACTGGCTGAATGAATAAAGAAATTCTTCTGGTTTGCACAGTATAAAAACACATATTAGTTTTAAAGATAGGCACTGCCTTGGAGTAAAAGATCGTCAAAAATATGCCCATCAAATGGAACCAAGAAAAGAGTAGGTGTAGCTCTCCTAATATGTGATAAAATATACTTAAAACAAAAACTAAAGAGAAGAGATAAAAAGGGATACTACACTCTAATCGAGGGAACAGTTAAGCTACTAGACATCACTATCCTAATCATATGTGCATCAATCTCTGGTTGCCCTATTTCATAAATAAAGTTATTACTAGATTTAAAGACACAAACTGTGGGGAGCTTAGCCTCCACGTATAGCTGAGATTTGCTTTTGCTGTTCTCTGAGAATTGGTTTTTGCTGAAGTTCACAGAATCATTTTGCTGAGTTCCCAAGTATGTAACCTTGGATCATGGTACAAGCTGTGTTCACATCCCTGGGTCCTCGGCAGGAGAAAAACCATGTTATCTCTAAAGTTCCTAACCTTTGGTGTTTTGAAGGACTCATGTACTTCGCTTGCGTACTTTGCTTTGACCAATGGAATGAAGAATTTTGGCGGTGTGATCCTGTAATCTCTCAATAAAAAAGAGATCTAAGCACTTGTTTGGGGCCAGGGTGGTTTGAGATTACCCACTGAGCTTTGTTTTTATCAATCCTCACTTCTCCCCCTCAAGAGAACTGCATTGCCTTGACTGGCTGGCCTTGACAATAAACTAACATCAGTCTTCTCATAATAGGCAATTTGTGTACCTGCTTTCTCCAAAAAGGCAATCTGAACAAAAAAATTAAGTATTAATTACAAATATCAGAACTAAATGATATTACCTTCAATTAGACTTAACAGATATCTATATAATGTTTTACTAAATATGAAAGAATACATATTTTACTCAGCAGCACACTAAAGTTTTCCTAAAATAGACCACATCCTGAAATCATTCCTTGTACCCTACTGCACATAGTGCAATAATAGTTAAAATTGATAGTAAACAAACTTTTAGTAAATACACAAATGGATGGAAATTAAATGCAGGAGGATGGAAAGCATCTTCAGCAAATGGTGCTGGGCAGACTGGATATGCACATGTAGAGAAACACAATGTGACCTGTGTGTATCACCTTGTACAAAACTAGCTCCATAAGGATCTAAGATATAAATATGAATCACTGAGACTTCTAAAAGAAAGCATGGCAACACCTAACATAATTTATGTGTAGAAAAGTGATTACTGAATAGACTCATTTGCTGAAGAATTAAGGTCAACAATTGGCAAATGTGATTTGATGAAACTAAAAAGTTTGAGTGCAGGTAATGAAACAATAAAAGAGGTGAAAGGAAAAAAAAAACCTCAGGATGAAAGACAAACTTTACCAGCTCTACATCTGATACAGTATTAGTAACCAGACTACACAAAAAAACTGAAAAAAATCCCAACATCATAAAAAATTGACCCATTTAAAAAAATCATGGGCCTGCCAGCTAAATAGAGAGATCTCAAAATAAAAAAAAAAAAAAAAAAAAACAAATGGCTAAGAAACATCTCAAAAAGTGTTCGTCATCTGTAGCAATTAGGTAAGTGCAAATCAAAATAACTTTGAGATTTTATCTTACCTCAGTCAGAATGGCAATGATCAACAAAACAACTAATTGTAAATTCTTGAGGGGACCTGGGGAAATGAAACCCTAATTCAGTGGTGGAAGGCTGGCAATCTACTGGGGCCCACTATGGAAATCAATGTGAAGAATTCTCAAATTTTAAAAATAAATCCACCACATGGGACTGGAGAATCTTCTCCACAGATACTTGCTCAGAATATTCATTTCTCTTCTATTCACAATAGACAGAAAATGAAAACGACAACCTGAATGTCCTATGACGTATGAATAGATCATAAAATGGAGAACAAATACACTATGGAATAATATTTACTTATAAATAAAATGAAACATGAGCTTTTCAGGTAAATAGATGAAACTGTAAAATATCACACTAAATGTTGTGATACAGAGACAGAAATAAAAATGTTCTTTCCATTGGAGGCTCCAAGCTCCAAATGAGAGTATGTATCCTAAAGTAATTGAAAAAAACAGCAGAGTAAAAATGTACTCTTCCCAAGGAAGGAGCTTTGCTGAACAATAGAGAAGGGAAAAATAGGGTACAAGTGATCTGATCATGGAAACAAGAAAAAGGGAAGCTGTTTAAGGTGGGAGGAGGAGGGAGATAGAAAGCAGGGGTTTAAATATCTGAAAGTCCATAAGGAATCATAGTATTAACTATTTACGAAAACATCTTAATACATGTAATTCTGTGCATTAGTATGCATATTTTGTTTAAATGATCTTTTCTCTTCTAGAATGACAATGTTTCTTTGTGATCCAAGTACTCCCCAAGAATACAGCATATTGATGTTTTCCTTAGTTCAACCACAGTAGTAGAAGGTAAATATTTATTGATGAAGACACCATGCACCTCAGACACAGGGCTCAAGGATCCGTGAGATGGAACTGACATAAATGCTTCCTCCCAGAGGATTATCTACATGGTACCAGAAGATGCTGTGCATGATTCCAAAGGAAGAAAACATCCAAAAGTTGTACCAAGTTATGCGATTTTTATGAACCACAATGATGACCAGCAGGGAGCAATGACTTTAATATATGGGTGCAGTTGTGGCCCATAATCTTGCTGTTAACTAACAGCTCTCTAATTGGGCTTTAGAACTGCTGAACAAGAGGGAAACCATGCCTGGTACTGGAGACTTAAACAACTACTCAGTGCTAGTGAGGCCATGTATCTCAGAAGAGAACCACAACCACTAATTTACTGGATCAGCATAATCCCTACAAAAATCTAAATATTGTGCTTAAATCCGTAGATAAGTATTGTCCTCAGCCCTAATCAAAGAAACTTCTATTTGCAACAGACAGAAATTGTTACAAGAAACAAATAGCAATAAAAATGTAGAATAGAAGAGCCCAGACCCAATGGATAGATTTACCATATATTCCTACAATTTCAATCTCAAATTTATCAATGTAAATGTCTATACCTGGATATATATATATATATATATATGTATATATATATATTACTGTGATGGCTCAAGAAACCACAGTTTAATCTAGGCATGTATCTTGATACCCACTAGCTGTTAGTCTCTGACTCTATTCCCTAGAAAATATGTTCCCAACAATTCTGACTCAGTGACACTCTCATCAAAAATGTACAGCTGTCCGACTATCTAATTTGTTGTAATGTGAGTAACTGCTCTTTTTTGCTTCTGTAACTTGCTTACCCAGATACACAAAGATTGTTTTGAGTTGCCATAAGCACTTAACTTGGCAAACGTACCAGTTTTTGATTCCTTGCATAGATAATCAAGGTCTTCTTTTGATCTTCCTCTGTAAAAATCCCTAGCTAGACTATTCCTGCATGGAAATCTCATACTTGGCTCAGGCATTCTGCTTGCAGCTAATCAATGGATCTTTTAATTGAGTCTATGCCTTTTTTTTCAGGAGTCACAGACTCCATAACAGTACCAGACCCTGATCTGAGTGTTTTGTTAGTATCATCATGTTTAAATTCTTTAATCACTCCAGGGAATTGCTATCAGCAAATGATAAATGCACTTAAATTCACAGTATAGTGAATTGATTTGAAACCAGGTAATCTATTGCCAAGGTAATGAACTAAACAACTCTATATTTGCCTTCCTCCTTTTGACTATTGACAATGCTTCTTAGAATGGGGCTGTTATTTTGATTTGACATTTTTCCTTTATACACTGATCATCACTGATGTTTCCTATAGTAAATAAATATCATTCATTAAAAAATAGTAGACTGTATATAGCATAGTGGCTACAGGCATCCAAGATCAGGTCCCATGGTTCCAATCCCAGAGATTATTTTTTCTGAAAAAGATTTCTTTCATGGGTATGAGTGTGTTGCCTTCATGTGTATATATATATATACACATACATACCCTTGGAGGTCAAAAGAAGATATCAACTCTCATGGAATAATATGGGTTCTGCGTCTTCTGGAAGAACAGCTAGTTCTCCTAACTGTCCTGCAGCTCTTTACCTCTTCATCTTTTCTTTTTACTATTAGTGGACACTTCACCACTCTACCATTCTGTTTGCTTATCTGTAGAATATGACAGTGGTAGTGGCTGCCTTATGGGGTTTTTGTCAGAACTTGCTGGGTTAAATATAAATGAAATTAGTGTGGTATGCTACAAACTGTCCCTATGTACTTTATATAGGCAATTAAATATTAGTTGAATGTATGAATAAGCAGGCAGCTGTGATTTTTCCATAAATCATGCTATTTCTTCTGTGTCCCATAAATGAGATTGGCCAGGGCAAGTCATTTTATATCATTGACAAATCCCCAGAAAGAAAACACAGAAGAATCTCCTCTTCCTCAAAATAGGATTGAATCCTGGTGTGGCAGGTGGATAGTGTGAAGGTGGGATGGAGAAGACATAGAATAATGTAGGGGATTATTTCTGAAGGTGTCCTTCCTCTGAGGGTTACGAAGATCCTAATTAGAAATCTAGGGCCTGATTAGGGACCTGACTCAATGTAATCCCCTAGCCTCAGTCTTCTAATTGCCTTGCTGGAATGAGGGTTCCAGGCCAGGAAAGGGTAGAGGTCCCACACTCATTAGCAGGTACTCCTGTCATGCTGTGGCTGCACCTGTGAAAAATGCCTCTTTCTTCAGCTCTTCAAAGCCTCAGTTAGACACCACCTTTTTCCCACATTCATACAGTTTATTGTATTTCGAAGGACCCTTTGGTCTTGCTGAAGGTGAGTGTGGCTATAGTTCAGAGAGAAAATGCATTGTAGTCCAGAATTCAAATGCACTGGACAGTCTGTGTGCTTTCTTCCCATCTAGCTCAAACAGACTTTTCTTTTTTTTCTTTGTATAGTTGTGTTAAAACTAAGGCTGATCTTCTTGGGCCTTGAAATTATGCCTGGCACTTAATATTTTGGCCCTCACCTATAGCTGATAAGGACTCTAATACATGCTCTTGGTGGCTGTTTTTAGTGTCAGAAGATCGGAGATCAAATGGTGATATTCCACAGAAACCTGAGGAGGTTTTTTAATGGATTCTTGTTGAACTTGCACAATGTAGGAATATTTGGAACAATTCTGTGTGATGGCCTCAACATTAAAAACAGAAGTGGAGACTCTATGTAGTCTGCAAAACAAAATAAATCTTTTCCGTGGGGAACATTTTTTTCTATCCTTGGAATAGCTAGAGCTCCTCTTAAAGTGCCTAGGCTGAAAAGGCTACTGTCAGTTTAGAAATGGGCTTCTAGGGATGTTAGGTAGTGCTAGTAGTCTGGGTGTTTGGCTAACTTTAGATCATTGCAGGTCACGAAAGTGCTTTCTGTGTTTGGCTGGCCACAAGGTATAGAGAACTGAGATGTGCCCTCTAGAATCTGATTAGATGAATACTGATTTTGACAGAAACTATTATGTGGTGAGAGGGTGAAAGTGTTCAATGCAGAAACAAGGAGGACAAATGCCCATTTCTTGCTGCTTTTGGCTTGTCCTATGTAGAAGTTCACACTACCACTGTACCTTATTTTCCCAATCCTCTTGAAAGATTGAAGTTATCCACTCCCATTATTTTCTGAGAAGTGGGGAATTTGGAAGCTCTGGGACCAGACACACTAGTGAAGACTCTGAAAAGAGGCACAGCCCAAGCAGTGGAAAGAATGTCTTGGGCTATGTGAGAGCTGGAGTATGGTTGTACTAACCATTACCATTGGCTGTTTGTATCAGGGCAAACCTTTATTGCAAGACCTTCCTTTCCTAATCTCTGTTAGAAATGGTAATGTACTTCATCTGACTGACGGCAGGAAGGTGGAACTATGACCTTCAGAAGTGCCCTTGAGTTTCAAGATTGTAATGTACATGTAATTTGAGCAACAGATTGGGCAGGGTGAATAGGATAGAGGGAGGGAAAAGGGAGAGAGTTGTGGGCCCAGCATCTGTGCAGATGTTATGTGCTACTACCCCAGAGCTTATTATAGGGCTGGGAATTGAGGAAGGACCACATGGAATCAAAAGCTCATCTCTCTGCCACCTGTGCAGGACATGCATGTCTCTGTGGCACTTGGTGAATAGTCTCTGAGGATTGCTGCATTTCTGGCTGTTTCTCTTCCTCTCGTAACCCATGGGAACACCAGTTGACACCTTTGTGTCTTACTCTTTCCTGCTCAAAAGAGCTTTCTGAGGATCAGGTTATGGAACAGGTGTACAGTATTCTGAATTAAGGGAATGTATTATTTGTACTTTAGGGAGGGAGGTCTTCCCTCTGTGTACCTCATAACTGCATTTTTCTGAACATGAAACACATTTTTCTCATTTAACCCTCTCAAAATCACCATGTGTTGACCAGTATTAGGACAGTCTGATACACTAAGCTGTCATTCAGAGAATTGAAGTGACTAGCTGGGATTGCAGCAAGTATGACAGAACTTCAAAGCATCCTGGTCCCCTGTCACCACCCTGGTCTTACCTTCTGTTATTTCTAGTGAAAAATCTGCTGCCAGAAAGTGTTTTCATGATTTTTTTTTCCTACTGAAGGTGGCCAAATTTTTCTAACAAGATTTCTGACTGAAGCAATTAGCTCTCTCAGTGTGTTGCATGTGTGCAAACATGTCCGTGTGTGTATGTGTGTATGTGTGTGTGTGTGTGTGTGTGTGTGTGTGTACATGCATGTGTCTGCCTAGGTGTTCATATATGTGCATGCATATTGAAGGTTAGGACCAGAGTGTTGGGGACCGATGATACCCAGGCTGTGGACGTAACCAGGTTGACAAGGATCCTGTTTTTTCCCTTAGCTAGGAGTCTGAAGCCCACCAACTGCCTTGCCCCTTTCTCATCTTTACTGTATGGTGACAAAAGCCTCTCATCAATGATATTGTCTATTTTGGCCTTATAGTAAAACTCAAATCTATTCCTGGGCTGGCTGGGAGAGGAACACTGCCATCTTAACTCTAAGCAATTTTAACAGTCTTACTGGCCTTCAAGTTTTTTGGCATGTGTGAATACTATTCATGCTTTCTGTAGAGATATAAAAAATTATTCTTAGTAACTGACCTTCCCATAGAGACAAAGCCTAGTCAAGAACAGAAACAGAGTCTCGATGTTATGTTAGCAAGCTTGAAAAAGCAAATAGATAATTCACCCCTGAATGCCTGCCCCCTTTTAGTTGTAGCAAGCATACAGACTTAAAATTCAGCTATTCATTAATAGACTATTGTGTTAAGGCTACCCACTAAATTAACCTTGAAGATTAGAAGCTTGCAGCCAGGAGGGGATGAACACTCTTGCATTGTTGTATGCCTGTACATCTGCATTTCTGTTAGATAAGAAGTCAGCAGGGTTTTGCTATTTGAGTCAGAACAGATTTCTGTCTTGAGGGAGGTCTTGTAATTTTATCCCCAATGTGCACATTGTTAATTTCTTTCTCTTAACTTGTCTTACTTCTATTTTCTTTATTTTTATTATTAAAGAAAACGCTCTTGCGTGTCATCATCATCAGAAAATGTATTCTATGTGTCTCTTTAAAGCTCATAAGCGTATCAACTAAAGGGTCCTATAAAAGAGTGAGGTACTGCACTCACTTGTCATAACTTCATTGTTTATCCCCCTTCTTGGAGGCCAAGGACCCCCGAGTGGACTAGAGCTGGACTCGACACCCACACCAGAGGTTGATGAATGCTTTCTTCCTTAATCACTCTACTCTATAATATTTCTTACGTGGCATCTCTCTTTGAATCTAAGACTTACCAGGCTAGACTGGCTAGACAGCAATGACCAGGTTTCTCTGCCTCCACCTTCTCAGTGCTTTGAATACAGGCACTTGAAGTTGCACTTGGATTTTATGTGGGTTCTGGGGATCCAGACTCATGCCTTCATGATTGTGTGTCAAGCATGTTACTCACTGAGCCATCTCTCCATCCCTGTAGCTCATGACTAAAGACTATTTTTATCCTTGGCCTAATTAATTTTAGGATGGTAGAGAGTGTTGTCACATTTTTCACCCTTTAAAACACTGAGGACCCATATATTTACCAATGTACTGAGAGAAAGCCAGAGCATGCTCCCTCATATGCTGTTACTCTCTTTCAGCCTTAATCTATCCAGGCAGATGTTGCTGTGTTGATTATAGAAGCAGAGGGAGAATGACATTCATTCACCTCTACTTGTTCTATTTATTCATCAGTATTTCCAGAATGTGTCTGCTACAGACTAATAGGTAAAATCTTTAGAAATTTTGTTGCATAATTTCAGGGAATAACACTGGCTACACTACTTTGGGCTCATCACATCGTGTTTATACCCCATCATTTAAAAATAACTTTAAATCTGTCATGCAAGATCTAAGTGGGTTATATAAATACTCTTTGGATCCATGGTGTATCCCATTGCAAGGGCTATTCTGAAGCTGATCTCGGGGCACACAGATGATCTCTTGCAAGTACAAACATTAAAATTTTACATTTATTTATATATTTACTTACTTACTTACTTACTTATTTACTTACTTACTTACTGGATTTTTTGAGACAGGATTTCTCTCTTGTAACTCTGGCTCCCCTGGAACTCATTTTGTAGACCAGGATGGCCTTGAATTCAGAGACATACACCTGCTTTTGCCTCTGGAAAGCAGGTATTACAGGCATGTGCCACCACAGCCCAGATAAGTTGTACTTTTAAAATGATCTTCCTAGGCATTTTCTTATTTGACCACTGTAGACTCTTGGTTCTTAATCCACATCTTCCTCAACTCTAAGGTGACAGAGCCTGTTTAAGCTTAGTAGACTCTCTCATTTCTGAAATACTTGCTACTTTTCTGAAGGTTAGCAGAGACTTGGGAGAAAGCATTGATAATCTCAGAGAGCAAAGAATCTGGAGGTCTTCTCCTCTGACTTTGGAACATGTGGTATCATATATCACAGATGTGTGCATCTTTGGCTGATATAAAAATGAAGATGTGGGGGCTGATGAGGAAGCTTAACAGTTAAAGCACTTATTTCGATGTGCGAGGCCTGTAACTTAAGGCATGGTGTCCAGTGGTAAACCCAGAGCTTGAGAAGTAGATGTGGTTTCCTCAGGGCAAGGTGGCTAGCTCAACAAGGTGGATTTGGCAAGCTCTGAGTTCAGTGAGAGACCCTGCCCCAGTAATGTGGAAAGGGGACTGAAGAAGACATTGAAGAAGAATATTCGTCTTCCACATGGCCCTCCACCCATGTGCACCTGCTCCCCACATGCATGCCCATTAATATATATATATATATATATATATATATATATATATATATATATATATATATATATATATACATACACACATGTGAAACATGAGGATGTGAGGCTTGGAAAATCATGAGTAACATTCCTGGAAGAAGGATAGATTAAATATAAGGATTTGCTGTGGGAGACTCAGAAGTGAAGGATTTCTTTAGGTGGTGAACGATTAAGTAACAGAGGGCAGAGGATGGAAAGTGTGTGCCCTTGCTCTGTGTGGTGGAAGGTAGTGGTCTCAAATGGCATTAAGAATCACCCTCTTCTATTGCCTTTCTTCGAACGGCCGTTCTATGTGTGTGCTTTATCCCGTGTGTTCGGTTGACATCCCAGGGAGTCCTGCACCTTTCTCTAAGGAAGAGCAAAGGCAGTAGAATTGGGAGAGAGGGGAGATGGATCAGGGGTACTCGGACAAATGGAGGGAGGGAAAATTGGTTGAGATGTTTTGTATGAAAGAAGAATATTTTAAAGAGGGAAATAATAGCATGCAGAATCTCCATTGTTCTGTTTGTTTACTTTCAGCAATGTAGTTCATCTGAATTTTCAGGTGTGATCCCACACAGCCATGGTTCTTCTTCTTACATGAGATTTTGTGGAGTTACTGTTTTTCTTCCCTAACCTTAACCATTAGGATTTTAACTGGCTAGTCTGTCTAGAAACAAAAACTGGTCTGGACTAGCTTAAGGAAGTGCATTCTATTCATATGTACCCCTGTCAACATAATGATATTATACTTTTAAAAAATGCTTGGAGACAGGCTGTGGTGGCACATGCCTTTAATCCCAGTATCTAAGAGGCAGAGACAGGAGGATTTCTATATGTTCGAGGCCAGTGATCAACAGAGTATGTTCCAGGACAGCCAGTGTTACAACAGAGAAAGCCTGTCTCAAAAACAAACAAACAAAATGCTCAGATGTTAGTGAGCAAACTGTGTGTTGTAATATCCAATACCACGATTACTAATGAGATTAACCTCTCTTCATAGGTTTAGTAGCAATTTCAATATTCTCTAGCTGTATTAATGTCATTTATATTACAAATCTCATTCGAATTTTCAGCTTCCCAATGGAAAAAATTTATTATCCCAGCATAAGCCATGTGTTATTTACATAAATTGTCTTTAGTGGAGAAAACAAGAAGAATTAACTTATTAAAAAATAAAGATGCGATAGAGGAGTTCATTGAGAACAAAAATGCAATACTCAATGAAAAAGATGTATTTCATTATCTGTGACAATGACAAATGCAAATAACTTCCCCAAATATAACATGCAGCTACAAGTTTTTCTTGAAATAAAGAATTAGATAATTCATCTTCATCAGTCCATTGCCTTTGACCGTTATTGTCTATAAGCATTTTCAATTTATTGATGGCTATGGAATTATAGTTAAGAAACTAGGGTTGATGCTGGAAAGATAGGAAGAGAGAAAAAAAGAGACCAATCTGTATCATTATCTGATTTATGCTAGAGATTGATTATTTACCATTTTGTTCAATAAAATATAAATATAAATTTGTGGATCCAGAAGGAGATTAAGAGGAGAATGAGCGGTAGATATGATTAAAGTACATTGTGTACATGCATGAAGTTGTGAAATTCTCAATGAAAAAAATTAAAAATATATCTTGAATTAGGAAATGTAATGCTTGTTCTAGACCCAAGATGCATTAGTGACAAAGTAGGGTTTAGATTAAAATCAAGCTCAATACATGCTATAAATCTGTACATTCAGGATACTATTTAAGCCATGAAGAAATGCTTTAATTAATTTATTAGTTATTAATTAATTATTTCCAACTCTATGTTCTTTTCATACAATTTATTTTGTTTATGCTTTTACTCTCCAACTGCAACTCCTCCAAGATGCTCTCTTACTCCCCATCCACTGAACTTTGCATCTTTCTTCTTTTTTAAAAAACAAATAAAACAAACAAAAAAACAAGACAAAAATCAAAATGACAGAAAATGGAAACCAAAATATACAAGCAAAATACTAATAACTGAAAATGCCCAAAGAAAGCAATAGAGACACAAAAGTCTATTAAAAATGTGGAGTTTGTTTTGGGTTGGCAAACTACACTTGGTGGCCTTTTTTAATGGGTATGTAGTGTCCTTCTCTATCTCTTCTGATTACTTTTGGCTTTGTAGCATGTCTTATCAGTTTTGAAGTAGCTACATCTGAATGCTTCTTGTTTCTATTTTCTTGGGATGCTTATTTACATCCTTTAACCCTGAGGTGATGTCTGTCCTTGAGAGTGAGATGCATGCAATAGAAACATGCATCTTTTTTTTCTAATCTGTTAGTCTGTGCCTTTTTATTGGGGAATTGAGACTGTTTATATTGACCAAACCATAAGCAGTCTTTATTTTTTATTGAAAATAGATTCTTTTCTCATACAATATATTCTGATTATAGTTTTCTCTTTCTCCACTCCTCCCAGTTCTTCCCCACCTCCCCTCCCCTCCAGATCCACTCCATTTCCATCTCTCATTAGAAAAGAAAAGGCTCTTAAGAGACAAAAGCTAACCATGACAAAAATAAAATATAATAAGATGAAGCCAAAACTTTCATATCAAAGTCGGACAAAGCAACTGAACAGAAGATTCCCAAGAGCAGGCACAGGAGCCAGAGACCAACTTGTACTAAATCAGAAGTCTCATAAAAATTCTAAGCTAATAGAACCATGTAGGCCCTCTGCTTGCTGCTTCAGCCTATGTGAATTCATATACATCTTGCTTACTTGATTCAGAGGGATGTGTCAGGCTGTCGTCCTTCATTCACTCTGACTCTTACATTTCTTTTTCCATCCTCTTCCATGGATTTTCTTGAACTCTGAAGGGATGCCCTTGATGGAGACCTTCAATTTAGATTCTGTGCCTGCATAATGTTTGGCTGTGGGTCTCTGCACCTGTTCCATGCTGCCAGAGGAAGTTTCTCTGATGATGACTGAATAAGGTACTGATCTATAAATATATCGGATTATCATTTGGAGTCACTATTTTATTTGTTTTTATTGTTTGTTTGTTTTTTGACAAGCAGGTTTTACCCTATGTCTTTGGGCTATCTAGTCTCTGGTCCTTGGTTACCCAAGCTGTGCTAAATGTGAGTTCCTTCTCATGGAGTAGCTTTCAGTCAAAGCAGACATTGGTTGCCTACTCCCACAAGCTCTATGTAGGAGAACTGGCATATTGGCAGGCAGGGCAGATTGTAGGTAAAAAGTTTTGTGGCTTGATTAGTGTTCATGGTTTGTTTTGTAGCCTGCAGAGTACCTCCCTAAATATGAGGGACAGAATACCTTCCAAAGAGACTAGAACCTAGCTAGGGGTGAAGATTACATATAGGAACCAGTTCAGCTTCTCCATGTTCAGTGAGTTGTGTAGCTGTTGTCTCAGGCAATGGGGACTTGCTGTGAGTCTCCAGGGAGAAACCCTTTGTCTTAGTATCAGCCTGGGTAGTTCGGAGAATTCCATGGAACCCTCTTGCTAAACATTTGAACTGAATGCAACATTGGTCTGCCTCTGGATGTCTAGCTTGACTACAAGGGATGGCCAGTTGAGTCTCAATACTTCCCATTATAGGGGTCCTCATAGGGATTACCTTCAATGATGCTAGTAAGTTTCCATTGCACTAGGTGACCATATCACCCCCAAATATTCTTCAATTATATCCATCTCTCTCCACACCCTCTTCCTCCATCCCAACTTCCCCATCCTTCCTGCTCTTTTCTCTACCAGCCCACCCATCAAATCCATTCTATTTCCCCTTTCCAGGGGAATACATGTATACCCCAAGACTTCTCTTTACCTAGCCTCTCAGGTCTATGGATTATAGCTTAGTTATCATTTGCTTAATGGCTAATAGTCAAAAATTACTTAAATTTAGTTTTATCATGAGAGGGTTTTCTTTCTCTCTTGATTGTCATTGAGAGTTTTGCTGGGTCTAGTATTCTGAGTTGGCATCTGTTTTCCCTTCTGAGTTTGTAGAACATCTGCCCAGGCCCTTCTGCATTTCAGAATCTCCATTCAGAAGTCAGGTGTTATTCTAATGGGCCTGCCTTTATATATGACTTGGTTTTTTTCCCCTTGAAGCTTTTAATTTCCTTTCATTGTTCTGTATATTTAGTGTTTTGTTTATTATGGTCATGGGATTTCTTTTCTTTTCATTGTCTATTTGACTTTCTGTATGATTGCTGTGTCATGACAGGCACCTCCTTCATTATGTTGGGAAATTTTCCTTCTATGATTTTCTTGAAAATATTTTTTGTGCTTTTGCCCTGTGTTTCTTCTTCTATCCTTATTATTCATATATTTGGTGTTTTAATAGTGTCTCAGATTTTCAGAATATTTTGAGTTCTGAATGTTTTTAGATTTAATATTTTCTTTGACTGAGGTAGCCATTTCTTTTACTTTGTCTCTTTGATATGTGAGATTCTTTCTTACTTGTCTTGTAATCTGTTGGTGTGTTGGTGTAGCCTAGCTTTCAGGTATTTGTTTGACATCTTAACACTTTCAATCTTATTTCACTTTTTTTTGTGATTCTATTTCTATTTTCTTGTCATGAACTGTTTTTATTTTTTCATTCAAAACTTTCTTTATATTTTCATGGTCTTCATTAACGTATTTATTCATATCATATTTAAAGTCTTTGCACATATCCATTATTTCAGTTTTGAAGTCTTTATTTTGTGCTTCTGCTATATCATATTTCCCAGGGCCTAATATAAGAAGATTACTGTGTTCTGGCAGAGTCATTGCTTTGGCTATTTATGTTTGTGGTTTTGTGCTGAAGTCTAAGCCTCCAGAGTCAAGATACTGAGTTGATTTTTGGTATAGACATCTGGTATTTTTTTGTTTGTATGTGTGCTTGCTTGTTAGGTGGTTTTTTCTCTGATTGCTGTTGCCCTCTCTGGATGCTAGGCAATCATGGTGGTTGTGAACTTCCCAGTAGAAACTGTTAGTGCCATTTGATGGTTGGCAGAAATGTCTGGAGATGAGCTAGGAGGAAAGGCTCAAAGAGGCTGTAGGAAAGAGATTGGGAGGATCAGATCTGCACTAATAGTTTGAGTCCCTAGGGACTTGAGATGTGATGGAAGGAGAGGCTCCTTCATGTAGGCAGCAGCAGACAAAACAGTCAGTCTAGAGAGGCAGGGATGAAAGGTCTAAGGTACCCTAGGTTTTCAGCAAGAAGTCGATTCCCCAGTGAATGGAGGTTGGAAAGGAGGAGGGACCGCTAGGTGAATGTGGATACAGTACGAAGAGTTGAGCCTGGACAGAGCATAATGAAGAACTGGAAGTTTGAGAATCCCCTATCTGAATCTCAGCCCAGATGGCCACTGGGGGGTCCCTGGTAGAAAGTATTTCTGGGAAACTGCAGGTGACACAAAGAAATGGAAATGGACTAGAAGGGAAGACTGAAATGGTTGACACGAAAGTCAAAAAATGGTTTCTGAATTGCAACATGGAAATTTTATTTTAACCAAATTTTCATTTGCTTCACAGTTACTATGAAACACAAACAGGATCATGCAAGACATTCATAAATTCTTTAAGAAGCAGTGATTGAAAGCTCATCTCCTTTGAATATTTGGCATAAAAATGAAGAATATACATTGCTCTGACAGGCTTCACAGTTTGCTCTAGGAGTTACAATTGTTTTAACAAATCTTTTCTCCCAAAGGAAATGTATAGTTCATTTGTATATATGCCTCAGTGCTCATTAAAATTCCCCTCCACAGTTCCTGGTAAGAAGTTACCATAAAGTAGATGATATGGTGAGAAGAAGCAGTAAGTCCTGTCCTTCAGAACCTACACTTGGTATTTATGGAGGACTTCACACAAGTAATTGATAACTCCATCTTAGTGCTATCATTACAACATGAAAGAAGGAATCAGAAATATAGTGAGTTATTAACTGATGAGACATTTGCAAGTCCTCCTGACCCACACAAGTAAGAAGACAATGTAATGATTAATGGAGAGACCTGTATTGTAAAATACTCTTTAAATTCTTGGTTGATATACTAATAAGAAAACAGAAATGTCCAATTAATCCAATTCATAGAGATCCTCAGGTAAAATTTTTTAGATACAGAAAGCACAATAATATTAAGAGCAGAAAAGGCAAGAGGGAAAAGCCATTAAGGATTGGGGTCAGGAGAAGTAACTCAGGATCCCTTGGGCTTTATATTCTCTAAAGAATCAGAGGGAAATAGGAGGTGATTGACTGACAGGATGGACTAAAAGTTAGAGAAGGGGGTAAAAATAAAGCATTGTAGATTTTTTTGGGTACAAAATTCACCACATCCATTAATTTCCTCCCCTGGCATCACTTCAGTACTTTCTCTGTATTCATATGTTTATTATGTGTGTACTGCTGGCATCTCTTAGAATAGACTGATAAACTTGACTAAGATGAGAGCTCTTTTCATTCAGTGTTGGATGCTGCAGGACACCTGGCATCTACCAGTGACCTTCTTGAATGCAGCCTTCACATCCTTGTTTCTTACGCTGTAGATTAGAGGGTTTAGCATGGGAATGACCACAGTGTAGAAGACAGACACAACTTTGTCTTCTAGGGATTTGCCTGAACCACTTCTTATATACATGAAGATGAGGGTCCCAAATAAAAGAGCCACAGCAGTGAGGTGGGAGGTACATGTTGAGAAAGTCTTGGCTCTTCCACCTGAAGACTTCATCTTCAGGACAGCCTTGATGATAAGAAGGTAGGAAATGAATATTGCCAAAGCATTGGCTGAAATTACAAAATTCCCAAAGAAGACAATGATAATTTCAGCATTTATTGTGTCACTGCATGCCAGCTTCAGCAGAGGTGGGAGGTCACAAAAGAAGAAATTGATCTGATTATTTTCACAGTAGGAGAGGGAGAAGGTACATGTGGTACGTAGGATGGCCCCAGATACCCCACAGACATAGGCTCCCACTACCAAACTCCAACATCTTCGAGGGCTCATGACCACAGTGTAGAGCAGTGGGTTGCTAATAGCAACATAGCGATCATAGGCCATCACGGACAGCACAAAACACTCTGTTCCTGCACAGATGGTGAAGAAGAGGAATTGGGTAACACATTGACCATAGGAGATGACTGTTTTTCCTTTGGCCAGTGTGGCCAGAATCTGAGGGGTGATGACCGATGAGTAGCAGGTATCCAATATGGAGAGATGAGCCAGGAAGAAGTACATTGGGGTGTGGAGTTGAACATCTACATGAATGAGAATGGCCATACCCAAATTCCCCAGGATGGTGAGGAGATACAAGCTGAGAAACACCAGGAAGAGGGGCGTCTCCCACTTAGGGTGGTCACTAAAGCCCATCAGAATGAAGTCATTCACTGTGGTGATGTTGGCCATGGATTCAGTTCTAACAGCTTTTTCATCAACAGATATGAGCAAATTACAAAGAAAGCAGAACTGAAGGACAGAGTCTTTTTCTTTGTTATGGAAATTACGTTTGTAAACTCTTGCTATTCAATGAAGTCATTTTCAGAAGTCTTGAATCTTATTTTTATAGAATTGAGTTTTGCTTCAAACCTCCTTTTTCTTATGAGTTATGGTGTAAATTAGGACAATCCTGTAAAGATAAGAGAAATGTGCTTCTCAGGTTTAGAGGGGACCAAAATGTGTGTTCTTCTATGTCAAAATCCTCACTGCTAGTATGTGGCCATCCTGTTTGTACATGAGCCTCCTTGTACAAACAAGTAAACAAATTAATCATCTTTGTCCTAGATTCTGTATCTTTTTACAGTTTGTGCACTGACCTTAGTCTTACCCCCAGACACTTGTATCAGTTTAATTATCTTCCCTCAAAAGCCTTTCTAACATATAGAAATAAAGAGTCTGCTCTTTGTGCTTAATCCCTTAAGCACACATTCACATATTTTTCTTATTATTTGACTACTCAACAAGACAAAATGATCTATTCATGCAGTACTATTGACAAAAAGTTTCTCATTTTACTTCAGACTTTATCTGTGCAAGTCATAAAGTATCATCTTTAATATATTATACTTCATTTTTTGCACTATTGTTTACACTATTATTAGAAGCACGTTCAAAATTACAGTCATCTTATCAGTACATCAGGACCTTTGGTCAAGTTACCTAACTCCTTTGTGCCTCATTTCTATTGGGTGGTCATTTATTTAGCATAAAAATTAATTGGTTCCATGATTACACACACACACACACACACACATACACATACACACACACACACACACACACATACACACACATATACACATACATATATGTATATATATATATCGTGTATGTGTGTTTGTGAGTGAGTGAGTGTGTGTGTGTGTGTGTGTGTGTGTGTGTGTGCAATGTTATCTCATTCTTATTTCTTGCTCCCCTGTTCCTCCACTTAATATCTTTCTGTTCCCTTTACTCTTTCAAATAGTCTCCCTCCATACTTTCTTGGCAGGAACACACACATGATATTTTGAATTTTACCACATTACATTATCTTTTCCCACCTCCTTCCTCCTTCTAGATTTCATCCTCATTTCTTCCCTCTACTATCATATCACCTATCTATCTATCTATCTATCTATCTATCTATCTATCTATCTATTCTATCTATCATCTACCTACCTACCTACCTACCTACCTACCTCTACCTATCTAAATCTTGGTTTGGGGGCTTCATTTTTTTATCCCTAATATTAAAAAAAAAGCACACCTGTACCTGCATCATTAGGGTATTTTGAATATTAAATAGTTTTCTACCTGGAAAGAGAGAAGAGCAGTTTCCAGCACACAAAGAGCTAAATATGTCAATCTTTTTCCAATATTGTTAGCATGGTATAGATTTATATTCATAAACCTATTTGTTTTCTTTCTGCGTAAGCACACACATGCTTTTATGCCAAGAATTGACAAAGAAATTTGTCCTCTCAGTAAATAAGATATCCTAAATAAATAGGATATCCTCCTAACCTATCATTTTTCCCCACTAAAAATCATTGTTCTTTTACCTCATTCATGTACCAGTACTGACTAGCCTAGTTAAATCTTATACTTTGCCTATGGGCATGTTTTTGAAAACAGGTAGTGGTGTTTCCTCCATTTGATTGCATAGACGCCTTTGCCAAAGACAAAATTGTATAATTGGAGGTATAGAGGAGGATATGTCACTAAACTTCTGTTGCTTCTAGAGGAAGCTTTCAAACATCTAGTGAAATGAATGTTCTTTTCCTGTTCTGTACTGATCGCTCAAGGAGATTCTATTTAGTTTTCCATATGTTGAGTCATGCCAATTTTTTTCACTGCCTTAAATACCTTGCTGCCATATGGCCCAGATCTGACTTGCATCATCACACCACCTCTTCCTTGCTCCTTTTAAGTCTAATCAGGGTTTGATATTGGGAGCACAACTCTGCCATACCACACAAGACATGGCTTTCTGGGTGATTCCCTCCACCCTTCTTCAGCATCAGGGGACAGAGTTGAGTCAGCTTCTTTGGAAGGCTTTTGTTTGTGATCTCTAGGTACTAACTCACCGTGTAAACCTTGGAAGTTTACTTTTTCTCCTTGAGCTTCGCTTTCTATATTTTTCCATTGTGAAAAAATAGTAGAGGTAGATTCTAGCATCATTAAAGAAATTTTGTTTTCACAAGTCAGGATTCCTATGGTGAAGAATTTAGGCTATCTGAGGTTCTTCAGAAGATTTTTCTCAATATTTACACTATTGGAAAAAATGCACACTGGTCAGCTAATAATTACTGAATTTAGAAAGCACACAGGCATTTTTAATAATGATTTATAGTTTCTTAAACATAATATTGTTTGGCCTTGTATCTGAAATTAATTTCTTTTCTACCTTCTTATAAAACTCATCCTTGATCAAGGCAAGGCTTGTCATTATTGTTCTGAGCATTTACCCTGCTTTGCCCCACAGCCTCAGTCCTGCCCTTATCCTGGTAGGCATCCTCTCTAGTATATTCAAGAGCCATATCCCTCCATGTATATTCCTTTTATATTTACTTAGAAGCACATATATTTAAAATATGTCAGGTGTGTCCTTAAATATATATGTCAAATATGATGATATAATTTCTCCATCATTTATTTTTCTACATAAATATATTTTCATGAATTGTATGTGCAGTGCAGGGAAATTTGGTTTGTTAATTGTGCTTTTATGGCAGTCTTCTTTGCTATGCTTATGGAACATCCATCTTATCCATATTGCTAAAGATACTTTGTTTTCATGTTATCATTTTAAGCAGTTATCTATTTTCCCCAAGAGAAATATATTTTTGTGAATTGTATGTGCAGTGCAGGGAAACTTGGTTTGTTAATTGTGGTTTTATGACAGTCTTCCTTGCTATGTCTATGGAATATATAACTTATCCATATTGCTAAAGATACTTTGTTTTCATGTTATCATTTAAGTAGTTATCCATTTTCACCAAGAGAAAGTTAAATCTGCCTATGTCTAAAATTATCCAGTGGAGGTTCAAGTGGGTTGGTGTAAAATCAATCCTTTTTGCTACTAACTTGTTTTAGTCTCTCTATATACCTTGCAACAACTTTATGATTTAAATAAGTCAGTTTCTCCTCAGTTAATCAAAATTTTCCACTTTCTAAACAGAGAAAAACTTGGCAAAATTCAAGCCCTTTCTCAGCATCTATCGAAAAACTGTCATAGATCATTTTCTGTTGTGTGGCTGGATCCTGATGTCCTTGTGATAGACTACTCAATGTTCCTGAGTAGAGACTAGATGACTGCAGATTGGGTGTCAATGCAGCCACCTGGTCCTGTGCCCCCCTCCCAGGCTACCTCTTGTTCTTTCCCCACCATTGCTTGCTTAAACTAGATAGGACTTTTTTAAGGATGAAGGCTAAAAAAATTAGCAAACTTTCCCAATGTGCTGCATTTGAACCCAGAACTTTCTAACTCCACACCCTGAATTGTATCACCAAACTACCTTGCCCTGTTAGGAGAAGAGAATACCCATTCCTGCAGGTTAAAGACCCAAACTTTAAATTTTAAAGTCCCTTTCCAATATAATTATGCAAATAACTTCTATAGGAGAAAAATAGGAAGGATTTTTTTTAGACATTTCTGTAGTACATGTTTCAACTTCTTCTATCTTGTTTTGTCATATTTTCTTAGTATGTTTTTGGTAAAATTTCTTAGCTAATAAACCCAATACTCTGAAAAAATCAAGTGAGAACATAGTAATGATTTAAAAAAACAGGATTTTAACATAACATGATAGAGTTTGCTTATTTCATAACACAATTCATGAGATATTTTTACAGAAGAAAAGTGTTTGAGACCAGGAGGATGTAAGCTAATTCCATACAATGTTATACTGGGAAGCTGCTATGGAACAATGCCTTGAAATAAGTCCAGAGTAAGAGGGAGGGACAACATATTTTTAATCCAAGAACAGCTTAAAAATGGGAAAGAAAAGTTTCATGGCTACTGAGCATTTTTGACTAGGACCCTTTGGGGCTTACTAATCTATAATGTGTACCATAGAATTCCATGTGACTTCTGAGAAGATAGCAAAAGAGAGAGCTCTCATCATAAAACTCTTCAGGAAATTAATGACTCCCACATCTTGAACTTATTTTAACTTACAACCTTCTTTCAACTTCTTCCTCCTTCTTCCAAAGATTGAGTTTCTTTGGGGCAATGAAAAAGATCAACAATGTTAATGTTCTTCATCTTACTGGAATTGATGTCTCACGATGTAATTATGTATATAGTGGGATCTTGTTTTGACACAAGGAGATTCTAAACACTTGAAAATTATTAATTTCACTCACTTCACAACAAAATTAACACCTAACAGTAGTTATCATTTTTTTTAGGGAATCCAAGCCTTAGAAATATTAAGTGTCTTGCCTGAAATTTCACTGGAGTGAAGAAAAGGTATTTTGAGTCTACCTGATCCCCTGACTACAGTTGAAATACTAGACCGTGTTGTTTCCCCAAAGTTGTTAGTTACTCATTGATCACCTGCTTTAATGATGAGACATATTCTGCACACATTATATTATATGACTCTACTGAAGAATTGTTATTTTGATATGGAGGGGAATAAGACTGAATAGGTAAGTAACTTGTTTATCGTGATATTATCAGTTACTGAAATATTTAGAATTTCAACCAAGTCAATTTTTTTTCAAAAGACAGAGGTATGCTGTCCATGGGTTGTTTCCTTTCTATGATTATATATTATGGCAATTCACAAAGGAATCTTCAGTGTAAGATATATAGTCTAGTATAAATTTCCATTCCCATGAGACAATATATCCTAATATTTACTTAGAGACAAATTAGCACCCTGCTCCAAATAAAAACAAAGCTTGAGGTTTCAACAAAAGTGAAACAGTCTTACCTATATATCCTATACAAATCTTGAACTTCCTGGATAGACATGGCATTGTGTGATGACAAATTCCAATGGCAAAGGCCAGATTCTCTGAATGTTTACATACCTTTGTTTGTGTAGATGTTTCCTTGGAGCCAGTATCTTTCCAGATTTTCCAGGAATGAGGTAGTATGTCATGAGTGCCTGGTGAAATAATTGTCTGAATTCGTTAAGTCTGAACTTAGACAAATATGAACTTGTTTAAACAATTTTGTAGAAAGTTTGAAAGTTGCTCAGATGGCCAACCAACTCATGTATTTTTTCTTTACAAAACAATGTGGCTGGTATATAAAATGCATTGGGAGATGGTTCTGTGGGAGTAGTGCAGTGGAAAAAAATTCCCTGGATCATACATCAGCTCCAGGGACAACCCCAAGAGTACCTAGGGTAAGCCAGTCCCACAGAGAGAGTGAACACACTTCAGAAAGAGGCAAGACTCATTATCTCATCTTCTCTGTATGTTTTAAGGGATTAAAGAAAACACTCTGGGATTGCATGGCTACTTCTAAGCTGTTCACTCTCAGAGAAATCAATAGCAGTTCCTGAATGGAGTGAATGTATTTTAGGTCACGGGCCATTGTATTCTGTCTGAAGTCACTCAGGGATAATAGTGGGGATGTAATTCGGATCTAGGGATTTTTGGAGAGGGTCTTTTTCCCTATAGCCTTCTTTAGTCCTGATGAGGGTTATAGATCCTGAAAGTCACTTTTATTGTCTTCTAAGAATTCCTTAAGTAAGTGTGGTTATTGATTCTGAGGGAATAAGCTTGGAATGTGGTCTGAACACACTTCTTTTGCTTTTATACCTAGCTGCTTATTAGTTCATTTTCCTTCAAGATTCACTTCCAGAGTTTCTCTGCTAACCTTACTGTATTGCAGTTCTCATCTCATGTTCATCTCCGAAACTTATATATCCTTGTTAGAATAATATAATTGGAGTATCTGAGTTTCTTTGTGCATTGGACAGTGGGAGTCCAATGTAGAAATTCATATCTGGTGAAAGTGATGAGAATAAATATCAGTGGAGTGCACAGCCACAAATGGAAAATTTATATCACATCTTTCCTCAAAGCTTTGGGTCCACTGTGTAACACAGGACAAAAAGATTGTAAGAGCCAAAGGATAGGGAGGACTGTAGTGAAATGAGTTTTCTGGATTTGATAGGACCACTGCATTCATGAACTCTCATAAGATATGATTTTGGAACAAGACCTGTATAAGATTAAGCCACTCAATATTCCAGTATGGAGTGGGAAGGGGTTCATGAACCCCTTTCTTGTTACTTATCTATTACTGTAAAGAGATACCATGACATGGCACCTTATAAAATTAAAACATTTTTTGGAGCTTGCTTATAGTTTCAAAGGGTGAGTCCATGAGCATCATGGCAGAGAACATGGTAACAGGCCAACTGGCATAGCTCTGGAGTAGTAGCTAAGAGATTATATTTGATCCACAAACAGGAAGCAGAGAGGAGAGAGACTGGGCCTAATGTGGGCCTTGGAAACCTCAAAGTCTATTAGTGAACCACCTTCTTAACAAGGAAATACCTCTCAATTCTTTCAAAGCAGTCCACCAACTGGAACCAAACATTCAAAGATATGACTATATAGGGGCCATTTTCATTCAAATCACCAACAGCTCCCACCCGTAACGGAAGGATTCTGGGGGAAGGAGGGTTAATTTTTTTATACAATGGTTTATTAAAGTAATAAATGACAAATGTTGGGAGTGTTAGGATTCTGCAACAAGCAGAGTCTACAGCACAGCTCTGTGCTGGAGAGCTCTGCCCCCTACCCCTGACCACAGCCATAGCCCACAGCCCAGGGCTCCCTCTGAGGGGTTCTGTCATCCCCAGTCTATAGTGTGGGACTCCCACTTTCTGTGAGAAGCTCTGACATGCCTTTCCACATTCATCTATGATCAGCCTCCACAGCCCTGTGAAGGAAGCTCTGCCTTAGCTCTGCCTTAGCTCTGCCCCCTTGCCAGGCCCAACCCCCCAGCTGCTAACTGTCAAACAGAAGGAGGACCTGATTGAGGACTGTGCTCACTCCTGGATGACCCCTCCCCTCACAGATGGAACCTAACAGCCATCTGTGTTTCTTCCAGGAAGCAAAGTTGACTTTACCAGCAAACCTAGCCTCTCCTACTGTCCAACTGCTATTCAAGACTAATGCTTGCCTCCCTTGCTACCCTGCTGGGGACTCTGAGGGCCCAGCCACTATTCCTTATGCCCACCAGGAACCCCAAATGATGCCAAAGACCACTAAGGAGCCAGCATTTTTCCCTTTTGGGGGAATCTAGCTCTGCAAGGCTGGGGAGCTCTGGGACTTGAAACCCCTTATAAGAAAGCTCTCCCCTTGGACTATCAGGGACCCCACTCTCATCTGGCTGAGGGGTTCCCCCACCTGACTGTAAAGCACAGAAGGGGTCCCAACAAACACAAATGACCTTGAGCTGGGACTCCCCCCCCAACCCTCTTTGGACTGAGAATTCCACCAATCACAGGCCAAAGAAACTCCACCAATCACAGGCCATGTTGATAACTCCACTCCTTCCAGAATCCTTTAAAAAGGACTGAGCAACCGTCAGTTTTCGCTGTTTCTCTTCGGAGCAGAAACAGTCATTGGCCTGCTGAGAACATTGGACAGAAGAAAGAAGAACAGCTAACCTGGGATATTTCCCTACAGAGCTGCAGCCTTGGAGACACCTGGCCAAAAGCTCCTTGGTCCTTTTGGGATACTCTCCCTTCAGAACTGCATCATCTCCAGGAGGCGAGGCGAGGCGAGGCAAGACGAGGCAGAGCTGGACACTTCACCTCAGCTCTGCTGGGCTGAGCAACTCATCAGTCCTGTTGGGATATTCTCCCTTCAGGACTGCACCACCTCTACAG
This sequence comes from Cricetomys ansorgei, assembly GCA_026225945.1. NCBI lineage: Eukaryota > Metazoa > Chordata > Mammalia > Rodentia > Nesomyidae > Cricetomys > Cricetomys ansorgei. The sequence goes on along the minus strand of JAMJFZ010002601.1, from coordinate 419,757 downwards.
GGAGGTTTCTCCCTTTGGCATTTTGTGGTCCCTGGACCATCACAAAAGAGCTTCTCCATCTTTTTTCTATCTCTGTTCTCTTTCCATCAATTCCAACAATAAAAACCCTTCCTATAGGGAGAATTAGGAAGATAATTGTCAGTCATGGAGGAGCTATGGGGAAGAATTGGGGATGAATATGATCAAATTATATTGTATGGAAGTCTCAACGAATTAGTAAAATACACAATTTAACCTTGAATTCTACATTATAATTATTCTTTTGTGGTTAACATCACCTCCTCAGTGCACTTCTAAAGAATATCTCTTGTTTTCCACTAGCAGATTGCATTCTTCTTCATTGGACTTACCCTCTGTTTATTTTGCTTTTATCCAGTCTCTAGTGTTTGGTCACTGCTCTTTCAACTAAAGAAGTCCAAAAGTGTTCATTTGGTATGTTTGATTCTAAATAACAAGTTTGGCATAAATTCTTTGACTAAAAAGCAATCAGTCTATCTAGTTTTTTTAATTGCAGATGCCAGTTGATGGAAGGATATTACAAAGAAGAAGGGCAACAATAGACCAGGAATCCTGCCATATTTGGAATTCCACATAGCATCTGTACAGTATTTGTTAGCATTTCCAAATGACTGTGTAGTAAGACTGTGCATACCCTTTTCAATTTTTTCTACAGCAAGTACAAATGGAGTGGGAATTGAGACAGAGCAGAGAAAAAGAGGAGAATATAAAATAATGAGAACATTTCACTTTATATCTCTCGAGGAATTTGTACAACTAGGTAATCCTATAACATTTATTGCTGTCCTGGATAGTTTTATTCTACTTGACACAAGCTAGAATAATTTAGAAACAGAAACTCCCAGTTCCAAATATGCCCCCACAGGACTTGTCTGTAGGTAAGTCTGCAGTATATTCTCTTAAATACTGATTGATGTGGGAAGGGCTAGAAGGTTATGATGGACAACTTAGACTAATATACCCAGCCAAACTATCTGCTGAATTGAACAAGAAAGAAAAATTTTTCATAACTTAAACACCCTACAAATTATATATACAATAACCCATACTTGAAGAAAATACAGAAAATTTTATTTTAAGCTTAAAGAAGAAATCTGAATAGCAGAGAGATTGTTGGAAAAATGCAATGTCCTAATTATTGAAACACAAAATACCACGGAGGAAATAAATGATATCAAAAGCCAATGATGATCACCACTACAACAACACATTTCAATAACTTAAGACAGCAGTAGACTCAGTTCTCCAGTCAAAAGACAGAGACTGGCTGAATGAAAAAAATACTTCTGTTTTGGACAAGATAACACATCTTAGTTTTAAAGATAGGCACTGCTTTGGAGTAAAGAATTTTCAAAAATATGCCAATCAAATGGAGCCAGGAGACAAGTAGGCATAGCTATCCTAGTATGTGACAAAATATACTTAAAACAAAAACTAAAGAGCAGAGATAAAAAGAAACACTTCATTCTCAGTTAAGCAAGTAGACATCACTATCCTAATCATATGCATCAATGTCTGGGTTGTCCAATTTCATAAATAAAGGTATTACTGGATTTAAAAGCACAAGCTAGTATCAATCTACTAGTAATAGGTAATTTGAACACCCCCTTTATCCAAAGAGTTAATCTGGACAAAAAATAAAAAAATTGAATACAAATATCAGAACTGAACTAAATGACATTACTATCAAATGGGCTTACTAGATATCTATATAATGTTTTACTAAATATGAAAGAATATACATTTTATTCAACAGCACACTAAAGCTTTTCTAAAATAGACCACATCCTGGGACACAAAAAATCTTTATAAATTCAAGTGTGAAATCATTCCTTGCACCCTACTGCTCACAGTGCAATAATAGTTAAAACTGATAGTAAACAAACTTCTAGTAAATACACAAATGGATGGAAATTAAATACTGAAGGAAGGAAATCATCTTCAGCAAATGGTGCTGGGCAGGCTGGATATGCACATGTAGAGAAACACAATATGAACTGTGTGTATATCACCTTGTAAAAAATTAGCTCCATATAGATCTAAGATATAAATATGAATCACTGAGACTTCTAAAAGAAAGCATAGCAACACCTTATATAATTTATGTGTAGGAAGAGATTACTGAATAGACTCCATTTGCTGAAGAATTAAGGTCAACAATTGAAAAATGGGATTGGATAAAACTAAAAAGTTTGAGTGCAGGTAAAGAAACAATAAGGTGAAAGAAAAAAAAAAAACCTCAAGATGCAAGACAAACTTTACCAGCTCTACATCTGGTAGAGTTATTGGTACCCAGAATATACAAAAAAATGAAAAAAGACCCAACATAATAAAATTTCACCCATAAAAAATCACAGGCCTGCCAGCTGAATAGAAAGAACCCCCCCAAAAATGGCTAAGAAACATCTAAAAAAGAGTTCATCATCTGTAGCAATTAGGTAAGGGCAATTCAAAACAACTTTGAGATTTCATCTTATCTCAGTCAGAATGGCAATGATCAACAAAACAACTAATAGTAAATGCTGGAGGGGACTTCGGGAAAAGGAAACCCTAATTCAGTGTTGGAAGGATTGCAATATACTGGGGCCCACTATGGAAATCAATGTGAAGAATTCTCAAATTTTAAAAATAAATCTACTACATGGGACTGGAGAATCTTCTCCACAGATACTTGTTCAGAATATTCATTTCTCTTCTATTCACAATAGCCAGAAAATGAAAATGACAACCAGAATGTCCTATGACCCATGAATAGATCATAAAATGGGGTACAAATACACTATGGAATAATATTTACCTATAAATAAAAATGAAACATGAGCTTTTCAGGTAAATAGATGAAACTGTAAAATATCACATTCAACGTTGTGATACAAAGACAGAAAAAATATGTTCTTTTCATTGGAGGCTCCTAGCTCCAAATGAGAGTATGTATCCTAAAGTAACTGAAAGAAGCAGCAGAGTAAAAATGTACTCTTCCCAAGGAAGGATCTTTGCTGAACAATAGAGAAGGGAAAAATAGGGTACAAGCGATCTGATCAGGGAAACAGGAAAAAAGGGAAGCTGTTGAAGGTGGGAGAAGGGAGATAGAAAGCAGGGGTTTAAATATCTGAAAGGTCATAAGGAATCATACTATTAACTATTTATTAACACACCTTAATACATATATTTCTGTGCATAAGTATACATATTTAATTTAAATGATCTTTTCTCATCTACAATGACAATGTTTCTCCATGATCCAAATAGTCCCCAAGCATAGATCATATTATTGTTGCCTTGGTTGAACCACAGTAGTAGAAGGTAAGTATTTATTGATGAAAATACCATGTACCACATACACAGGGCTCAAGGTTCTGTTACCTGGAACTTACATAAATGCTTCCTCCCAGTGGATTAGCCACAAGGTACCAGTAGATGCTGTGCACGATTTCAAAGGAAGGAAACATCCAAAAGTTGTACCAAGTTATGCCATTTTTATGAACCACGATGATGACCAGCAAGGAACAATGAACCTAATATATGAGTGCATTTGTGGCTCTTAAATCTTGCTGTTAAGTAACAGCTCTCTAATTGGGCCTTAGACTTACTGAACAAGAGGGAAACCATGCCTGGTACTGGAAACTTTGACTGCTACTCTGTACTACTGACATGCATCTTGGAGCAGAACCTTACAACCACTAATTCACTAGGAAGACCATAAGAGCCATAGAGCAAAGAATTTGGTGTGAGATTTTGTCTATAAGTATTCTAAGATGCTACATCCACAAAGTCTTACCAATGTGACTTACCATACATGAGCTGAGCAAGGAGGACACGAATAGACATGCCAAAGTGGATGGGGAAGAGTCTAGAAGGCTTAAACACCAAGAACTGCGGGTTACTAATGAATGTTGAGAGCAGGAGAAAGAGTCTTCTCCAGGGAAGATTACACAAATTGGGTATCCAATAGCATATGGTCAGCCCTGAAAACATACATTCAATTAACATCGTGAAGATTGAGCAGGTTATATTTTATAATATATTTGTATATATACATGTGCATGCAATAACAATGAAGAAAGTTCATGAATTTGAGAGGGAGCAATGATGGGTATGTGGGAAGATTTTAAAGGAGGAAAGGAATGAGAAGTTCTAAAATTTTATTACAATCTCAAAAATAAAACAAAAATAAAAACTAGTATATCAGTAATATTAATAATAACAATAAATTAATAATAGCAACACTTTTTCTTCCCAAGTTGTTTTTGGCCATGGTGCTTCACAACAGCAATAGAAATCCAAATTAAAACAATTATCATCCCCTGTCACCTCTTTTTTTTTTTGAAATATTAGGTCATGAACTATGCTTGGAATATTTTATAATTCTTATTGAGCTTCTTATAACTTCTGTTTCTATTTTAGGGAAGAGCTGTATTTTAGATTAGGTTTCTTTAAAAATTATCAATGACCAGCCACCATACTGATGTCAATGATCAGTGCTGCTCTGCTGCTACCAGAATCCGTGTTGCTGTTGATACCTTCTGGACTGGTGGGTCTTGAGGAAAGAGTCAGTTTTTTAAGGGTCTGTCCACAACACTATATATCTGAGAACATTTTCTATTGAGGTTTCACAGAATGAACTATGTTTTTTCCCTTTTCCTTCCTTCCTTCCTTCTTCCTTTGTTCCTTTCTCTCTCTCTCTCTCTCTCTGTCTCTCTTCTCCTGCTCTTCCTTCTTCTTTTGTAGGACACAGGGTAGGATGGTGGACCTTGGAGGAAAGGAAGTAGGTATGAATGAGATACAGTATATGAAAAAATTCACAGATAATTAATAAAAATATGAAACAAATAATCACCAAAAACAGTCTCACGGGAGATTGTCTCACTGAGAGAGTCTTCACAGAGGGAAAAAATGAAGCAGGAAACAACTAAGAAAGTAGTGTTTTAAACTAGAGTCCAGTGTTGTAGAAGAGATGGGTTTAGAAGAGATTTCTAAAGGCGAAGCTGGTTAGTTTTCTGAGACAACAGATTACAAAATCAGATCTTCACAGCTGTTCAGTAATGGAACAGGCCCTTAATAGTCATAGGAGGGAATTGAGCCTGTGGGAATCCATCCTAAAGGAAGAAGAGGTTTTCCTGTAGGTAAGTTTGAATCATTGGTGGTAGGTGTTGGTGTTAGATGTAACAAAATAGCATAGGAAGAGATAAACTTTGAGGAATAAAAATGTTCCTCATCCCATATGAGAATGAGAAATAAATCCCTATTGATGAATACTCCAAGTTATGTGTGTTACAACTCTTCCTGGCACTTTCTGTCCCAAGTTAGTTGAACCCATGAATATGGATCCTGTGGATATGAAGGCCATCTAGAGGAGAACAATATGGCCATATGAAGGCCAACTGATATACAGTTGCATATTTATAGTGATTTTATGTCTATAAAACATACAGCAACTAAAAACACTGCTATATATTATGATGTTTTATATATAAAATTTGTAACATTGCTCTAGTTAGCTATCCCTTAAAGCAGTAAACACCAGCGCCAAACAACTTGGAAAGGATTTCATATTACAGATTATAGTCCATCATGAGTTTAAACAAACAGGAACTCAAGGCAGAAACCTGGAGGCAGGAAGTGAAACAGAGATCACTGAGGAACATTTACTGGCCTGCTACCTAGCCTCAGTGTAGATACTGTTCTTAAAAAGTCCGTGGCCCCTGACATTGGGATGACACAGCTCTTAGTGATATGGATTCTTATACTTCATTTAGCAAACAAGAATATACCCAATACACATGAACTCAAGTCAATAAGGTAAAATAATTTCTCAACTGAAACCCCTTAAAGTAACTCTGGTCTATGTCAAGCTGAAAGGTGAAGCTAACTAGGAAGTTCTGTTTTCTCTTTAACTTTTTATGGGGTCTCTCTTCTACACAGAGCTTGGGAATTCCCATGTTACAAAACAATTTGGAGGAGCCTCTTGTCCTCAAGCTATCACAATTTGAGTGTTTTCAAGTTTAGTTGTCATTTCAAAAAAGGTTTGAATGGTAGGTTTGTAAGGAAGCTATTTCTTTTTCCATATTACCTTGACTTTAAGATATAGCATCTTAGAGTTACATAGATCAACATTTTTGAGCTATCCAGCAAGAGATCATGCCACATCCCAAAATACCGAAGTGGGATATGGGACAATCTGACTAGAGTCATTTTGTAACACATACATTTTTCTTCTAACTTGTCTCAGTGTAACAACTTAAAATGGTACATGGATTTCAATCACAAGTTTAAACATGTAAATGTCTATACCTGGATAGATATTGATAGTACTGTGATGGCTAAAGAAACCGCATTTTATGCTAGGCATGCATCTTGGTATCTACTAGCTGTTTGCCTGTGACTATATTCTCTAGAAAATAAGTTCCCAGCAACTCTGTCTCAGTGAACCCCCCTCAAAAACGTGCGGCTGTGTGAATAGATTGATTGTTGTGATGTGAGTAACTGCTTTTTTGCTTCTGTAACTTGCTTACACAGATACTCAAAGATTGTTTTGAGTTGCCTTAACCCCTTAACTTGGCAGAACATACCAGGTTTTGCTTCCTTGCATAGATACTGAAGGTCTCCTTGTGATATTCCCCTTAAAAAATCCTCCCCTAGACTCTTCCTGCATGGTAATCTCAAGTATGACTTACACATTCTGCTTGGAGCTAATCAATGATTCTTTTAATTATAGTTTGACTGAATCTATAGACTCTATAAGAGTACCAGACCCTGATCTGAATGTTTTGTAATTATCAACATATTTAACTTCTTTAATCATGCCAGGGGATAGTTATTGACAAATGATAAACTCACTTAAATTCACAATATAGTGGCAGGATTTGAACCCAGGCAATCTACTGTCAAGTAAATGAGCTAAGTCTATAATTGCCTTCCTCCTTTTGACTATTGGCCATGCTTCTTAGAATGGGGCTGTTATTGTGATTTGATATTTTTCCTTTATACATTTATCATCACTGATGTTTCCTATAGTAAATAAATATCATTCATTAAAAAAATACTACACAGTATATAACATAGCAATTACAGTCATCCAAAGACCAGGTCCCATGGTCCCAATCTCAGAGATTCTTTTTTTTTTTTTGAAAAAGATTTCTTTCATGGGTATGAGTGTGTTGCCTTCATGTATGTACATACACCATGTGTGTACAGTACCCTTGGAGGCCAAAGGAAGATATCAGCTCTCCTGGAATAATGTGGGTTCTGGGACTTCTGGAAGAACAGCTAGTACTCCTAATTGCTCTGCAGCTCTTCACCTCTTCATCTTTTCTTTTTACTATTAGTGGACACTTCATCACTCTACTTTTTTGTTTGCTTATTTGTATAATATGATAGTAGTAGCTACTGCCTTACTGGGTTTTTGTCAGAACTTGCTGGGTTAAATATAAATTAAATTAATGTGGTATGCTACAAACTGCTCCTATGTACCTTATATATAGGCTATTAAATATTAGTTGAATGTATGAATAAGCAGGCTGCTGTGATTTTTCCATAATCATGTTATTTCTTCTGTGTCTCATGAATGAGATTAGCCAGGGCAAGTCATTTTATATCATTGACAAGTCCCCAGAAAGCAAAACACAGAAGAATCTCCTTTTCCTCAAAATGAGATTGAATCCTGGTGTGGCTGGTGGATAGTCTGAAGGTGGGATGGTGAAGACATAGAATAATGTAGGGGATCATTTCTGAAGGTTTCCTTCCTCTGAGGGTTATGAAGATCCTAATTAGAAGTCTAGGGCCTGACTTGGAACTCAACTCAATGTAATCCCCTAGCCTCAGTCTTCTATTTGCCTTGCTGGGATGAGGGTTCCAGGCCAGGAAAGTGTAGAGGCCCCACACCTATTAGCAGGTACTCCTGTCAGGCTGGGGCTGCACCAGTGAAAAATGCCTATTTCTTCAGCTCTTCAAAGCCTCAGTTAGACATTACCTTCTTCCCACATTCATACAGCCTTCTGTATTTGGGAGGGACCTTTGGTCTTGCTGAAGGTGAGTGTGGCTGTTGGTCAGAGAGAAAATGAATTGTAGTCCTGATTTCAAATGTACTAGACAGCCTAAGCCCCTTTTTTCATCTAAACCAGACTTTTCTTTATGTTTCTTTGTAAAGTAGTGTCAAAACCAAGGCTGATCTTCTTGTGCCTTGAAGGTATGCCTGGCAATTAGCATCTTTGGCCCTCACCTATAGCTGATAAAGACTTTCAAATATGCTTTTTGTGGTTTTTTTAATGTCAGAATATCTTATATAAAATGGTGACCTACCACAGAAACCTGAGGAAGTTGTTCAAGGGCTTTTTGTTGAACTTGCACAATGTAGGAATCTTTGGAACAATTCTGTGTGATGGCCTTGCGGTGGACTGACCCAGCTGGGTCTGCTAAGTCCGGGGAGAATCAGGAATCTGGTACTCAGGTGGGCAAGGAGTTGGCAAAGTGACAAACAGACACAGACACAAGAATGTGTTGAATCTGAGTGTAATTTGCAGCAGTGAGCATCAGACTTATATATTATTTTTAATACAGGGAAACATAATCATACAAGAATGTGAATAGTGTCAAAATACGTCAGGCCTCTTTTGTGAATTGTCTCAAAATACATATGTCAGGCCTCTTTCAGGGAAATGTGGTTAAGGGATACAATATGTGAAAACAGATCGTACCTTACAATGTGTAAGACAATGTGGTTACTGTTGGCATACAATGTGGATATAGTTGGCATATCAGTAAGTACACTGTGGTTAATAATTTTTTAGAAGCCAGTTACTGTACTGGTTTGTAACAGAGGGTATCTACTTTTTGAAACTGAGATCAGGATCAAAGTCAGGTGTTACAATTTCAGGGGCTTTTGGAGTTTGCTCGACATCTTTCACATCCATCTTAGGTGGGCGGACACTGGAGAGCATTGCAGCCACGCTCCATAGAATAGAATAAAGAGAAGGAAAATGATAGCTATCAGACCACAGCCAACAATCGTAACTAGGGCACGACAGGAAAACATCCCTCTGTTTCTAGGGGCGCCAGCCAAACTTTCCAGGAGACCGGCTTCCTTGAAGCTTTAACCTCTATCCGCGGAGCGGAGCGGGAGTTTATCCCTGTCACACGGACTCCACTGGAGGTGGCTAACATCCCTCTGTATCTAGGGGCACCACCCGAACTTTCCAGGAGACCAGCTTTCTTGAAGCTTTAGCCTCTATCCACGGAGCAGGAGTTTATCTCTGTCACGCGGACTCCACTGGAGTTGGTGTGGCAATGGCCTCAACATTAAAAAGAGAAGTGGTCTATGTAGTCTGCAAAACAAAATAAAGCTTTTCATTGGAGAACTTTTCTATCCTTGGCTCCTCTTAAATGTGCCTAGTCAGAAAGAGCTACTGTCAGCTTAGAAATGGGCTGCTAGCGATGTTAGGTAGTGCTAGTAGTTTGGGTGGCCAGCTAACTTTAGATCATTGCAGTTCACGAAACTGCTTTCTGTGTTTGGCTGGCCACGAAGGTATTGAGAACTGAGATTTCCCTTCTAGAAACTGGTTAGATGAATACTGATTTTGATAGAAACTCTTGTGAGGTGAGAGGGTGAAAGTGTTCAATGTAGAAGCAAGGAGGATGAATGCCCATTTCATGCTGCTTTTAGCTTGTCCTGTGTAGAAGTTCATACTACCATTGTACTTTATTTTCCCAATCCTCTTGAAAGAATGAAGTTATCTACTCCCATTATTTTCTGAGAAGTGGGGAGTTTGAAAATTCTGGGACCAGACCCACTATGTGAAGACTCTGAAAAAAGGCACAGCCCAAGCAGTGGAAAGAATGTCTTGGGCTACAGGAGAGCTGGAGTATGGTTGTACTAACCACTACCTTTGGCTGTTTGTATCTGGGCAAACCTTTTTTACTGCAAGACCTTCCTTTCTTAACCTCCATAAGAAGTGGTAATGTACTTCATCTGACTGAAGGTAGGAAGGTGGAACGATGACCTTCAGAAGCTCCCTTGAGTTTCAAGACTGTAATGTACATGTAATGTGAGCAGGAAATGGGGCAGGGTGAAGAGGATACAAGAAGGGGACAGGGAGAGAGTGTGAGCATAACATCTGTGCAGATGTTATGTACTACTACCCCAGAGCCTAGTATAGGGCTGAGAATTGAGGAAAGACCACACAGAATCAAATATTCATGTATCTCTGCCACTGGTGGAGGACATTCATGTCTCTGTGGGACTTGATGAATAACCTCTGAGGTTTGCTGCATTTCTGTCTGTTTCTCATGGGAACCCATGGGAACAGCAGTTGACATCTTTGTGTTTTTCTCTTTTCCTCCTCAAAAGGGCTGTATGAGGATCAGGTGATGGAACAGGTGTACAGTGTTCTGAATTAAGGGACTATTATTTTTACTTTGGGAGAGGGAGGTCTTCCCTCTGTTTACCTCATAACCACATTTTTTGAACATGAAATATATTTTTCTTACCTAACCCTCTCAAAATCACCATGTGTTGACTGGTATTAGGAGAGTCTGATACACAAAGCTGTCATTCATTGAATTGAAGTGACTAGCTGGGATTGGAGCAAGTGTGACAGAATTTCAAAGCATCCTGGTCCCCAGTCACCACGCTGGTCTTACCTTCTGTTATTTCTAGTGAAAAATCTTTCACTAGAAAGTGTTTTCATGATTTTTTTCCTACTGAAAGGTGGTCAATTTTTCTAACAAAATTTTTGACAGAAGCAATTAGTGTGTTGTATGTGTGCAAACATGTCCGTGTGTGTGTGTGTGTGTGTGTGTGTGTGTGTGTGTACATGCATATGACTGCATGTTCACATGCACTGAGAGGAAGCCAGAGCATGCTCCCTCATATACTGTTACTCTCTTTCACCTTTAATCTGTCCAGGCAGATGATGCTGAGTTGATTATAGAAACAGGGGAGAATGACAGTCATTTATCTCCACTTGTTCTATTTATTCATCAGTATTTCCAGAATGTGTCTGTTACACACTAATAGGTAAAACATTAGAAATTTTGTTGCATAATTCCAGGTGATAGCACTGGCTACACAACTTTGGTCATATCACATTATGTTTATACCTCACTATTTTAAAATAACTTCTGTCATGGTAGATCTAAGTGGGTTATATAAATACTCTTCAGATCCATGGTGTATCTCACTGCAATGGCTATTCTGAAGCTGATCTCAGGGCACACAGATGATCTCTTGCTTGTACAAAATTTAAAACTTTACATTTATATTTAATTACCTACTTACTTATTGGTTTTTTTTGTGAGAGGGTTTCTCTATAACTCTTGTATCTCTGGCTGTACTGAAACTCATTTTGTAGACCAGGATGGCCTTGAACTCAGAGAGATCTACCAGCTTCTGCCTTCTGAATGCTGGAATTACAGGCATGTGTCACCACAGCCTGGCTAAATTGTACTTTTAAAATGATCTACCTAGGCATTTTCTTATTTGACCACTGTAGACTCCTGGTTCTTAATCCACATCTTCCTCAGCTCTAAGGTGACAGAGCCTGTTTAAGCTTATTGGATTCTCTCGGTTTTGAAATACCTGCTAGCTTTCTGAAGGTTAGCAGAGACTTAGGAGTAAGCATTGATAATCTCAGAGAGCAAAGAATCTGGAGGTCTTCTCCTCTGACTTTGGAACATGTGGAATCGTATACCACAGATGTGTGCATCTTTGGCTGATATAAAAATGAAGATGTTGGGGCTGGTGAGGAAGCTTAGCAGTAAAAGCACTTATTTCGATATGTGAATCCTGTAACTTAAGGCATGGTGTCCAGTGGTAATCCCAGAGCTTGAGAAGTAGATGTGGTTTCCTCAGGGCAAGGTGGCTAGCTCAACAAGGTGGATTTGGCAAGCTCTGAGTTCAGTGAGAAACCCTGCCCCAGTAATGTGGAAAGGGGACTGAAGAAGACATTGAAGAAGAATATTCGTCTTCCACATGGCCCTCCACCCATGTGCACCTGCTCCCCACATGCATGCCCATTAATATATAGGAAGAGAGAAAAAAGAGACCAATCTGTATCATCATCTGGTTTAGGCTAGAGATTGATTATTTATCATTTTGTTCAATTAAAAATATAAAGATAATATTGTGGATCCAGAAGGAGTTTAAGGGGAGAATGAGAGGTAGATATGATTAAACTACATTGTGAACATGCATGAAGTTCTGAAGTCTTGATGAAGAAATTAAAAATATTTCATGAATTAGGAAATGTAATGCTTGTTCTAAACCCAAGATATTAAGTCATTTATGAAAGTTTCACAATGCATTAGTGCCAAAGAAGTATTTAGATTAAATCAAACTCAATACATGCTATAATTATATACATTCTGGATACTTTTTAAGCCATGAAGAAATGCTTTAATTAATTTATCGGTTAATTAATCAATTATTTTCAAATAAATGTTCTTTACATACAATATATTTTGACTATGTTTTTATTTTCCAACTCCAACTCCTCCCAGATGCTCTCTTACTCCCCATCCACTGAACTTTGCATCCTTTCTTTCTTTTTAAAAAACAAATAAAACAAACAAAATAACAAGAAAAAATCAAAATAACACAAAAATGGAAACCAAAATATACAAGCAAAATACCAATAACTGAAAAATGCCCAAAGAAAGCAATAGAGACACAAAAGTCTATTAAAAATGTGGAGTTTGTTTTGGGTTGGCAAACTACACCTGGTGGCCTTTTTTAATGGGTATGTAGTGTCCTTCCCTATCTCTTCTGATTACTTTTGGAATGTAGTGTTTCGTATCAGTTATTGAAGTAGCTACAACTGCATTCTTCTTGTTTCTTCTTGGGATGCTTATTTACATCCTTTAACCCTGAGGTAATATCTGTCCTTGAGGGGGAGATGCATGCAATAGAAACATGCATCCGTTTTTTCTAATCTGCTAGTCTGTGTTTTTTTATTGGGGAATTGAGACTGTTTATATTGACCAAACCATAAGCAGTATTTATTTTTTATTGAAAATAGATTCTTTTCTCATATAATATATCCTGATTATAGTTTTCTCTTTCTCCACTCCTTCCAGTTCTTCCCCACCTCCCCTCCCCTCCAGATCCACTCCATTTCCATCTCTCATTAGAAAAGAAAAGGCTTTTAAGAGACAAAAGCTAACCATGACAAAATAAAATATAATAAGATGAAGCCAAAACTTTCATATTAAAGTTGGACAGAGCAACTGAACAGGAGAAGATTCCCAAGAGCAGGCACAGGAGTCAGAGACCAACTTGCACTAAATCAGGAGTCTCATAAAAATTCTAAGCTAACAGAACCATATAGGCCCTCTGCTTGCTGCTTCAGCCTATGTGAGTTCATATATATCTTGCTTACTTGATTCAGAGGGATGTGTCCTGCTATTGTCCTTTATTACCTCTTTATTCCCTTCCCTTTATTCTCTAACATTTCTTTTTCCATCCTCTTCCATGGAATTTCTTGTACTCTGAAGGGATGCCCTTGATGGAGACCTTCAATTTAGATTCTGTGCCTGCATAATGTTTGGCTGTGGGTCTCTGCACCTGTTCCATGCTGCCAGAGGAAGTTTCTCTGATGATGACTGAATAAGGTACTGATCTATAAATATATCGGATTATCATTAGTAGTCACTTTATTTTATTTGTTTTTGTTGTTTGTTTGTTTTTTTGACAAGCAGGTTTTACCCTATGTCTTTGGGCTATCTAGTCTCTGGTTATTGGTTACCCAAGCTGTGCTAAGTGTGAGTTACTTTTCATGGAGTGACCTTTCAGTCAAAGCAGACATTGGTTGGCTACTCCCACAAGTTCTATGCCACCATTGTTCTGGTATATTTTGCAGGCAGGACATATTGTAGGTCAAAGATTTAGTGGCTGGGTTTGTGTTCATGGTTCTGTTTTTTAGCCTACAGAGTACCTCCCTAAAGATGAGGGACAGAATACCTTCTAAAGAGACTAGAACCTAGCTAAGGGGTGAAGGCTCCATGTAGGCACCAGTTCAGGTTCTCCATGTTCATGAGTTGTGTAGCTGTTGTCTCAGGCAATGGGGACTTGCTGTGAGTTTGCAGAGAGAAACCCTTTGTCTTAGCATCAACCTGGGTAGTTCAGAGAATTATATGAAACCTTCTTTTTAAACAATTCAACTGAATGCAACATTGGTCTGCCAATGGAAGAGATGGCCAGTTGAGACTCAATATTCCCCGCTACAAGAGTCCTCATTGTGATCACTTTCATAGATGCAAGTAAGTTTGTACTGCACCTGGTGTCCACAGCAACCGCAAATGTTCTCCAGTTCCAGCCATCTCTCTCCACACCTTCTTCCTCCATCCCACCTTCCCCATTCTTCCTGCTCATTTCTCTATCAGCCTACCCATTAAATCCATTCTATTTCCACTTCCCAGGGGAATACATGTACACCCCAAGACTTCTCTTTACCTAGCCTCTCAGGTCTATGGATTATAGCTTAGTTATCATTTGCTTAATGGCTAATAGTCAAAAATTACTTAAATTTAGTTTTATCATGAGAGGGTTTTCTTTCTCTCTTGATTGTCATTGAGAGTTTTGCTGGGTCTAGTATTCTGAGCTGGCATCTGTTTTCCCTTCTGAGTTTGTAGAACATCTGCCCAGGTCCTTCTGCATTTCAGAATCTCCATTCAGAAGTCAGGTGTTATTCTAATGGGCCTGCCTTTATATATGACTTGGTCTTACCCCTTGAAGCTATTAATTTCCTTCTTTGTTCTGGATATTTAGTGCTTTGTTTAATATGGTCATGGGATTTCTTTTCTTTTCATGTCTATTTGACTTTCTGTGTGATTACTGTGCCGTGACAGGCACCTCTTTCTTTAGGTTGGGAAATTTTCCTTCTATGATTTTCTTGAAAATATTTTCTGTGCTTTTGCCTTGTGTTTCTTCTTCTTCTATCCCTATTATTCATGCATTTGGTCTTTTAATAGTGTCTCAGATGTTCAGTATATTTTGAGTCTGAATTGTTTTAGATTTAAAATTTTCATTGACTGTGGTAACCATTTCTTTTACTTTGTCTCTTTGGTATGTAAGATTCCCTCTTACTCATCTTATACTCTGTTGGTTTAGCCTAGTTCTGAGATATTTGTTTGACATCTTAAAACTTTCAATTTTATTTCAGTTTTTTTTTTAGTGATTATATTTCTACTTTCTTGTAATGAACTCTATTTATTAATTCATTCACCTCTTTTTATTGCCATGGTCTTCATTAAGGTATAAATATATCTTCATTAAGGTATATTTATTCATATCATATTTAAAGTCTTTGAACATATCCATAATTTGTATTTTTAATTCCTTCTTTTGTGCTTCTGCTATATTACATTAGCCAGAGAATATTCTAATAAGATACTGGCAGTATCATTGTTTTGTATGTTTATGTTCATGGTTTGTGCTGAGGTCTAGGCTCCAGAGTAATGATATTGAGGTGTTTTTTAAAATACACAAGTGGTCTTTGTTTCCTTTTCTGTTTGTCTGATTGCTTATTAGGTGTCTTTTTCTCTAATTGCTGTTGTCCTCTCTGGATGCTAGGCAATCATGGCAGTGGTGAATTCTTAGGTAGAGACTGTTAGTGCAATTTGATGGGTGGCAGAAAGCACTGGATATGGGCTAGGTGAAAAGCCTCAGAGACTGTAGGAAAGAGCTGGGGTGATCTGATCTCCCCGAAAAATTTTAGTCCCCAGGATGTTGAGGCTCCTTCAAGTTGGCAGCAGCAGGTGAAACAGTCAGTCTAGAAAGGGATGAAAGTTCTAAGGGTACCCTAGATTTTCCGTGGATTCCCCAGTGCATGGAGGTTGGATGGGATGAGGGATTGCTACATGAACATTGCTACAGTACTAAGAGTGAGCCTGGACAGAGAATAATGGAGAACAAGAAGTTTAGTGAGAATCTCCTGAGTCTCAGCCTAGATGGCCACTGGGGATTCCTGGTAGAAAGTATTTCCAGGAAACTACAGGTGACACAAAGAAATGGAGATGGACTAGAAGGGAAGGCTGAGAGGTTTGACAGTGAAAACATGATTTCTTAATTGAAACATGGAAATTTTGTTTTAACCTAATATTCTTTTGCTTGACAGAGATATTATGAAATGAAAACAGGATCATGCAAGGCATTCACAAATTCTTTAAGAAGCAGTGATTGAAAGCTCATCTTCTTTGAATATTGGGCATAAAAATGAAGAATATACATTGCTCTGAGAGGCTTCATAGTTTGCTCTAGGAGTTATAATTGTTTTCAGCAAATCTTTGCTCCCAAGAAATGTGTAGTTCAATTGTATATAAGGTTCAGTGCTCACTAAAATTGCCCTACCTAAAGACACAGTTCCTGGTAAGGATTTCCCACAAAGTAGATCATATGGTGAGAATAAGCAGCAAGTTCTGTCCTTTAGAACCTACACTTGGTATTTATGGAGGCCTTCACACAAGTAACTGCTTAACTCTATCTTAGTGCTATAATTACAACAAGAAACTAGGAATCAGAAATACAGTGAGCTATGAAATTATGAGACAGTTGTAAGTTCTCCTGACCCAAGCAAGTAAGAAGACATTGTAATGATGAATGGAGAGACCTATATTGTAAAATACTTTTTGAATTCTTGGTTGACATACTAAAAAGAAAACAGAAATGTCCAATTAATCCAATTCATAGAGATCCTCAGATAAACCTTTTGATATAGAAAGCACAGTAATGTTAAGAGCAGAAAAGGCAAGAGGGAAAAGGCATTTAGGATTGGAGTCAGGTGAAGTAACTCAGGATCCCTTGGTACTTAGATTCTCTAAAGAATCAGAGGGAAGCAGGAGGTGACTGACCAACAGGATGGTCGGAAAGTTAGAGAAAGGGATGATAATAAAGCAATGTAGAGTTTTTTGGATACAAAATTCACTACACCTGTTTATATCCTTGCCTGGCATCAGTTCAGTACTTTCTCTCTATCTATGGCTATGACATGTGTGTACTGCTGGCATCTCTTAGAATAAACTGACAAACTTTAAGAGAGCTCTTTTCATTCAGTGTTGGATGCTGCAGGACACCTGGCATCTACTAGTGATGTTCTTGAGGGCAGCCTTCACATCCTTGTTTCTTAGGCTGTAGACTATAGGGTTTAGCATGGGAATGACCACAGTGTAGAAGACAGACACAACTTTGTCTTCTTCCAGGGATTTGCCTGAATTACTCCTTATATACATGAAGATGAGGGTCCCAAATAAAAGAGCTACAGCAGTGAGGTGGGAGGCACATGTTGAGAAAGTCTTGGCTCTTCCACCTGAAGATTTCATTCTCACGACAGCCTTGATGATAAGTAGGTAGGAAATGAATATTGCCAAAGCATTGGCCGAAATTACAAAATTCCCAATGAAGACAAAGGTTATTTCAACATTTGTTGTGTTACTGCAGGCCAGCTTCAGCAGAGGTGGGAGGTCACAAAAGAAGAAATTGATCTGATTATTTTCACAGTAGGAGATGGAGAAGGTACATGTGGTACGTAGGATGGCCCCAGATACTCCACAGACATAGGCTCCCACTACCAAACTCCAACATCTTCGAGGGCTCATGACCACAGTGTAAAGCAGTGGGTTGCTAATAGCAACATAACGATCATAGGCCATCACAGTCAGCAGGAAACACTCTATTCCTGCACAGATGGTAAAGAAGAAGAATTGGGTAACACATTGACCATAGGAGATGACTGTTTTTCCTTTGGCCAGGGTGGCCAGAATCTGAGGGGTGATGACCGATGAGTAGCAGGTATCCAATACAGAGAGATGAGCCAGGAAGAAGTACATTGGGGTGTGGAGTTGAACATCTACATGAATGAGAATGGCCATACCCAAATTCCCCAGGATGGTGAGGAGATACAAGCTGAGAAACACCAGGAAGAGGGGCGTCTCCCACTTAGGGTGGTCACTAAAGCCCATTAGAACGAACTCAGTCACTGTGGTGATGTTGGCCATGGACTCAATGCTGACAGTTTGTTCATCAAAAGATAAGAACAAATTGCAAAGAAACCAGAACTGAAGGACAGAGTCTTTTTCTTTGATATGGAAATTATGCTTCTAAACTCTTGCTAGTCAATGAAGTCATTTTCAGAAGACTTGAATCTTATTTTTATAGAATTGAGTTTTGCTTCAAACCTTCTGTTTCTTATGAGTTATGGTGTAAATTAGGACATTTCTGTGAAGATAAGAGGCACGTTCTTCTCAGGTTTGGTGAAGACCAAAATGTCTGTTCCTTTATATTCAAACCCTCACTGATAGTAGGTGGTCATCCTGTTTGTACATGAGCCTCCTTGTAGAAACAAGTCAACAAATTAATCATCATTTTTTGTCCTAGATTCTGTTTCTTTTTACAATTTGTGCACTGAGCTTAGTCTTACCTTCTAGCACTTGTATTAGTTTAATTATATATATATATATATATATATATATATATATATATATATTAATATATATATTATATATATATATCCTATTCTTATTCCTTGGTCTCCTGTTACTTCTCTCAATATCTTTTTGTTCCTTTTACTTTTTCAAACAGTTTCTCTACATGCTTTCCTGGCAGGGCCACATGCATGTATATGTACATGCTCAGACTCACTCACACACACACACACACACACACACACACACACACACACATTTTGAATTTTACCACATTACATTCTCTGGTTCCTCTTCCCTCCTCCTTCTAGGTTTATTCCTCATATCTTCCTTGTCATCTATCTATCTATTTTTCTTTCTTTCTATCTAAATCTTGGTTTGGGGTCTTCAGTTGTTTTTACCCATGAAATAAAAAAGCATACCTGTACCTGTATTTTTAGGGTATTTTGAATATTAAATAGTTCTCTAACTGGAAAGAGAGAAGGACATTTACCAGCAAGTAAAGAACTAAATAATGTTAATCTTTTTCCAGTATTGTTAGCATAATATATATTTCTATTTATATCTATTTGTATTTCTTTCTGTGTGTATACACATATATTTTTATGCAAAGAATTGACAAAGAAAATTATGCTCTCCGTAAGTAAGATAGGGATAGCCTCCTAACTTCTCTTTTTGCCCTACTAAAAATCGTTGTTCTCTTATCTCATTCATGTATGAGTACACACTAGTCTAATTAAATATGCTATACTTTGCCTATGGGCTTGTTTTTGAAAATAGTTAGTAGTGTGTCTTCCGTATGATTGCAATATGCCTTTGCCAAAGACAAAATTGTATAATTGGAGGTATAGAGGAGGATATGTCACTAAACTTTTGTTGTTTCTAGAAGAAGCTTTCAAGCATCCAGCGAAATGAATGTTCTTTTCCTGTTCTGTACTGATTGCTCAAGGAGATTATATTTAGTATTCCATATATTGAGTCATGCCAATTTTTTTCACTTCCTTAAATTATTTGTTGCCATATAGCCGAGACCTGACTTGCACCATCATACCACCTGTTCTGTGCTCCTTTAAGCTCCTGTCAGGGGATGATATTAGGAGCAGAACCCTACCATACCACACATGACATGTATTTCTGGATTATAACCTCCACCCCTTTTAAGCAGCAGGGGCCAGAGTTGACTCAGCTTCTTTGGAAGGTGTTTGTTTGTGATCTCTAGGTACCAACTCACTGAGTAAACCTTGCAAGTTTACTTTTTCTCCTTGGGCTTCACTTTCTATATTTTTCCATTGTGAACAAAAGAGTAAAGGTAGATTTGGATTTTGTTTTCAGAAGTCAGGATTCTTATGGTGAAAAATTTAGGCTAACTGAGGTTCTTGAGAAGATTTTCCTGAAAATTTACACCGTTGGAAAATTATACACTTGTTAGCTATTAATTACTGAATTTAGAAAGCACACAGGCATTGTCAATGATGATTTATAGTTACTTAAACATAATATTGTTGGACCTTATATCCAATTAAATTCTTTTCTATTTTCTTATAAAACACATCCTTGATCAAGGCACAACTTGTCCTTATTTTTCGGAGCATTTACCCTACTTTTCCCCACAGCCTTAGTCCTGCCCTTAGCCTGGTGGGCATCATCTCTAGTATGTTCAAGAGGTATATCTCTCCATGTATATTTCTTTTATATTTACTTAGAAACACATTTATTTAAAATATGTTAGCTGTGCTCTTAAATTTATATATCAAATATTATGTTGTAATTTCTCCATCATTTATTTTTCTACTTTTCTGCTTTTGTGCATTATATGTACAGTACAGGGAAACTTGGTTTGTTAATTGTGCTTTTATGACAGTCTTCCTTGCTATTCTTATGGAATGTCTACCTTATCCATATTGCTAAAGATATTTTGTTTTCATGTTATCATTTGAATCATTTATCTATTTTCACCATGAGAAAGATATACCTATGTATGTCTAGGATTATTGAGTGGAGGTTCAAGTCGGTTGGTATAAATTCTATCCTCTTTGTTATAAACTTATTTCATTCTCTCTATGTATTTTGCAAAATCTTAATGACTTAACTAAGTCTCCCCTCAGTTAATCAAATGTTTTTCACTTTCAAAACAGAAAAAGTTGGCAAATTTCAAAACCTTCCTCAGTATCTATCATGAAACTGTCAAAGTCCCTTTTCTGTTGTGTGGCTGGATCCTGATGTTCTTGTGATAGAGAGACTACTCAATATTCCTGAGTAGAGACTATATGACTGCAGACTGGGAGGCAATGCAGCCAGCCTGTTCCGGTGGCTCCCTCCCAGTCTACCTCTTGTTCGTTCCCCACCACTGCATGCTGAAACTAGATATGACTCTTATGGATAAAACCTAAAAAATTAGCAAACTTGCCCACTGTGCTGCATTTGATCCCAGAACTTTCTAACTCCATAGCCTGTATTGTATCCACCCAACCACCTTGTCCTGTTAGGAGAAGAGAATGTCCATTCCTGAAGATTAAAGACCAAAACTTTAAATCTTAAAATATTTTTCCAATATCATTAAGCAAAGAAGGATTTTTTTAGACTTTTCTGTAGTACATGTTTTTACTTCTTCAATCTTGTTTTGTCATGTTTTCTTAGTATGGTTTTGGTAAAATATCTTAGCTGGTAAACTCAATGTTCTGAAAATAAAACACTAGAGAACATAGTAATGTTTCAAACAAATATTACTTTAACATAACATGGGAGAGTTTGCTTATTTCATAACACAATTCGTGAAATATTTTTACAGAAGAAAAGCATTTGAGACCAGGATGATGTAAGCTATTTCCATACAATGTTATACTGGAAAGCTGCTATGGAACAATGCCCTGAAATGAGTCCACAGTCTGGGGAAGTCACCTATTTCTAAGTCCAGAGCAGCTTAAATATGGAAAGGAAAAGTTTCATGGCTTGAGCAATTTTGGCTAGGACACTTTGGGGCTTACAATACCTATAATATGTACCACAGAATAGCATGTGACTACTGAGGAGATAGGAAAAGAGAGAGCTTGCATCCAAGAACTCTTCAGGAAATTAATGAGTCCCAGATCGTGAACTTATTTTAACTACAACCCTCTTTCTACTTATTCCTCCTTCTTCCAAAAGTTGACTATCTTTGGGGGCAATGAAAGAGCTCAACAGTGTTAATGTTCTTCACCTTACTGGAATTGATTTCACAAGTTGTAATATATATGAACTTGGATCTTGTTTTGAAACAAGGAGATTCTAAACACTTCAAAAGTAATAGTTTCATTCAACTTCACAATAAAATTAACACTTATTAATACTGATCCTTAATTTAAAGAAGCTAAGCCTTAGAAATGTTAAGTATCTTGCCAGAAATTTTAATGGTGTGAAGAAAAGTTATGTAGAGTCTACCTGATACCTTGACTATAGTTGAAATACTAGACACTGTTGTTTCCCCAGAATGGTTACTCAAAGATCACCTGCTTTTATGATGAGACATATTCTGCACACATTATATTATATGACTCTTCAGAAGAATCATTACTTGGACATAGAGGGGACTAAGACTCTGAATAGTTAAGAAACTTGTCAAAAGGCATATTATCAATCACTGAAAAATCTAGAATTTCAACCAGTTTAACTTTATTCAAAAGACGGAGGTCTACTGTACATGGGTTGTTTCGTTTCTATGCTATTTATGCTACGTATATAGGTAGGATGGTAATTTACAAGGGAATATTCAGTGTAAGTTTATAGTTGAGTATAAATTTCCATTCCTATGAAACAATATTTCCTGATGTTTACTTAGAGACAAATAAGTAACTTGACCCAAATAAAAACAGATCTTGAGATTCCAACAAATTGAAACAATCTTACCTATACATCCTATATAAGATTTGAGCTTCATGGATAGACATGGCATTTTATGATGACAAATTCCAATGGCAAAGGCCATATTCTCTGAGTGGCTACTTTCCTTTGTTTGTGTAGCTGTTACCTTGGAGCTAGTATCTTCCCAGAGTTTCCAGGAGTGAGGTAGTTATGTTATAAGTGCCTGGTGAAATAATCTATCTGAATTCATTGAGTCTGAACTTAGGCAAACATGTACTTGTTTAATCATTTTGTAGAAAGCAAGTAATTTTCTCAGATGGTCAGTTTAACTCATGTATTTTTTCTTTCTAAACAATGTGGCTGGTATATAAAATGCATTGGGAGATGGTTCTGTGGGAGTAGTGCAGTGGAAAAAAATTCCCTGGATCAAGAATCAGCTCCAGGGACAGCCCTGAGGGCTCCTGGAGAAAGCCAGTCCCAGAGAGAGAGCACACTTCAGAAAGAGGCAAGATCATTATCTCATCTTCCCTATAAACTATAAGGGATTAAAGAAAACACTCTGGAATTGCATGGCTACTCCCAAGAGGTTTACTCTCAGAAATCAATAGTAGCTCCTGAAAGGAGTGAATGTGTTTTCGATCACTGGCCACCATATTCTGTCTTAAGTTAGTCAGGGATAATAGTGGGAATGTTACTTAGATCTGGGGATTTTTGAGAGAGTATTTTCATCCTATAGCCTACTTTAGTCCTGTTGTGTGTTATAGACCCTGAAGCTCACTTTTATTGTCTTCTAAGGATTCCATAAGAGAGTGTGGCTATTGACTCTGAGGAGTTAGCCTGGGCTGTGGTCTGAACACACTTCATTTGCTTCTGCACCTAGCAGCTTATTAGTTCATTTTCCTTCAAGATTCACTTTCATGGTTTCTATGCTTACTCTATTACAGTTCTCATTTCATGTCCATCCCTGAAATTGATAATCTCTTTGTTAGAATAATACAATTTGAGTTTCTGAGTTTCTTTGTCCAGAGTGCAGTGGTAATCCAATTCAAAAATTCACATCTGGTAAAAAAAAAAATTCTTCTGGTTTGGACAAAATAACAACACATCTTGGTTTTAAAGATAGGCACTGCCTTGGAGTAAAATAACGGTTAAAAGTATGCCCATCAAATGGAACCAGGAAACAAATAGGCACAGTTCTCCTAGTATGTGATAAAATATACTTAATACAAAAACTAAAGAGAAGAGATAAAGAGGGTTACTTCATTCTAACTGAGGGAACAGTTAAGCTAGGAGACATCACTATCCTAATCATATGTGCATCAATCTCTGGTTGCCCGATTTCATAAATAAAGTTATTACTAGATTTAAAGATACAATTAATATCAGTCTTATAGTAATAGGCAATCTGAGTACATGCTTTCTCAAAAAACACAATCTGGACAAAAAGTAATATTAAATACAAATATCAGAACTAAATGCCATTAAATACGTTTAACAGATATCTATATAATGTTTTGCTAAATATGAAGGAATACACATTTTACTCAGTAGCACACTAAAGTTTTCCTAAAATAGACCACATCCTGGGACACAAAAAAATCTTTACAAATTCAAGAGGAGTGAAATCATTCCTTGTACCCTACTGCATGCACATAGTGCAATATTAGTTAAAATTGATAGTAAACAAACTTTTAGTAAATACACAAATGGATGAAAATTAAATGCTGGAGGAATGAAAGCATCTTCAACAAATGATACTGGGCAGACTGGATATGCACATGTAGAGAAACACAATGTGACCTGTGTGTATATCACCTTGTACAAAACTAGCTCCATAAGGATCTAAGATATAAATATGAATCACTGAGAATTCTAAAAGAAAGCATGGCAACACCTAACATAATTTATGTGTAGGAAAGAGATTACTGAATAGACTCCATTTGCTGAAGAATTAAGGTCAACAATTGACAAATGGGATTTGATGAAACTAAAAAGTTTCAATGCAGTTAAAGAAACAATGAATGAGGTGGAAGAAAAAAAAAACCTCATGATGAAAGACAAACTTTACCAGCTCTACATCTGATAGAGTGTTAGTAGCCAGAATATACAAAGAACTAAAAAATGACCAAATATCATAAAAAAATTGACACATTAAAAAAAAAACTCTGACCTGGAGATACCAAAATTAAAAAAAAATAGCTAAGAAACACCTCAAAAAGAGTTCACCATCTGTAGCAATTAGGTAAGTGCAAATCAAAACAACTTTGAGATTTCATCTTACCTCAGTCAGAATGGCAATGATCAACAAAAGAACTAATGGTATATTCTGGAGGGGACTTCGGGAAAAAGAAACTCTAATTCAGTGTTGGAAGGATTGCAATCTACTGGGGCCCACTATGGAAATTAATGTGAAGAATTCACACATTTTAAAAATAAATCCACTACATGAGACTGGAGAATCTTTTCCATAGATACTTGCTCAGAATATTCATTTTTCTTCTATTGACAATAGCCAAAAAATGAAAATGACAACCTGAATGCCCTATGAACTATAAATAGATTATAAAATGTGGTACAAATACACCATGGAATAATATTTACCTACAAATAAAAATGAAACATGAGCTTTTCAGGTAAATAGATGAAACTGTAAAACATCACACTCAGCACTATGATACAGAGACAGAAATAAAAATGTTCTTTTCATTGGAGGCTCCTAGCTCCAAATGAGAGTATGTATCCTAAAGTAACTGAAAAAATCAGTAGAGTAAAAATGTACTCTTCCCAAGGAAGGAGCTTTGCTGAACAATAGAGAAGGGAAAAATAGGGTACAAATGATCTGATCAGAGAAACAGGAAGAAGGGAAGCTGTTTAAAGTGGGAGGAGGAAGATAGAAAGCAGGGGTTTAAATATCTGAAAGGTCATAAGGAATCATACTATTAACTATTTACTAAAACATCTTAATACATGTAATTCTGTGCATTAGTATGCATATTTAGTTTAAATGATCTTTTCTCATCTACAATGACAATGTTTCTCCATGATCCAAATAGTCCCCAAGCATAGTTCATATTATTGTTGTCTTTGGTTGAACCACAGTAGAGAAGTTAGGTATTTATTGGTGAAAATATCATGCACCTCATACACAGGGTTAAGTGATCCAATAGCTGGAACTGACACAAATGCTTCATGCCTGAAGATTAGCTATGTGGTACCAGAAGATACCGTGTATGATTCCAAAGGAAGGAAACATCCAAAAGTTGTACCAAGTTATGCCGTTTATGAACCACAGTAATGGCCTGCAGGGAACACGGACTCTACTCTACTAGTGCAGTTGTGGCCCTTAAATCTTGCTGTTAACTAACAGCTCTCTAATTGGGCTTTAGACCTCTTGAACAAGAGAGAAACCATGCCTAGTACTGGAAACTTAGACAACTACTCAGTACTAGTGAAGCCATGCATTTTGGAGGAGAACTTTACAACCACTAATTTACTAGATCAGCATAATTCCTAAAAAATCTAAATGTTTGTGCTTAAATCCACAGACAAGTATTGTCCTTAGTTGTAATCAATGAAACTTCTCTTTGCAACAGGCAGAAATCTTACAGGAAACCAATAGCAATAAAAATGTAAAATAGTGGAGCCCAGTAGATAGATTTACCAAATACTCCTATACATAAGGCTCAAAAAACATCTTAGAAGAGAGAACAGGAAGACCATAAGAGCCATAGAGTAAAGGATTTGGTGTGAGATTTTGTCTACAAGTATTCTAAGATGCTACATCCACAAAGTCTTACCAACGTGACTTACCAAGCAGGAGCTGAGCAAGGAGGACACGAATAAACATGCCTAAGTGGATGGGGAAGAGTCTAGAAGGCTTAAACACCAAGAACTGTGGGCTACTAATGAATGTTCAGAGCTGGAGAAAGAGTCTTCTCCAGGGAAGATTACACAAATTGGGTATCCAATAGCATATGGTCAGCCCTGAGAACATACATACAATTAACATTGTGAAGATTGAGCAGGTTATATTTTATAATATATTTTTGCATATATGCATGTGCATGCAATAACAATTAATGAAAATAGAGTTCATGAATTTGAGAGGGAGCAATGATAGGTATATGGGAAGATTTTGAAAGAGGAAAGGAATGAGAGAAGTTCTAAAATTTTATTACAATCTCAAAATAAAACAATAATAACTAGTATATCAATAACAATAATAACAATAAAACAATAATAGTAACTCTTTTTCTTCTCAAGTTGTTTTTGGCCATGGTATTTCACAGCAGCTATAGATGTCCAAATTAATGCAATTATCATGCCCTGTCATCTCTTTTTTTTATTTTTGAAAGATTAGAATATTATATAATTCCAAGCATGCTTGAAATATATAATTCTTACTGAGCTTGTTATAACTTCTGTTTCTATTTTAGGGAAGAGCTGTATTTTAGGTTTCTGTAAAAATTAGCAAGGATTGGCCACTATATTGATGTCAATGATCACTGCTGCTCTTCTGCTACCAGATTCCATGTTGCTATTGGTGATCGGAGATATTGACAAAGACTGTATTGATGTTCCTGATCCATGCTGTGTCTGGAAGCCAGGCTGATGTCCGTGTTCCTTGCTGCTGCTGCTGTTGCTGGAGATCATGCCGATATTGGTGATCAATGCTACCACTGGAGTCTACATTGATATCCATGATCCACGCTGCCACAGAAAACCAAGTACATGTCCAATGTCCGTTCTGCCACTATCAGCAGGAGAGCTTCTGATGCAGTGGTATCAATGACTGTAGATTCATGGCTGAGAATATGAGACACTGAGGGATTCTGTGACACCCCATCCCTCAAAAACAAACAGTTCAGACATGTAGCTATTGAAGAGAGTCCTTCAAAATTGTGATAGAGATGCTGAAGTGTACCTCTTCATAGTTGATACCTTCTGGTGGGGTGGGGTTGGGGAAAGTGTCAGTTTTCTTTAAGAGTCTGTCCACTCCACTATGAGTATGAGAACATTTTCCACCGAGGATACACAGTATGAACCAGGTTTATCTTTACCTTTCTTTCTTCCTTCCTTCTTCCTTCCTTCCTTCCTTCCTTCCTTCCTTCCTTCCTTCCTTCCTTCCTTCTTCCTTCCTTCCTTCCTTCCTTTCCTCCTCCTCCTCCTCCTCCTCCTCCTCCTCCTCCTTTTTCTTCTGAAAGGCACAGGGTAAGATGGTGGACCTTGGAGGAATAAGAAGTGGGTATATTTGAGATACACTATATGAAAAAATTCTCAGATAATTAATAAAAATATGAAACAAATAATCACCAAAAACAAGCTCACGGGAGATTGTCTCACTGAGAGAGTCTTCACAGAGGGAGAAAATGAAGCAGGAAACAGCTAAGAAAGGAGTGTTTTAAACTAGAGTCCAGTGTTATAGAAGAAATGGGTCACATTTCTAAAGGGGAAGCTGGTTAGTTTCCTGAGACAATAGATTACAAAATCAGATCTTCACAGCTGTTCAGTAATGGAACAGGCCCTTAGTAGTCATAGGAGGGAAGTGAGCTGATGGGAATCCATCCTAAAGGAAGAAGAGGTTTTCCTGTAGGTAGGTTTGAATCATTGGTGGTAGGTGTTGGTGTTAGATGTAACAAAACAGCATAGCAGGAGATAAACTTTGGGGAATATAAATGTTCCTCATCACATATGAAAATGAGAAATAATTAATATTAATGAATATTTCAAGTTATGTATATTACAACTCTTGGTCATATGATCTGATTTTATATACATATATATAAATATATATATATATATACAATATATATTAGTTGTATATATATATATATATATATATCCTGCCCCCCCCACACACAGAGACATGCACACATATCTCTGGGAATCATCAGGGGACTGAGTCTAGGTCTCACTCCACATATGCTGAATTACACTTGTAGAATACACAGTATTTGTGTTTTTGCATACAGCCTACACACATCCTCTTGAATACTATAAATTATCTCTAGATAATATTTAATACTTTATAAAATGGAAATGCCATGTAAGAAGCTGCTATATGGTAATTTTCAGAAGCAATGACCAGAAATATATTTACCATACTTATTCTGTCAAAATGTAGCTCACCTTAAACACTTCTGGCCCAAAGTTTGTTAAACCCATGAATATGGATACTGTAGATATGAAGTCCACCTTGAAGCCAACTATATGGCCATATGAAGGCCAACTAATATATAGTTGTATATTTATAGTAATTTTAGGTCTATAAAACATACAGAAACTAAAACCACTGCTATATATAATGATGTTTTATATATAAAATTTATAACATTGTCCTAGTTGGCTTTACATTAAAGCAATAAATGCCATAACCAAACAACTTGGAAAAGATTTAGTTAATATTTAATAGAGGTTTATTTAATAGAGGTTACCGTCCATCATGAGGTAAACAAAGCAGGAACTCAAGGCAGAAACCTGGAGGTAGGAAATGAAACAGAGATAGAGAAACGTTTACTGGCTTGCTACCTAGCATCTTTTAAGATAGTGTTCTTAAAAAGTCCATGGCCCATGACCTTGGGATGACACAATTCCTAGTCATATAAGTTATTATACTTCATTTACTAATCAAGAAAATACCCCATAGACACAAACACAAGCCAATAAGATCAAATAATTTCTCAAGTGAAACCCTTAAGATAAATCGGGTCTATGTCAAGCTGACAAGTGAAGCTAACTAGGAAGTTTTGTTTTTTCTCTAACTTTTTATGGGGTCTCCTTCTACACAGAGCTTGGGGAATTCCCATGTTTCAAAACAATTTGAAGGAGCCTCTTGTCCTCAAGTTACCACAATTTGAATGTTTTCAAGATTAGATGTTATTTCAAAAAGGTTTGAATGATAGGTTTGTGAGGTAGTTAGTTCTTTCTTTTCCCATGTTATCTAGACTTTAAGATACAGCATCTTAGAGTAACATAGATCAACATTTCTGAGCTATCCAACGAGAGATCTTGTCACGTGCCAAAATACTGTAGCAGGATATGGGTCCATCTCCCTAGAGTCATTTTGCAACAGTTACATTTTTCTTCTAATTTGTCTCAATGTAACAGCTTAAAATGGTACATGAATTTCAATCTCAAATTGAAATATGTAAATGTCAATACCTGGATAGATATTTATAGTACTGTGATGGCTAAAGAAACCCCACATTATGTTAGGCACGCATCTTGATACCCACTAGCTGTTTGGCTTTGATTCTATTCCCTAGAAAATAAGTTTCCAGCAACCCTAACTCAGTGACACCCCTGCTCAAAAATGTACAGCTGTGTGACTATCTAATTTTTTATGATGTGAGTAACTGCTTTTTTTGCTTCTGTAACTGGCTTACCCAGATACACAAAGATTGTGTTGAGTTTCCTTAAACACTTAAATTGGCAGAACATACCAGTTTTTGCTTCCTTGCATTTTACTGAAGGTCTTCTTGTGATCTTCCCTTTTAAAAATCCTTCCCTAGACACTACCTACATGGCAATCTCAAATTTGTCTCAGGCATTTTCATCATACTAGCAGCTAATCACAGAATCTTTTAATCATAATTTGATTGAGTCTACATCTTTTAGTAGGGATCACAGACTTCGTAACAGTACCAAACCCTGATCTGAGTGTTTTAAGTATCATCATGTTTAACTTCTTTAATCACTCCAGGGGATAGCTATTGGCAAAAGATAAACTCACTTAAATTTATAATATAGGGGCAGGATTTGAACCCAGGCTATTGTCAAGTTAATGAGCTAAACAAGTCTATTTTTGCATTCCTCCTTTTGACTTTTAACAATGCTTTTTAGAATGGGGGCTATTATTGTGATTTAATGTTTTTCGTTATACACTGAATATCACTGATGCTTCCTATAGTAAATAATCATTGTTCATAAAAAAACATACTAGAGAGTATACAGCACAGTGGAAGCATGCATCAAAAGCCAGGTCCCATGGTTCCAATCTCAGACATTCTTTTTTTGAAAAAGATTTATTTCATGGGTATGAGTGTGTTGCCTTCATGTATGTACATACACCATGTGTGTACAGTACCCTTGGATGCCAAAAGAAGATATCAGATCTCCTGGAATATTGTGGCTTCTGGGTCTTCTGGAAGAACAGCTGGTGCTCCTAACTGCTCTTCAGCTCTTCCCCTTTCAGCTCTTTCTGTTACCATAAATGGGCATTTCACCACTCCAACTTTCTGTTTGCTTACTTGTAGAATATGATAGTGGTAGCAGCAGCCTTACCAGGTTTTTGTCAGAACTTGCTGGGTTAAATACAAATGAAATTAGTGTGGTATGCTACAAACTACTCCTATGTACTTTAAATATAGACAATTAAATATTAGTTGAATGTATGAATAAGCAGGATGCTGTGATTTTTCCATAATCATGTTATTTCTTCTGTGTTTCATAAATGAGATTAGCCAGGGCAAGTCATTTTAGATTGTTAACAAGTCTCCAGAAAGCAAAATACAAAAGAGTCTCTTCTTCCTCAAAATGAGATGAATCATGATGTGGCTGGTGAATAGTGTGAAGGTGGGATAGAGAAGACACAGAATAGTGTAGAGGATCATTTCTGAAGGTTTCCTTCCTCTGAGGTTATGAAGATCCTAATTAGAAGTCTAGAGACTGATTTGGGACTCGACTCAATGTAATCCCCTAGCCTCAGTCTTCTAATTGCCTTGCTGGGATGAGGGTTCCAGGCCAGGAAAGGGTAGAGGTCCCACACCTATTAGCAGGTACTCCTGTCAGGCTGGGGCTGCACCAGTGAAAAATGCCTCTTTCTTCAGCTCTTCAAAGCCTCAGTTAGACATTACCTTCTTCCCACATTCATACAGCCTTCTGTATTTGGGAGGTACTTTGGTCTTGCTGAAGGTGAGTGTGGCTGTAATTCAGAGAGAAAATGAATTGTAGTCCTGATTTCAAATGTACTAGACAGCCTAAGCCTCTTTTTTCATATGTGAGTTCATATGTGTGTTAGTCCTGTTGTGTCTAGAAGAGCTTGTTTCTTTGTCTTCAATCCCCATTGGCTCCTACAATTTTTCTGCATACTCATCTACCGAGTTCCCTGATCTCTGAAAGGAGGGATTTGATAGAGACATCCATTTAGGAGTGAATGTTACAGGATCTTTCATTCTCTGCACATAGTCCATTTGTGGGTCTCTGTATTTTTCCCATTTACTGTAGGAGGAATACAAATTAAAACTACATTCACATTCACCTTACCTGAAGGAGAATGGCTATAATTAGGAAAATAAATGAAAGCCAGGATTGGTAGCATAGGTCTGCACTCTATATAAAAATATACAAACAGAGCAAATCAAAATGACAAGAAGCCAAGCCAAAGAATGCATTGAGGTTAGAACCCCACCAGGTTGTTGACTTGTATCTAGGAGCATGTCACTCATAATATCTACAAAAAATAAATAAATTTTAGTACAACAATTTAGTTTTTAATTAACAGATATATACATTTATGGTGTGTTTTAAATGTTTTTACATATTTTATGCTTTTGTAAGTTTTTGTGTGTTTTTACATGTGTACATTATGAAATAGCTAAATCAAGTTAATTAACATATGTTTTCTCAAATAGTCATCCTTTGGTGCTGAAGATATTTTAAATTAACTCAACACTTGTACTAATGATACTAATAATAGTAATAGTTATCGTACTAAGTATTATCACATCAATTAATTATTATTATTGTACCAATAATACACTATTATTATTATCATGCTCCATGTTGTACATTAGATGTTCTGAACTTCTCAAAGCCTTTATCCTTTGACCAACATCTCCTTAATTCTCCTCCTCCTATCTCTGGGAACCACTATTCACCATTCTAAGTTTTTGTTTACCTAAATTCAACTTTTTTGTTATTGTTGTTTTGTGGGGTTTTTTTGTTTGTTTGTTTTGACAGGGTCAGTCTGTGCAGTTCTGGTAGGCCTTACGATTTAGATTGGAAAAGTCTTAAACTGACAAAGATCCACTTTGTCCCACTTTGTACCACTATCCCAAGTAGAGTTTAACATTTTTCTTTTTTGGATTCCACGCATATGGGAAAAAGAATGTGTTTGCACTCAATAATTTCCTTTTTGTGCCTTGTCTCATTTACTTTTACATAGCACCCTCCAGGATCATCCATGATACAAATGTAGGATTTACCTCGCACTTTACCTTTAAATAGTATCACATTTTATATGTATACTACATTTAAAAACAAAACAAGATCTGAGGTGTGTTTCTTATGTGCCAGGTGCAGCACGCAAATTACTCCTTCACAGTAGTATGGCAGCTTTTGGTGTTGTAATCTCAGAAAGCAAGGAGGAGACCAAGGTCCAGAAAGATTAGTGAGCTTGTTTAAAGTCTGAAGGGATTTTAAATACATTTTATTCCACTGTTGTTTCTAAAATGAAACTTTTTTTTTTGCCTCACATGAAGTCAGTATATAGTTTCAGTATGGGATTTGCAGAGGTTTGGAAGTCCCTGAGAAACTGAGCACCAGCCCTGGATTTGCCTGATTCCTAATTAAGAAGCCTTGTGAGATGGCTAAGTCACTTTGTGTCTTTGTCATTCTTCTGCCAAAAGTGGGATTAACATGACATTATTTGCTTCACAGGATTTGTAGACAAAATGAAACCACGCTTGTGAAAATTGTGAAGTATTTTGCCAATACTCGAGTTACTGAGAAACATGCAGGCTGTATTCACCCTAATTTATCTTCAATGACGTCTTATTCAGTGATATCTTAACTCTTACTTTATTTCCTCAGGTGACCTTGACTCTATGGCAGAAAATGGCACCAGGGTGACAGAATTTATTCTGATGGGGTTCCAGCTTCGGTCAGAGCTGCAGTTAGGTCTCTTCTTCATGTTTCTGGTCTTTTATCTCATCACTATGGTGGGGAACCTGGGCATGATCCTGTTAATTCAGAGTGACCCTCGGCTTCACACACCCATGTACTTCTTCCTCAGCCATCTGTCCTTCCTGGACATTTGCTACTCATCTGCTATTGTGCCTCAGCTGCTGGAGACCTTGAGAACTACTAAGATGGTCATCACCTATGAGCGCTGTGCCACCCAGTTCTTCTTTTTCACCTTGTATGCTAGTACTGAGTGCTTCCTCCTGGCTGTAATGGCCTATGACCGCTATGTGGCAGTGTGTACCCCCCTCCTCTATGCCACAGCCATGACACCACACACTCGCCTGGGGCTGGTTGCTGCAGCATACTCTGGTGCAATGGTAAATACTGTGGTCCGGACTGGGTGTACCTTTTCCATATCCTTCTGTAAATCTAACCAGATTGATTTCTTCTTCTGTGACCTCCCACCTCTACTGAAGATTGCCTGTAGTGAGACCAAGTCACGGGAACAGGTGATCTTCCTTTTGGCTTTCTTGGTCATCACAACTAGTATTTTGGTGATTCTTATATCCTACCTATTCATTATTTGGGCTATTATGAAGATTCGTACAGCAGGGGCCAAAGCCAAGACCTTCTCTACTTGTGCATCTCACATGACTGCAGTGGCTCTTTTTTTTGGAACACTTATATTCATGTACTTGAAAGGTAACATGGGCAAATCCCTCTGGGAAGATAAGATTGTGTCAGTATTCTACACTGTGGTGATCCCTATGCTGAACCCTGTGATCTATAGCCTGAGGAACAAGGACGTGAAGGAGGCTCTGAAGAAAGCTTTCAAAAGAATGAAGGTTTCCCATGGAGGGTGAGGCTTTAGCTTGCTCTGTTAGTCCAGAGTTCCTACCGGTTCTTCTTTGGGCCTTTATGTCTTCATAGAGTCATATCTTACTAAATGCTTCTGCTCTTGTAATTGCATTGATATATTGAAGCAGAAAATGTAAGTTTGGCTTCCAGAACTTTATTCGTTTTATAATTTTGAAGAAGAAATACTTTGTATCATTTTCTCACATGCAAAAGAAATATTTTTATAGAATCTGTAGAGATGGCTCAGTAGTTGAGAGTGCATTTTGCTTGTGCAGAGGACTCAAGTGCAGAGAAGAATCAATCTATCACCTTTTAATGACCTCCACTATCTGCAAGAGATATTACTTGGGAATATCTCCATTAAGACTTCACAATCTTGTCCATCATTTCAGCAAATATTTAGAGACTACTATGTATCAGACATGATATTTGGCAGGAACATGGTAATAAATTAAATATGTGTGGGTTATCCTGAATGGATGTTGAAACCTGGGCATCGTAAGATAGTAGACCATTATGCAAGTAATTAAGTTTTAGAGTTTTGGAAAGTGGAAAGGAAGAAAACCAAACAAGAATCACAGGACATTGTTAAATGGTATAATAAGGACTTAACATAGTTTGTTGTGGCTAAAAAAATCCTCAAAGAACTAACATGTAGGCAGAGACCTAAAGAATAAGTATGCTGTTTTCTTGAGTTGGGGAGATTATGTCAGAGTGGAATAATTATGAATGCAGAATTCTGAGAAATCTAATGCTATGACAAGAAGTCAGTGAGGGAATCTTAGTGTAAATGCATGGTGGATTCGGGAGAAGTCAGGGCACAGAGCCTTGCACGTTTGCTTAGGGACTTGTGAATTTTATACCAATAGCTGGATAGGGAATGTTAGTTCTAAATTTTAAGAAGTCTGTTTAACTGCAGTTGGTTAGGTTGGAATAGAGGCTAGTGGTGATGGAGACAGAGCGGCATACATTCAATTGTGTAAGAAACAATTGACATATTTTAGTTTATGGTGATGCATTTCTGTGAGATACGTTATGATGATTCTCAGATTCATCTTTGGAAAGAGAAAATTAACTATGATTCGGGATTAAGACTGGTTTTTAGAAAAATGGTAAAATTGACAAAAAATAATTTGGTGGTACCTGCCTTTGTACTGGTGTACTTCCCTTGCATAAGGTCTAATGTTTTTTCAGGTATATAGACTATGTCAGTTATCAAAATGGTTATTTTCTTTAATTAATCTCTTGGTTTATTCTAAGGTGTGATATGAGCTTAAGAAATCATTTGTGGCAGGGAAATTTTAAACAAAAACTAATGTACAAAGTATTAGATTAAGGTTTTCTTTCTTGGTGATAGTGGGAATTAGTTACCTCATTTCCCTCCCAATTTCTACTTTGTAGGTAGAAACCAAGTCTTTAAAGATGAATCATTTTGTATAATTAATGTATGCTTATTAAAATGTCTAAAACAGACAAACGAATGCTTTTTCTAACATTGGGTTCATGTACAATTGCTTCTGGAATGCAGAAGGTGACTAAGAGGAAGTTTTAGTGGTTTCAGACACTGCTTTAACTTTAACATTTTTATTTTATTTTATGTATATGAATATATTGCCAGCACACATATACAAGCAGCATGTGCATGCAGTTCCCACAGAAAAGAGCACTGGATTCCTCAGAACTGGAGTTGTAGATTGTTGTGAGCTGCCATGTGGGTGCTGGGAATTGAGCCCTAGTCTACAAGAACAAGTGCTCTTAACTATTGAGACATTTGGCCAACCCCAGGAGACAAACTCATGCATGAGGCACTAGCATGTAATGTTTGTCAGAGACACATATTAATAAATGAAAGAAAATATTGACTAATTACCTAATCACTATGAAAATCTGTGCTAAGTTTCCCTTATCTTGTGTAAAGACAATATTCTTTAACAAAAGTTCCACCTTTAAAATAAAATATTTTTTCATTCAATATTTTATGTTCTTACTGTTGTGTAAGCTCATAGTGTGGCCCAAGTTGGCCACAAACTGAAGATCTTTCCTCCTCAGCCTCCCACATGCTGGACTTGAAGTCATAAACCATCACAGAGGCTCACACATAAGCCTTTCTGAAGTGGAAAATAATCAATGGTTTTGGGATGACTTCTTTTTTTTTTTCTTTTTGCCATATCAACTTCTAACTGACTTATTTCAGAAATTTGATTTTGAAATGATAAATTATTAGCTATAATATCTTCCTCTCAATATACCCATTAATTACATTGAAAAAATGAAGAAAGTAAAGTCTCCAACTGAACTTTTAAAAACTGGAACGACAAGAGGTTATATTCTTGTCATCACTTAAAAAAACACTAACATATACTACTCGCAATGGTTGTGACTGCATGCACAAGATCAGCAGAGGATCAAATCAGTCTGATTCTCAGCATAGGGTGAAGAGGGGCTCACGAAGTACCACCACTAACTGAGGAGTTATTGGCAATTGATGGCTGCTAGGGGAGGGAAGAGAAATTTTTCTTTTGGGGCTGTGGGCCCTGAATGCTACACATTCTCCAGTAGATGATCCCACTGCCTTGCACACACAGGCAGAACAGAGTAAAGTCATTGGATTTGAAAATAAAAGGAAAGCACACAAAGGTGGGATGGAGAAGTGATGGGAGGGCATAGGGAGAAAATAGGAGGGAATGGTGTAAGGGATGAATTTACTCAAAATGTCACATACTTGTATGAAATTCTCCAACAATAAAAATATATGAATAAAAATATTTAATCAATGGAAAACATGCCATTGATACCTTAATTACAAAATATTACTCCTCCCTCTCTCTATATATATCTGTACATATATATATATATATATATATATATATATATATATATATATATGTATATGCATGCATACATATGTATATACACACATATACATACATTTGAATGAATGAGGATGGATATGAAGCCAAAGTAACTAGAGCAGGAGTTAATGGAAATGAAGCATATAACCCTCTGAACTCATGATCCTATGCCCTTGAAGGAAGTGTGTGTTCACAGATCTTTTATTTGTGGGGTGTGAGATGAATGCAGGTTGGGAAGCAACACAACAAGTAAGAGAAGAACAACCAATTTTTTCTTTTTGTCATGATCATCAATAGAGGACATATAGAAATAATTGTTTCACTTATTTTTGTCCCGTTTGTTTAAATCTTATTTATTCAGTATACAGAGACAGTAAAGTAGCATTGCAGCCATGTGCAAATGACCAGAACAGAGCTGGTTAGGCATCCAAGAACACTGCTCCCCATTCCTGGTAACAGTTGGAACAGAGACAGAATGGAAATGGGGCATGTTGGTTAACAGGCTTTTATTTGTTAAGAGGTTCAAAGAAGGTGAGGTAACTTTTGGTTCAGAATCTCATTTTGCCTGGCACCAAAGTCAAACATCAAATAACATTTTCTCCTGATTATTATTTGAATAAAGTGTGTTTAGGAAGATGACTCACTGAAAGACTGGGCAAGGATCATAGGCATGGGAAGGGAAGTAGGATGCATGCCACCCTGTGGTGGACCTGTGAGGATCTTCTTATGAA
The DNA here is from genome assembly GCA_026225945.1 of Cricetomys ansorgei. Lineage (NCBI taxonomy): Eukaryota > Metazoa > Chordata > Mammalia > Rodentia > Nesomyidae > Cricetomys > Cricetomys ansorgei. Next base: position 382,148 of record JAMJFZ010002601.1, on the reverse strand, counting down.
GATAATTCAAGATATTACACAATTCATCACTTTTTAAATTTATCCTACTTTTTTAATTTTTGAGATTTTAATATAATTGCAATATTACTCCCTATACTTTCCTTTCTCCAAGTTCTCCCATATACCATTCCTTGCTTTATCAATTTCATGCCCTTTTTTCTCAATAATAAGTGTATCTATCTATCTATCTATCTATATATATATATATATATATATATATATATATATATATATATATATGTTGTGGGGGGGATGGCTCAGTCCCTATAATGTTATTTGCTTGTATGTTATATTTTCAGTGCTGAACATTTGTTATTGGGTAACCAATATTCCCTGGGGAAGACTATTTCTCCTGCTCACAGTATTCCTCAGTTGCCTGAAGTTCTTTATGTAGGGTTGAGGCTCAGAAAGATTCCTCCATGCACTTTGCCATGTCCTTTGGTGTCATCTTTGTTGAGCTCATGTTTGGGCAGTCATGGTGGTGTACTTTGTGGGTGCAGCTTCTGACATTACTAGAAGACATAATCCCACAGCAAACTCTCTAATCTTCTAGCTCTAATAGTATTTCTGCCCTTTCTTCTGAAATGTTTACAAGCCTTATCTGCATTTTGATTGGTTCTGGTGTTCTACTGTGGTCTCTGTTGCAAAGAGAAGTTTTCTTGATGAGTGATGAAGACTACACTTATCTGTGGGCATGAGGAGAAATGTTTAGATAATTTTGTTTCTTGGTGATTTTATTTGTATTGAACAAGACAAAAAAGAAAAACTTAAGGAAACATCTGACTTCCGGAGAGGAAAACAGCAGACACAAAGCATCTTGTGGAGGGTTGCATCAGCTAAAGACTTCTGGATAATGAAGATCAAAGCATCCCATCCATCAGGACACAGTCACATGGGCAAGAGTGGAAGGCAATGGCATCATTTATGATGTTTTCTGGTTAGAAAGATTAAAGCTCAGGAGATCTAATTTCTCAAGGTACTATGCACAACTGGGATTCAGCTTTGGCCCTGCTCAGAGAGTGTATACTAAGACTTTGGGACCTGGGACTGGTGAGGGCAACCATCTTTTCTCCTCTGTGCCAAGGACCAGGTGCCTTGTTAAGAATGCACATAGGCAATAGATATCTCTCCCCAGAGACCACTTTAACCACTGTGAGGGATTCTCAGAGCTTTGTAGCTACAATTAGTGTCTTCTCTTAAAGATGTTTGTGTCAGAATTGGTAGTGTATAAGAAGAAGCTGTTTGTTCTCCAACCTCTGCTAACATAGCCTAACATGTTCAATAATGAACTACACTCAGGATGAAGACTGCATCCCAGTCAGGTTTAGTAGATTCTGGAAACGAAGTAAACAGAGAGACTTTTGTAGGACAAATGGCAAGAAGGATCTTGAGAATTATTGTAGGAAAAGTCTACTAAGGGCTTATTTTGTCCAAGTTGGTTAATATGGTGTGTGTGTGTGTGTGTGTGTGTGTGTGTGTGTGTGTGTCTATGGGTGTAAATTTGAATGATAGAAAGGGTCACTGAAGTGTTAAGACTTCCTCAGCCTCATAATTACAAGTGTGGGATGCCAGGAGTAGTCAGTAAGCTTCTTGCTGGCCAGTGTTCCCAGTATTCCCTTAGGATGCTTCTCCAGGAAGATGAAGAGGAATGGTCTTATTTAGACTAAGCAAAATTAGGGAATAAATAGAAAAGAGGATCAGTTGGGTAAAGTCAAAGTTGAATTCAGGTGACCAAACTGACTTGTCTCTCTTGAATGACTCCAAACCCAATAACCAGATCCAATTTTCATTATTCACCACTCTCCCCAGTAGCCCAGTCCAGCACTGTCCTAGCTATCAAAGACCTGCTTTAATGATGATCAACATCTTCTCTGCCATGCTATACTGGGATTCAGCCCAATGACAATCTAGTCTCTAGCTTCAAAGCCTCCACCTCCACAGTGAGGGTCTATTGGCTTAATGGTGGACATTTTGTAAGTAATAGCTATAGGAAGAGACCAAAGAATCATGTGAAATCAGTTACAAGGTAAGCCATTTCTATAATATGTACATCTTTGTACCTAATGACAGTTCCTAGCTGTGCAGTCTCCAGCTTGTCACCTAAATGCAATCTCAGTTTTTTCACACATAGAAAGAGGAAAATTCACTTACAAAGTGGTTGGGAGGATTAAATGAATTAATATATAAGTCATATAAGATAAAGTCTTTCAATGGTTTTTATTATTTGGCAATATTATTCTTAGTAAAACCAATTTTTCTAAAAATTAAAAAAAAACTTTAAGTATCACATTTTTGGATTAAAGACACAAATATAAAATCTAGGAATGTCTTAGAACAATCACTGATGTTTTCACCAGTTGTACTGAGTTCTTACATTCAGGACCTGTTTTGACTTCATGACTAAAACACTGTCACAGTACTGTTCTCTTTGCAAGGTGTTTCATATCTTATTTAGTAACTTATTTTATAATGCATATTAAGCCTTTACTGAGTGCTCAGCTCCTAGGGGACACTCACTGTCTGGAGAAGGAATAATGAAGGAGGCTTCTTGTAAATCTTGTGATCTGAGTAGACATTTGAAGGTAGAGTAGGGACTGAGAAGGACTCTGAGACCAGAAAAGGTAAGGTGTTTTAGGCAGAAGTGATGTTCTGCCTGACTGAAGCACAGAGATATCAGAGAATGAGGCATCATTGGAATCAAGGCTTTCAATAATTCATTACATCTGGAGAAATTGTGGGAGAGCGAGTGTCACTATGGGTATTAGTACTGGCAAGTAATACAGGTGCATAAGGAGATAAGTAGGGGAGATATCATAACATGCCTAACATACTAAAAAGGTTAAATTATTCTTCCCTTTACAGGGTTCCATGGCTAGATTTTTATCAAAAGGGGTGAGATGTGATCAAGTTAAATCTTTAGAAATAACAAGATTTTAATTAATATTTGAATTAAAAGAGATGGTAACAACTGATATGAAGCTAATTTGACCCACGGGGGAAGGAGAACAGTCAGTTCCAGGGCTGTTGATTTAATCCAGACAAGAGATGAAGAGGGCAGGAAATAACAGAGAAGCTGTGACCATTAAGGAGAAAGGGCAGAGTTCTGGGATGGTAAGCTGAATGGTAGGAAAATGATCACATATCAGCTGTAGGGGTTCTGGATGTCAGACTCTCAGGGCTCACACAGCTACTGTGCAATGCAAGTGGGATTACATACTCTCTTGTTCTACGCACATTCACATTTGTCTTTTTGTTCCCTCAGTATTCCTAATATGATGTTGCTTGACAGCTGGAGTAAGGATCTATCATCTTTGAAGACCTCCATCTAATATCTGGGTATTTTCAATGCACTCACAAGTATGGTCTGTACACAGGTGCATCCAACGAGCAACATCCTGACTCGCTCCCCATTCTCTCTCAGGTACTACTGGCTTCATGGCTGAGGTCAACCTCACTTTGGTGACTGAATTCCTTCTCATAGCATTCACTGAACATCCAGAACGGGGGCTCCCTCTCTTCCACCTGTTCTTATTTATCTATCTCTTCACTTTGCTGGGGAATTCAGGCATGATCATTCTGATCCGCAGGGATCACAGGCTCCACACCCCAATGTACTTCCTTCTAAGCCACCTCTCTTTCATGGACATTTGCTACTCTTCTGTCACTGTTCCTCAGACAATGGCTGTGTTGTTGGAGCATGGGACAACTTTATCCTATGCACGCTGTGTGTCTCAGTTTTTCCTGTTTACTTTTTTTGGCTCCATTGATTGCTATCTCTTGGCCGTCATGGCCTATGACCGCTATGTGGCCGTGTGCCAACCTCTCCTTTATGTCACCATCATGACACAGAAAACCCTTCGACGTTTTGTGGCTGGGGCTTATGTTGCTGGCCTCCTCAGTGCCTTGGTGCGGACAATCTCAGCATTCACCCTCTCCTTTTGTGGTAACGAGATCGACTTTATTTTCTGTGACCTTCCTCCTCTGTTAAAGCTGACCTGTGGAGACAGCTATACCCAGGAATTGGTGATTATTGTGTTTGCCGTTTTTGTCATTCCTGCATGCATGGCGGTAATTGTGGTTTCCTATCTGTTCATCATCGTGGCCATTCTGAGGATCCCTTCAGCAGGAGGTCGGGCCAAGACATTCTCGACTTGTGTGTCCCACCTCACAGCGGTGTTGCTCTTCTTTGGCACCCTCATCTTCATGTACCTGAGAGATAACTCTGGCCAGGCCTCAGAAAAGGATCAGGTAGTGTCCGTGTTCTACACAACAGTCATTCCCATGTTGAATCCCCTCATCTACAGCTTGAGGAACAAGGAAGTGAAGGAGGCACTAAAGAAAGTCCTCAATAGAGTCAAGCTTTCTTAACCTCTTCTCATCTTGGGAAAGCCCAAGAATAATCCATTCTCTAATGCCAACATCTTAGGATATTTTTATTTATACCTTGCCCAATATTTAAATGTGGATATCATGATGCAAGGTTTGAGAAAGAATGAGACATTTTAGCTCCAGGGAGAGGCAAGAAGTAATGTCAAGATCAGCTGGAGAAGAGACTTGAGAATAGAATAAGGCTCTCAGGACACATGCAACCTGAATGTGACAAGTCTCACTGGTCTGTGATGATAAAGTAACATTATAGTTTTTGCTAAATTTTCTGTAAAATGGAAAGGTTGAAAACACTGTTTGATAAACACCTTATACTCAATAGTTAGATTCTGTTAATGTTAATATTTTGTTATATTTGCTTCATTAAATAAATATGATCAATCTATTAATATATCCATTCATCTATTTGTCCATCAAACTGTGTTATGTGTATTTCAATTCAATGTAAATTGTAGAAAACATCATTAAAACACTCTACTCTTCAAAACCATGTTTTCACTTGAGATTCACAATTTAAAATATACTTAATTTTAACTAATATCTTATTGAGATATGGGTGTCATGAAGTACATTCCAGCCTCAAATTCTCTATGTAGGCGAGGTCCTGATCTTCCTTCTCCATTATTATTGCTGTGATTAAAGGCTTCCACTATTGCTGGGCTTATGAAATTCTCAGGATCAAACCTAGGACTTTGTGCCTGCGAGGCAAGCATTATACTACCCAATTTCCTAGCCTTAGATGATATTTTACAAACAGTTATTTATTTATTTTCAATTATATATCGTGTGTGTGTGTGTGTGTGTGTGTGTGTGTGTGTAGGGGGGATGAAAAGGGGATTGGGTGATCTTCTCTATCACTCTTAGCTTATTCATTTAAGGCAGAGTCTTTCTCTGAACCTGTAGCTTGCATTTTCTGAGCTAGGCTGGAAGCCAGGAAAAAACAGTGAGTCTCCTGTCTCTGTCCTCAGAGCTGGTATTGCAGGCATTTATAGGACTCTCGGTTTGGTACATGGGTGATAATCCAAGCTGGTTCTTAAGATTGTGCCACAAGAATTCTTAATCCCTGAACTATCTTTCCAGCTTCACAATTTGTTTCACTTATTTAATTATTAAATTATTGTAGTTTAATGACATAATTAATGAAGCTGACCCTATTCAAAGTACTTTTCAGATCCTGGAATTTTTGCAAAGGTGTTGTTGATTGTTTTTCTTCACTTGGAATATGTCCTGTCATTTCTTCTATCCACCTATTGTAGATTCCTCCTGTTCTATTGTATGCTTTGGAATCCCTTTGATGAAATTACACCTTTCCACTGCTCATGATGGTATTCCTTGTATCTGTACCACAGACACTTATCCTGGTCTTACAGTTTCTGTCTTGTCTGTGGGTAGGCAGATCCTAGACAGCCTCAAGTCCCAGGCCTCTTCAAAATGTCAGCTTGTTATCCAACATTGCATAAATTGAACCACCTCTGTTTTTGTATCTCTTTAATCACAGACCCCTTGAATATATTAAGCTCAAGGTACTGGAAGCAAAGAGATTCTGTTGACTCATCTTTTCTTATTTACCTTGATTCTCACTCCAAAACATTTATTCCCTGGAGTAAAAGTAAACAATATTATGTTTATACAAATGTTGCACAGTGTGGGATTCAGGGGAGATGGTGCCTAACAGGATTACTTAAACACAACCTGCCTAAAATAATATGTCACATAAGGAAGTCCAATGACAGAATCTCTGAGTGGATGAAGCAGATTTGTGCAAGCAGAAAGGGTAGGAATATAATGTCCATGGATGTTTAACTTTAAGCAGCACATGTGAATAAAACCCATATAAAACCTTGTAGCTTTCTAGAATGCATCACACTTAAGCATATACATTATAATTTTCATAAGCAATATTTAAACATTATACTCTTTGGAATAGTGTTTTGTCAGGTATTAAAATGCTGGAAAAAATGAGTGATTCATAGTTCACATGTAGGTTGCATTATATGTGGTAAAGAACATTACAGAGTCAATTAGAAATCATAAATCATTTACATAAAATTTTCTGCAAGTTGAAGTAGACAATATTTGATTATTGTGAATAAAATCAGTATGTTGAAGAGTTACTTGCTCTCAGAATCCCTTGCTTGGAGGCAGAATGTCTACTAAAATTCACGTTCAAGTATTCCCTAAGGAATGGGCCAACACTGGACTCTAGGTGAAAAGAAACTTGCTTAACCATTTTCTGCTTCAGTTTCTCATTTATGAGCTCACATTCCATGAGCACTCTGCTTATGAATAACTTGCCCACTTTCTTTGTTCCAAGTATTTTTTTTAAAGGAACTAAATATAGTATATAGCTCTTCCTTACACTCCAAACAGAACTTCTAGAATGATGTTTCATTTTAACAAGAAGAAGAAGAATTAAATAATACACCAAAGTGTTTCAGCTGTTCCAGCCTTTCAAAAAGAAATGCAAAGGTAATAGATACTATGCAATTTCTTCTATAACTACCTGACCCTGCCCAGGGACAGAGAATGGAATTGTCTAATTACTGTATGTTCTCCCTCATTTTCCTCTACTTGTCTCAAATTCCCACTGTACTCTGTATATTTGTAGGAAACAGACTTTCACTAAAGAGTCATTTCAAAAGATGTTTAGTTTCAGAAAATGACAACAAATTTTGTCAAAATGCATTGACAGATGGAATTAACCACACTAACTGTCAAGAATCTTGAAGTTTTTTGGCTGCCTCTGTTAGCATCTGCAGTTGCAGATTCCTGTCTAGGGTGAGTGCTTCTTAAAAACTTGGTTTTATCCAAGTGCCATTATATAAAAGGAAATAAAAGTAAACAGAGCAGAGGTCAAGAAGCAAGGTGCTCTAGGAATTACCTGTGTAGCTGACAAGGCTCATCACTAAGGATCAAGTATGAACAATTGACACTCAGAGCAAACTGAAAGGTTTTAGCAAAGTGATTGTAGTTTTCAGGGACAAGGAAAAGATAAGAAAGGTGACTACAGTCAACCCAGAAATATCCGGTAAGCCATGTGAGCAAAAATTATGCTACTCAGAACAGAAGCAAATGAAGTATGTTTAGACTACCTTAGACTCACCTTCTCCTAGTTCAATAATCATGTTTCCTTATTATATTTTGACCAGATAATGCAACTGAATTTCAGGCCCTGAAATGTGAAGAAGCCTCCATGAAAAATTCTCAGCTCCAAGCTCCAGTACTAATGCTGCCTTTCCACAGCAAGTTCAGCAGAAAGTGAAAGTTAGTGCCCAAAAGTTCATTTCCTGAAGAAGCTGCTACTGAACTGTACATCTCAGAATGATTAGGAGTCTCCATGTAATCCCAAAAGGTTCGCTTTCATTCTCTAAGCTTAGTGGAGAAGATGAGATAATGAGTATTTTCCAAGGTGACTTCTCTCTTCAGGTCTTGGCTTTCCCCAGAAGCTCCAAAGGCTGTCCCTAGAGCCAATTTGTGAACAAGGAAAACTGTATTTCCCTTTCCACTATATTGTTCTCACAGAACCAACTCCCAAAGCATTTTATATCCCAGCCATTTACATAGTAAGAAGAAAACACAAAATCTGTGAGTTACATTGAACCATGCGAGTGATCTTAGATGCTTCCTACAAAATGCTTGAATAACATTTATTAGTTTGAATTCAAAATCAGTAAGTCAACTAGATAATTCTACCAAGTAATGACCACATAAGTATTGACCTGGAAACCCTAAAAAGGTACTGGCTCTAAAATAAGGCCACACAAACTATGAAAGGTAAACCATGGAGAGGATTTGACCTTGACCATTGGACATTGTCGTCTCATGGAACATTATTTACCATAGGAATATACTAGGTAAGATCGAGTCACTTTTTTTTTTTTAATTTAACTTTTGATCAAAGCTAAAAAAAATAGTTTGATGCAAATGGGGCTGGTATTGTTGAGGGATATTCACTAGAGAAGACTTCTCAGACATGGGTTTAAACCAATGGAAAGTCTTTATCAGCCAGCTGGCAAACACACTGGGTGTTTGGGATACCAGTGCAGCCTTGAGCCTTTCTCAGGAAGTGATTTTAAGCACAAAAAGCATGTTCTAGGTTTATATACTTTGGTTATCAGGAACACTTAGCCAGAAGTGGAACTATAGAAGACAAAAAAGCAAGAATAGTACATTTTGAGTCTTTCCCAGAACTATATGGACTTTGTGGATTGGGTCTTCATTTTAGTTTTCACAGGTGGTGCTATCTACGTGCTGAGTTTTACAACCTGAATGGCCCTTCTATCATGGAATCAGTTGTGCTCAGAACAACTAAGGTCTGGAGCCCTGTTACAATATTAGATTGATAATAGAGTTTACACAAGATTTTTTCTGTAAATTATTATATACTGTATCCATCCACTAGAGGGAACCAACCCTGTGCATTTGAGCTCTGACTTCATACAAACACAGATTTTGTGAGATTGCAGATCATTTCACAGACTAGCTATGGAAACTTGTTTAACTATCTGGTGTCTCAGTCTCCACATGGACAAAATATCCTTTGTCCTTTCATAGGGTCAAAAGGTCGTGTAAGATAATGTGTGCAGAATGCAGAATGTATTACACTGAGATCAGTTCAGAACAGGTAGGTGTTCACCAAATAATCACAGTGCTTGGAAAAGCAACATGGAGTCAGAAAACCAAGATAGAATCTAAATTACATTTCTTTTTAGTTGTTTTATGTCTGGAAAAATACTTAACTGAGTAGTCAAAGCTCAGTTTCTACCTAATATTTAAAATAAGTTTGGCAGTTGCTACCTAACATGTTATTGTCAAGTTAAATTGGGAATAACGCTTTTGAAATGCTTGGTATGTACTTGAAGCAAACAAAGAGCACAGTATATATGCAGAATGATTTTAGACATTAATTCCAGAAGTGAGGAATTTAGCATTGTTGTTCTTCATTGTCACCAAAGATACTTATTCTTTAGAAGAGAAAGAAGAAAAAATTTGAGATAAGTATAAGTATAAGGTTTAGCTGTTAATCTTCTCTGAATCATTCTTCTTGGCTAAGGAATTTCTCTTTCCCTAGGGAACCCCCAGAGACCTCATCCCTTCTGTGCTGCATGTAATAATCAAAGCACATTACAGGCAATGTTGTCAATCTGTAAGTGTTCTAGGCTTTCTTAAAGTGTTCATTGGCCTTGTAGTCACCCACCACATCTGGCTCTTATACTCATTCTGTCCTATCCTCTGCAATCATCCCTGAGCCTTGGGAGGGACTGGTATGATATTGGTCTCCAAATTATGGCTGAGCTTTCTTTCTTCGTTCCTTCCTTCCTTTCTTTCTTTCTTTCTTTCTTTCTTTCTTTCTTTCTTTCTTTCTTTCTTTCTTTCTTTCTTTCTTTCTTTCTTGTATATCAACCAGTTGTGAGTCTCTGGGTTCACCACCTTCTACTGTAAAAAAACTAAAGCTTTATGAACTATTGGCAATTGATAGAGTCTGGGAGGAGGAGAGTCAGTTTTTAGACTATGATCCAGTGGAGGCTACATATACAAGAGTATATATGCAGCACAACGTAGACTTGATGGTTTTAAACAAAAAAGAGGGCACATTATTGGGTAGGCAGGGAAGGGGATGTGAGGTAGGAGGGTGGATATGATCAAAATACACTCTAGAAATTCTAGAAGAACTAATGTTTATTAGCCTCAAAATATTCATTTCTCTTTTATAGTAGTTTTATTTTAAAGGAGGCTGTTGTCTCTCTCTACTCTGGCCACAATCCAAGTCTGTAGCTCCCCCAACCCCTTCCTAAATAACATTACACAAAACTGAATCACACTATCCGAGTTTGAAATTTTTTTCTTCTATAAAATATCATGAAAACTGTGCTTTTATGAAATAATTAAATCCTGACAGTTTAAAAAATCAATTATAAGTTGTTGAAAAACTTGTTCACATTTGTTTCTTGGTTAAACAAATTATCTAAAGGCACACCAAAAAAGACTCTAGTTGCAAAGTCCATTACAAACCATAACCAAGAAAGAGAGAAAAAACCCCACATGTAACACAAATTCCAAAGTTAACCTTTGAGAAGTGTGTGTGTGTGTGTGTGTGTGTGTGTGTGTGTGTGTGTGTATGTAAGTTTTTGACTGGAATATGCAGACAATTCTGTTTCTGTCTAAAGATAAAAATGCAAGCTGGAAGAAAGAGTACAGTTCGGCATCAGAAAGTCCTAGGATCAAATACAGTATGATGAACAATTCTGTAGCCTCTCTGGGCTTCACCATATTCATTCATAGAATATACTTGTCTATTCTCAACACGAAGTCCTGTTGGAAGTAGGAGACTAGAGAGTTAATATGAGAGCAGGTGTGTGTGTGTGTGAGTTTTAATCTCCATTTAGCTATATCTGTACCCAATATGCTTCCACTGAGTCTCTTCTGTGGTGCTTTGAACAGTAAATCTATCAAAAGGATTCCACAAACCAGTCATGAGACAGAAAATATATTTAAGTAATTTAAGATTTATATGCTGAGAAAAATGTTAAAATTAGCCATGTTCTTTCATGGCTTGAAAATGAGAACCTTCTAATTTACCACAGGGAAATATTTTTTGATACTCTGAATATAGATACATGGGAAAATATGGGGAGAAAACTTTCAGGTTATTATAATACATAAAATTTCAACTTGAAAGAATTTCTTAATTACCTCATTTTGATAGTAAGGGATTTGATAATCAATTAAAGCACCTTGAGTCAGCAAGTTCCAATATGAAATGGCTGATGATGTGGTGTCAGAATACTTGGAATATGGTTCAAGAGGAGCAGTAGAGGACAGTTGAACTAAAAATCTTAGATGGGGCACAGGCTATGCCTCAAGTGAGGTCAGAGGAAATGCCATGTCTGGACTCAGAATCACATCCATAAGTGAGCCTGATGCTATTCTCCCAGTTGTTTACTATATATTGCCTATAAAATATTGTAAACCGAAAATGCTACAACAGCATCCAATAGCAATATCTTTGAAAACTTAAGTAAAGAACCAATCAAGGTCAGCTTGAAGGCACTTTCTTGAGGATCCAGACTGAACTCACAGAATGATCAGCAGTAAGATTGCTGTGATATGACTCAGATCTATGCTGTTTGGAAGCAAGATATTTTATGAAATGAGAACATTTCCATGATTCAATACATTAAAAAAATTAAGTATAATTTATTTAAGCAATCAGTACAGTACAGGAAAAGTGCAATCATTTCCTTCCTTCATGTTTGAAGAACTTCCCTAGAAGCAGCAGAAGTCTACTGGCAGATCTTCCTCAATATCACAACCCAATTACACTATTATTATCTTAATATATGGCACATCTGTAACAATAATAAGGTTATATCACCAATTATTCAAAACGAACTCATAGACAAAGTGTAAAATATTTAACTAAACTAGTAAATACTGTTACATGAATGGCATAAAACAATAAAAGTTGTTAAAATAGATTAGAAAGTAGGAAAGAATTGGAGAAGAATATTTATCTTATTTACTGAAAATACAAATTTACTTATTAAAAATTGAAACAAAGTTATGTGTGTGTGTGTGTGTGTGTGTGTGTGTATGCGTGTGTATGTGTGTGTGTGTTGGTGTGTGTATTATTTAAAGATGTAAAAAGATCAATATAGCAAAAATCATATGAAAGAAAACCATTATTGTCAGAGTCAGAAAATCAGTAGATATCATCTAAAGTTGATGATTACAATGACAAAAAAATAATAATGGCCAACTTTATTTAGGTCTTTATTTGTGCTGAGCACTGCTCTACTCTCCTTCTAGGATTAAATTATTTAGCAGTAAAAATACCCCATTAATATAGGCATGTATTTTCATATTGTAGATATGAAGATAGGGCCTGGATGGAGAAGAGAGGGTAAGAAGGAATGGTGATGGAAAAGAAAAGTAAGATATCATTTCTTTTCTTTGATATGTGGAGCCTAGATTATTCAGAGAAGGCACTATTGGAGGAAAGGAGGGCACTATTTGATTGGCAGGAGAAGCACATGGAAGAGTATGGGAGGAAGCAAGAGCAAAGAACAATGATGTAGACATGTAAAAATGTCACAATAAAGCTGAAAGAATTAACAATAAAAATGAATGGATACACAGAGGAATAGAGGTACAATAGGATTAGATAACGTGACTCAAGACAAAGAACTGAATCATAGGAAGACTGTGACTTTGGATGTATTTAAATTTGGATTCTATAAGTTGAAAAATATTGAAGCATAGTATCTTAAACATGATGTTCTTTGGCACGGAGTGGTAAAGGTTGAAGTGGATAAAAGTTGTTTTAGTATTATCTTAATATGTAATTGCCTAGAAAATGGTATAATAGTATGAAGAATATATGAATGTGTGTAATAAGGGATTATTCAACACATAGAACAGGCTCACAAACTCCTTACTTTTTTAAGGCTCTCATGAGAAGAATGGGTTAAGAATAGGTCACTGGGTAGAAAGTAGAGAAACAGGATACAGCTTCAAGGAGAGAATTAACAGGTGGGACTGCCTAAGGATGTGGAAGCTCATATGAACACATGTTAATGTGCTGCAAAGGAGACTCTTGCTTGTAATTGAGTTGGGATAGCCTCACAAATGGGCATCTTTGTTGTCCCCAAATCTAAGGATCATCTCTCTTGTCATCACAGAAAGTTCCGAATGTAAACTAGAGTTAACTTGAACCAGAAAGAGCAGCTGAAGAACCACCCCGTAGAGTTGGACTATGTCTGAAGAAAATCAGTCAGATTCAGCAATTCTTGAAAAACACTTTGTGTAATTAGGCTCAGATGGGAACTTAACACCTACTTCAGAGAAAAAGACTCTGATCTTCACTCCTGGATTGTTTACAACCTGCTCTTATCTTCTGATGAGTAAACAACCCACACTAAATATGGCCAATAATAACCATACCACAGTAACTGAATTCATTCTCATTGGCTTTACTGAGTATCCTGAGTGGGAGGTTCCCCTCTTCCTGGTGTTTCTCAGCCTGTATCTTGTCACCATCCTGGGGAACCTGGGCATGGTCTTTCTCATCCAAGTGGATGTCCAACTCCATACTCCAATGTATTTCTTCCTGAGCCACCTTTCTCTAATGGATGCCTGCTATACCTCAGTCATTACCCCTCAGATCCTTGCTACACTGGCCACAGGCAAAACAGTCATCGCATATGGTCACTGTGCTACCCAGTTCTTCTTTTTCACCTTCTGCGCAAGTACGGAGTGTTTCCTGTTGGCAGTGATGGCCTATGATCGCTATGTTGCTATTAGCAACCCACTGCTCTACACTGTGGTTATGAGCCCTAGACAGTGCTGGAGTTTGGTGGCTGGAGCCTATGTGTGTGGGTTGTCTGGGTCCATTCAAAGAACTACATGTACCTTCTCCCTCTCCTTCTGTGAAGACAATAGAATCAATTTCTTCTTTTGTGACCTCCCACCCCTGCTGAAGCTAGCCTGCAGTGACACAACAAATGCTGAGATTATCATTGTCCTATTTGGAAACTTTGTCATCTTAGTCAATGCCTTAGTCATACTCATTTCCTACATGCTCATCATCAAGGCTGTTGTGAGGATGAAGTCTTCAGGTGGCAGAGGAAAAACGTTTTCCACATGTGTCTCCCACCTCACTGCTGTGGCTCTTTTCTTTGGGACCCTCACATTCATGTATATAAGGAGTGGTTCAGGCAAATCCCTAGAGGAAGACAAAATTGTGTCTGTCTTCTACACTGTGGTCATCCCTATGCTTAACCCTCTGATTTATAGCTTGAGGAATAAAGATGTAAAAACTGCCTTCAGAAAAATCACTAGTAGACTTCAGGTATTGCAGACTATATAGAACCGAGTTAGATGAACTCTCTTCTTTGTAAGTTTTGTATGCATATCATTAATGTCATAATAGACAGCAATATATACATGCTGCATCCATGAACAAGGAGAATGCTGGCAAGTTGCTCCAGGCAAGAAGAAAAATTGTCATGGATTTCATTTCAAGCAATTGAAGTACCATTTTCTGTCACTGTCTCCTGCTGCAGATACCATCACTTAGAGAAGGTCTAAGGGGTCTTGTACTTTTTACTGTGATTTCCAGTACACTTTCCATATTGTCTTTCTTGCTATAAATATTATTGTACTTATTGTGCCAAAGATTACATTTCAGGACTCTGTGAATTGAGTTAATTGGCATTTTTGTTTCCTTTTTCATATAAAAAGAATATAAAGCAGGCTTTATCCTTCACCATTGCAAAGTCTTTCTTCATGCTAAGGCAGAATAGAAAGAGCTTCCAAATTGTCCTGATAATGTACTGCTTTGATGCTTTCTTTATTGATATGTTGATGTCTTCAGAACGAACTGAGCTACTTCATCTATGGGAACATGTCTACAAGGGACAATTCTGGCTTCAGAAGGACAGTGCATTGCCACTCCTCCTCACCATATTGCCTATCTCATGGGAAGCTCTTTTTTAGAGTCCTGCATTTTGGGTTGACAATGTAAGAGATCACAGACACAGACACAGACATTTAATCACTTGTTTCCTTCTTTATAATAGACTTGATGACTAACAGATGTAACAATTCCTGCACCAGGCTGTAAAACTTCAGAGGATGTTCTTTATTTCCATCATTTCCAAGTCAGATGAGTTCTCAGCAATTGTGTTTGAAATAATTTTCTTTATCACATGAACAGTTCTATTTGCATTTCATTGTAACTTCAAAGGTAGATGAGAAGATGTTATTACATATGAAATTTCCATTTAGTAATCAAGAAAACATTTTTCTTACGTTCAGAGTACTCAGAATCTATACCAGTAGACAAAGCATGGGGTGATTTGAATTTAAATCCAGTTTTGCCTCTAATTCATTGTGTGAATTTGGGTAAATATTTTAATTTCTTGGGTCTAAAACAAGTACATCAATTCCTAATTCAAATATAGCACAACAATTAAGATAACAGGCAAGACATTTTCTATCCTAAGTAAAATGTCAGTATAAATTGACCTCTTTCTTTGCATTCTTTAACTTTCTGATATCAATCCTGTAATTCTGGCTACAATTCCATGGCCATTGACAAATTCAATATTGATACAAACCAATGCTGGCAAAAGTCAGTGGACAGAGGAAGACAAAATAATAATTTCTATACACCAAGACATAAAATAAACTTTCATGATAATCTTGGGAAATATATTTATTACAACTCACATAATCAAAGGCAAATGATGGATACTGTCTTTAAATTTGCTTTTCTACATTTTTTATTCTTTGTGTTTGGGTGTTTTGCTTGCGTATATGTCTATCTACAGATGTGTACAACCTAGGAGGCCAGAAGAGGTCATTAAATCACTTGGGACTGGAATTTCTGTGGCTGTGAGTTTCCTTGAGGTGCTGGAAACCGAAACCAATTCCTGTGGAGCAGCTGCCATCTTAACTGCTGACCCATCTCTCCATATAGAAGAATGTCTTCTTTCCTAAGCATATTGCTTTGTGTCCACTGAGCTCTTTTACTGGACTACAATTTTAAGGACATTAATCCTTGTCCTTCCAGGTGGAAATAATCATGTACATTAGAATAGATGATTCTAGAGCTTTCTGCTAATCTGATTCAGGGTTAAGCAGCTGACCTGTGTTGAGCTAATAAAGCTTTGGAATATGCTTTGTGCACAAAGAAGCATGAAAGAGGTTCAGGCTAGAAAAACAGTTGATCCAAGTATAGAATATACAAATAACTACTAGAATTATGAAACGTTGTGTAATTTCAGTAATAATCATGAATTTCACATTTAAAATTTCAATTTGCTGACTGGCTTTATAAAAATTAAAAAGCACTGTGTCTTCATATTGGCAAGAATATGTATAATTATAGGTATAAATTTGTTTAATGATTATATAAATAGTTTGACACTTTCATATGAGAGTCAAAGACATAAAAATGAGCCACACAGCTAATTCAATGATCTGGCTATGTACTAGAAAACATTTCCCAATCATGGACATTAAGCTATAGATAAATTTCCTATAAAATGTTGCTGTAGGAGATCAACACTCAGAACATTTTCCCTCCATGTTCACTCTCCTGGTCCTGAGTATACATGTTTTGGCTAAAAGCTGATGCTATTTCAGAAATAAGATAACACTGAATGTGAAAGCAATACATATATGCCTAGACTAATTGTTTGTTAATTGTCAGAATGCTTTTATCCAAACCTTGATACTTAAAAGTATATGAGGTTTATATCATCTTTGGGACGGTTTATGCTAGGATACTTTGAATCCTAGAATACCAAGTAAATGAAAATAAACAGGCTAGGCTGAGTCTACTGATGAGGATACATGTGGTTAGCTGACTCTAACTCTAAGAATCTACCGCAAGGCTGAAGAAACAAGACTAATCACTAATGGATAATTTTGGTCAATATAATCCAAATGCAATTCAGACAAATTGTATGGTTCTAACAAAAAAGGTTATGGGTTTCAGAGGCAGGAAATGGATGAATCCCAGAACCACAACAAAAAAAAAAAACTCTGGAAATAGGTATTGAGGGAAGGTGGGCAAGCATGCGACTCAATGAGGAAGCAACTGAAGCATGATTATACCACTCTAGACTTGTTTCTCTTGAGTCAGAAAGAATGCTTCCTTATGAAAATTGGAGCAGACAGTTCTGTTGGGTTTCAGACCTACATAATAACTGGATAGTGGGTGTAAGAATATGTAAAACATAAAGAAACTTTTATGCTAAGATCTCAGATCTGACTTTCAGTTCATCTACTTTCCAGCTCAGAAGAACATGTGAGCCATTGACAAAAGGGACATGCCCATTCCTTGCAGAAGCTGCTCTTGAACTCCAGAACCTAGAAGTCTTAGGAGTTGTCATGTGATCCCAAAAGTTATGTTTTATTCTCTAAGTTATGTGGAGAAGATGTGAAAATAAGACAGAGAAATTGCTGGGCAAAGGTTGGAGAGAGCTTTCCCCAGGAGCCTTAGGCACTGTCCCTGGAGCTGATTTATGATTCAGGGAAAAACTTCCCCACTGTGTATCTCCTAAAGAACCATCCCCAAAAGCATTTAAAATACCCACTGGCTTACTATATAAGAAGAAATCCCAAAATGGATCACTTATATTGAACTCTGAGTGTAATCTCAGCTGTTTTTTTAGCAGTGTGTAATGGCTTTGTTAATTTGAATTCAAAAGACTCGGAGTTGAACAGGATGAGTCTATCACCTGAGAACCCTGGAAAGATACTAGGCGTTTCCAGAAAAAAACAACAAAGGCAAATTAGGGAGAAAATAAAACTATTTCTATTTTGAACCTTCTCTTCTCAACTTCTTCCAATTTCTGTGTATTAATATTTTGGATGCACATATTTTGTGTGCAATATATGTGCTTTGTACCAGCAGATTCCAAAACAGGGCATCAGATCCTCTGGAACTGGAATTGTTAGGGATGGAACCTAGGTGATCTGAAAAAAAACAGCCGGTACTCTTAACCAATCAGACATCTCTCCAGTCTCATACCTTCTTCTCTTGGGGTACCTTCTTCATTCTGGAAGTTCAATTTCCTTGTAAAATTCACAGGTATGTATGGATAACTTTGTTTTATAACCACCAGCTTTCATTTCCTTGGAGTTGGGTATCACTGGGTACATTTTAGAGTATACAATTTCTCAAGAGAGGCTATTACCAGATTGTAGAGCTTAGTTTTGAGATTTCCCTGAGATTATGAAGTCTATCTTTCTTGTATCTGTTCCGAAAGGGAAGATAGCCACATCTATTAGAGATGCAGCTTTGATCAACCTAGGTTAGATCCCAGCTTGACTTGTTTCTGTGACATGGAAAATTTTCTTTTCTTTTTAGACTTGGTCTCCTCAGGGACAAAAGAACACCTTTCCTAGGGTCACAACATTATGTAAGATAATGTGTGCAGAGCATGTCACATTGTGTTGGCCCAGAGCAGGTGCTCAGTGAACAAAGCACAAGTGTGTGAAAAAGCAAGGCCTAAATTAGTTCAACTGCAGTCAGGGGGTCAAGGTAGGATCTAAGTATCTTTTTCTTTCAGTAGTGACATTTCAAACAAATTGTTTAGTGTCTCTGGGCTTCATTTTTCCTATCTGTAAAATAAAAGTAAGAATTTGAACATTTTAATATGGGATTATCAAGTTGGAAGGAAATAATAACTTTAACATGTTTATCATCTACCTGACCCCAAGTAGGAACTCAGTAAGTATGTAGTAATGTTTTGAGAGACTGATTCTTTTAAGGTGAGGAAAGGTAATATTTTTTTTATCTCATTTGATGAACAGTCCTTCAACCCCTACAGAGTCAATCCTTGCAAGAAATGGAAGGAAGAGGTTGCAAGCAGGTTGAGAGTTAAAGTAAGTACAATTTTTAGGGTAAATTTCCTTTCAAAGGTTTCTTTTTACATAGCATGATTCTTTTTCTTCCCATCAAGAGGAATATATTCTTTATTTTATACTATAAATAATAGCACCAACTCATAAATATCCCCAGCTGTTTTCAAAATGCCCACTAGCTGCAAACTATCTGGCTCCAGTAGGGTTGTTGCCTCCCTTTATTCTAGGATCAAACCAACTTGATGGTGCCTCAAACCCTTTAAATAACATAGTACAAAACTGGTTATCACCAGTCTCATTCCAAAAATTTCCCATGTGAAATATCTTAGAAATTTATGTAAACAAAGTTACATTTGATTCTTGGGGAAAATTAAGGTTCTTACTCACAAATCCACTTTTAAAATTACATACCTAATATACACATGCTTATACATACAATAACATATATGTATATGCAACCCACAAAGAAATCCGTCAAAACATTCAGGACTTTGGAGGCATCCACAGAGTTCTATGGATATAAGTATTTATGAAAAGGCTAGAGATGCATTATGGAAAATGAAATATTTTTATTATGGTGGCTTTTATAAAAAATTGCAATCCTTTGCCACTACAGTGAACAAACTTTCTAGTTAAGCTTATTGGAAATGATTTTTTAGTAATCTACTTTGTATACTCGTATATTTGATTACAGAACCAACAACTTTGAGTTACCAAGTTTCAACCTAACCCCATGGTGGGGGAGATGGTGTTAAGAAAATGGAAAAGGATTCTAGGGGAAAATATAGAAAATTTATATGAATGAAATATATTATCCTTCTGAAAGTGAAACAATAGGTCATGTTTAAAATTTGTAGTAATATTCACAATAATAATGAATGACTATATATATATGTCTTTCTAAACTGGACATTAGGCTGTATCTGTTACAGACATTAAATTACCTAATATTCAAAATAACCCTATAATACAGGCATATTTTTCCATATTATAGATAAGAAATTTAGGCAAAAGGGGCAAGCTACCTTAACAAATCCACATAACAAAAAGAAGAATAAAATATAATATGTTGAATATGGTAGCCTCTGAACGAGGTGCTAAATATGAAATGCAGAGACAAATATGATGACCCTGTAGGAGTACTTGAGGAAGTATTTGTTTATCTAGTGTTATTTAGCTATAGCTCACCTGTGACTATCAGACAACTCTCTGTTGTCAGTTCTCTCCAGTCACCTTGTGGAATATATAGAACTAATTCACAATGTCAGGCCTGGGTGCAAGTGCCTCCATCAGCTGAGCTATCTTGCTGGTCCCCCAGTAGGCATTTTCTCAACCTGCTTAAATAAATGTGTAATCAGAAAAATATATGACTGTGTGCTATAGAGTAATATGAAGAGAAGATGTATCATCTTCCAGCTTCTATAAAAATTTCATGAAAAGAAGGCATTAGATGGATTTGAGTGTTCAGACAGGTTAAATTGAGGTCACTGTGCAGGAGGTTTGGACAGACAGAATCTACTATCATATAACCAAATGGTAAGTATGTGATATAAGGTTGGAATAGATGTTGTCTTGTTCTCTTCCAAACTTGAATGTCACATGTGTCTTCTGTTCACAGATATTTCCAAGTATTAACCTGAATTAATCTGAATCAGAAACAACAGCATGAGGCTCATCTCCATTAAATTTGGGAACTTTTCTAGAAGAATACCTGGCTCAGCATTTCTGAAACAAGCATTGTAAATAAGAACATAGTTGCAAACTCAACTTCTACCACAAAAGAAGAGGGTTCGTGCTTCAGTCACTGATTTTATTTTACTTCATATTCCTTCACAGATTAGTGGTCCACATTGGTTCTATGTCCAAGAATAACCTCACAACAGTAACAGGGTTTGTTCTCATGGGCTTTACTGCTCTTCCCAAGTGGGAGGGTCCCTTGTTTCTGGTGTTTCTCAGCTTCTATATTGTCACCATTTTGGGAAACTTGGGCATGCTCATTCTCATACAGGTGGATGTACAACTCCACACTCCAATGTATTTCTTCCTGAGCAACCTTTCTGTGTTGGATGCCTGCTACACCTCAGTCATCACCCCTCAGATCCTGGCCACACTGACCAAAGATAAAATGATCATCTCTTATGGTCAATGTGCTGCCCAGTTCTTCTTCTTCACCATCTGTGCAGCTACAGAGTGTTTCTTGCTGTCTGTGATGGCCTATGATCGTTATGTGGCTATTAGCAACCCACTACTCTACACTGTGGTCATGAGCCCTAGAAAATGCTGGAGTTTGGTGGCTGGAGCCTATGTTGGAGGGTTGTTTGGGGCCATTTTAAGAACCACTTGCACCTTTTCCCTCTTCTTCTGCAAAGATAATCAAATCAACTTCTTCTTTTGTGACCTCCCACCCCTGCTGAAGCTGGCCTGCAGTGACACAACAAATGCTGAGATTATCATTGTCTTTTTTGGGAACTTTGTCATTTTGGCCAATGCCTTGGTCATACTCATTTCCTACCTGCTCATCATCAAGGCTGTTGTGAGGATGAAGTCTTCAGGTGGCAGAGGAAAAACATTCTCCACATGTGTCTCCCACCTCACTGCTGTGGCTCTGTTCTTTGGGACTCTCATCTTCATGTACATACGGAGTAGCTCAGGCAAATCCTTGGAAGAAGACAAGGTAGTATCTGTCTTCTACACTGTTGTCATCCCCATGTTGAACCCTCTCATTTATAGCCTGAGAAACAAGGATGTGAAGGCTGCCTTCAGAAAGGTCACTAGTAGATTCCACGTGTCTCTGACCTTGCAGAATTGAGTAAATGGACCACTCGGTCAATTTTGTTCATATTATTGGTATATCCTAGGTTATACTGTTACCTTGAACAGAGGAAGCAAGCAAGTTTTGAAGAGTATAAAGTATAAAGTGGTGAAATTGCTGCTCAATAATTCCATAGAATTTTTTTTCTTATCATTGTTTCTTATTCCCAGTTTGTTACTTGGCACTGGTACCCTGCTCCATCATTTACAGAACCAGATTTTGAGTTAGAGTTCACTTGACTTGAATTCTGAATTCCCTTTCCCTCTTACCTTAATTTCAATTAACATTCAAAATTATTTGTGTAAATGTTCATATTGTCAGGTCACTTTGGATTGTAAATAAATGGTTTTTCAGTTCCCTTTAGATGTGTAAATGCCTGTTCAGTGCAGTTAGCAGTCAGTATGATGATATAGTCCAACCCTTTGCCTCATTAAAGTATCCTTTTGCTCAGGACAGATTGACAAAATTTTCCAATTGCTTTGCTACTCAACTCACTGTATTTCTTGTTCTTTGTGTTATGATCTGCTAGTAATTTCAAGATGAACTTAGCCAACTCTTCTGAGACCTCAACAAGGGCCTCAGTTTATGAAAGATACAGTGCATTGCTCTTCCTCCTCACATGTTTCCCCATGTTGTAAGAGATTCTCACTAAGTATTCTGTACGCACAGCACAGTGAATATAGACAGATATACGTAACCATCCCTTCTGGTCTGTGGTAATGGTTTGCTTAGGGGAAGAGTTATTGTGGGTCCTATACAAAACAGAGAAACACTTCGGAGCACAATACTCATTCCCTTCACTTCTAAGTGAAAAATTTACAACAGATAGTAATTGCTTTAGAAAGAATTTTTTTATTCCAATGGACATTCTCATTTGAGTTTCAGTCATATGAGGAAGACATAGTTACATATAAAATTTTCATTTTGAAATTAAGAAACTATTTCTTTGTTCCTTGGCATGCTCAGAGTATGAAGAAGCATCTGAGTCCTGTTTTTCCTCCAGTTCATTGTGGAGCTTTGAGTAAATTAATTTTCAATCTAAGAGAGGTACAATAACTCCTAATTCAAGTTAAGTTACAAAAATTAAACAAAAGGATGAATATGAGATCTCCCATCAAAACTCAACTGTCAGCTTCAACCATTCATTTCCACCCCTTTTTCTTAGTTTCTTATGTCAGTCCCTGACCCTTGCCATAATTCTATAACAATTGATCAAATGAAAATATTCATAAACCAATATAATGAAAGAGAATGATCCAGAAAAAGAGAACTAGTCTATGATTCTCAACAAGAAACAGAATAATATTGTCTGAGAAACAATCAGTAAGATATGTTTTCATTGAATGAGTTATTTTAAAATAAAATTACTTTATATTTAGTACATTTTAATTTTCATGATAAATTCCATATGTTTGTAATAGAGTTTTGTGTTAAAAGCCTGTTGGAAAATGGATAGCTTTTCTAAACGTAGCTAGTAGAAATTAGTTATAAGAAATTTTATACAGAGTGACATGGCAATATCGGGTCTTTGAGCACAAAACCAGCATTATTTCTGTCTTAGAATGTATTGGAATACAAAGAGTTCACAAGGAAATGAAAAAATGTTCTAAGAATACACGTCTCACTGTAGAGGATAAACGCCTTTCCTCTGACTAAAATCTAAGAACTCATTTAGAGCATTTTCTCCAAGAAGACAGTGAAAAAGTTGTAGGAACATGTATCAAAGGTTTGAAGCTGTATATAGGATACCATATACATTATTCCTTTTAAATGAGTGCATGCTAACTGTACAAGATAATTTGTTTCCTTATGACATTTTCATACATGCATATCATATACTCATAATATATTATTTCTCTAATTCTCTCTTTTACTCTCCCCCACCACCATTGGTTCCCTTCCATATCCCAAATGGCCTCCCCATTACTTTTATGTATGGTATTATTTAAATACTGTTTCCATAGAGGAGAAGAAATTTTGTAGTTTCCTTTTATGAGTATGGTTATTTCTTCTAACATGACGAGCTCTAGTTCCACCAATTTTCCTTCAAATGATTTTATTCTTGACAACTGAGTAATATTAAATTATGTATGCATACCATTTCTTTTCTATTCATCTATTGATGCACACCAACCTACTGTGTTGCCTTCAATAAAGGAATTTCCTTGTTCTTTATATTGGTTTCTCTCTCTTCAAAGGGAGGCAGAGGATTGAGTTATTATACTGAGCATTATAATGATCAATCTGTGTTCTGAGATTCTGTATATTTGGTTTTTGTTTTAGGGGTGCTTATAATTGAGACCAAGGTCTTATGCATGGTAAAGAATCACTCTACTACTGAATCACACCCCAAGACCTCTATTTGGGTTTTAATACTACTCACATTTAAATAACTTCATAAGCAATTTGATATTAAATGTGACAAGTCTCTCTCTCTCTCTCTCTAGCACTTCAAAAGTAAACAATTAGGTATGGGAATGGTAGTGAAAGACAGGGAAGATGAATTGGTAAGAAACAGAGTGCTCATGTTAATATAAGTCCTAAAAGGTCAAGCCTGATGCTTAAGGATTCACTAAGCATCCGTAGTTCTCTATCGTTCCATGAGGTTCATATACATTTGCTCATATGTAACTGGGAAACTTCATAAGTAAAGCACTAAATGATAATTATCTCTATATACATATCTGTGTGAGGATTTTAGGGATTGAGAGGTCAGATGATAAAGATTTTAAAGAAAAGTAAGCTCCATTGCTTAGTCATCTGTATCTGGGGTGTCTTCTGAATTTGTGATCAATAAGATCCTTTTGGGTAAAGTAGTAGTTAATCAGATTGTTCCTAAATAATCATAGTTTGAAAATCTACTATTCCAACTGTTAACAATCTTATTTTTACACACTAAAATATGAGCCTTGGGATTTTAACAGGTCCCTGGGGGATTCTTCTGGACAGTGCAGCCTAAGCAGAATGATCCTAGAGTCTCCTTGTATTGTCTATTATTAGGAAGTCTTGGTCAAATACATGCAGACATTTTTCAAGTCATTGTTATGATATTCTATATCTTCAGGTTTAAAAAACTTATTTATTTGGGGGGCAATGGTGGCACACACCTTTAATTCCAGTACTAGGGAAGCAGATCTCTATGAGTGTTTACATCGCACATGCTCTGACATTTTAATTTAGGTATAGCATGTGCTTTGACCATATTTACTAAACAGTGAACTTTCAGAGTCATACATCCCAGTATGTCATTCATGGTCATGACAAACAAGATCTCATCTTTAAGAAACAGCACCATTTTGTGATCAAGTCATAGCTGGCTAGAGTAGCATCAAAGTGAGATTATAGGAAATCTTCAAAAAATGTGTTCCTTTTGATACAAAGTAGGAAGAAGGCAAGTCTAGGAACCAGCTCCATTGTACTCTAGTGAATTATGGCAAGTCCTGTCATGGGGATTTGAGAGTTTGAAATTAGAGAGCAACTTTCAAAGATATTAGATACCTTGTTAAGGAGTCATAAAATCCCCTTCCCTGGAGAGTTTTCCCAGGAGCTAATTATACAGTAGCATTAAGACAGTGACTATAAGGCACACATCAAGCATCTTATATTCAAAAGGGTTGGAATCAGAAGCTTAGGGACATATGTGGTCCTCAAGACTTGTTCTTGTGACATGAGTTTGAGACAATTCCAGGATAGCAGGATTAGGGATGCACTGATTTGCGAAGGCTGAGAGGTTCCTTACAGTAAGAGTAAGGCATCAAAGAGCTAGGTGTGATCCATCACAACCACAGTGCTATGACTATGAGAAAAGTTTGCATCTTTATCAAGGGGGACAAAAGGCAAGAGAATTAAAGACCAAAAAATATATGACTTGCCCAAGGCCAAACACTGTGAGTTGGATGCAGGAATCACCTGGAATGGAAGGTCACAGATAGAAAAAACATACCAGGAAGGAAGCACTATCAGAAATCAGGTAAATACAGCTCACAGTTTGTGGGTTTAATTTTTTTCTTTTTTTATTAATCTTTGTGGATCAAGTCAGTATTGGCTTGACTTTAGTAGAATTTGTTGTTCAAATCACTAAAGTTTTTCTTTACAACCCTGCTGTAGATCTTTTTCAAGGACTCCCAAATCCATCATTCAGTCTTCCTCATATATCATTAATCAATACTAGATTGTACACATATATATTTAAAATGCTTATTTGGACAGGACTCGTGAATGAAATTTTGGTTACTCAACATAATTTAATTAATGGGTATAACACATGTAGAAAGAAGGCTTTTTCAAGGAACTAAAAGATACCCAACACTCTTAACACCCTTAAGAAGAAATGATGTGATGTATACTCTAATCCCTTTGATGATGTAACAGACCATAGAAAATTATCATTGTGATGAGAGATTTTCTGTTATTTATACAAAAATATTTGACAATCAAAAATTACAGTGACCTAGACATAAACACGATGTTCCCATTCTGGTGAGTATTCAGTTGTGTCCCTCGATTTGTTAAGTAGGTGTTAAATCATCCCTTTGGTAATTCACCTAAAAGAAAATAATTGAAACAAGATTTTTCAATACATACAATTGAGAGAACTTCTCTAAGGCGTTTTAGTGGTATATACTACAGAAGTGTGGCTTTACCTATACTTAAAACTCTTAGGGTGATAAGGTCTATTAATCATAAAGACTGTACCTTTTGGAGATTATAATATAATTACAATATTTCCCCTCCACTTTACTCTCCCCAAACCCTGACATATATACCCCTTATTGAGACCCTTGAAATTCCTGGTCTCTTGTGTCTAATATCAAAGTCAAATGCACAAATTTGGAAATACAGAAATTTTATTTTTCTTATTCCTTAGCTATATTGTACTTCTTTGGAGGAAATATATGTGTACATGATTTTTCTAGGAGAAAATATAATTCAAGAATCTGATTTCTGAGTCTTTCACATTATGCTTTCACTTAAAGACAAATTCAATTTGACATGATGTTTCATTTTGAAGAAAATGGAGTATGTAGTGACACCGGTTAATGAAAGTTAAAATAAAGTGAGAGTTAGCTAATGAAAACAGCCATTTAAAAATTTAAACAAGCAACTGTATGCCTCTGTAGTGATTTTAACTTTCTAGTGCCTTTTACATCTGTTTTAATCAGCATATCATCTTATGAGCACATGGGTACATTAGCCTCTTTTAATAGAAGAAATTGAGGTTCAGAATTGTTAAGTGCTTCATATAATATCACATAGCTAATTTGAGAGCAGTTTGTAATACAAGGTCTAGGATGTCAGTCTCAAAATCTCTTTCCCTTCAATCTTCCTATAGTAGAAGTAGCCATTAATTTTTATCTTATTTTAGAGTGAGCACTGTATTTCTCTAAGTCTTCCTTAGTCTGCAAATTTTGTTGTGATCAAGTGACTACATATCAGAGACTCAGTTTAAACTCTGTTACTTGAAATGGCTTATTATCCTCTTGTCAGGTTCTCTTACTTGGATTTTGTCTTAGTTTTCACAGGTCCCTAGATGGATGGCTGGGAGGAATTATACCTTGGTGACTGAGTTCTTTCTGACTGTATTCACTGAACATCCTGAGTGGGGGCTCCCTCTCTTCCTTTTATTTTTGAGTTTCTACCTCTTTACTCTGCTGGGGAACACAGGAATGATCCTCCTGATCCAAAAGAACCGTCGACTTCAAACTCCAATGTACTTTTTCCTCAGCCACCTTTCCTTTGTGGACATATGCTACTCTTCTGTCATCATCCCTCAGATGCTGGCTGTGCTGTGGGAACACGGTACCACCATCTCTCAAGTTCGCTGTGCAACTCAGTTCTTCCTTTTCACCTTCTTTGCTTCTATCGACTGCTATCTCTTGGCAATCATGGCCTATGACCGCTATGTGGCTGTGTGCCAACCATTGCTTTACGTCACTATCATGACTGAGAAGGCTCGTGTAGGCTTGGTAATGGGGGCATATGTGGCTGGTTTTTCTAGTGGCTTTGTTCGGACTGTCACAGCCTTCACTCTCTCCTTCTGTGGAAGCAATGAGATCAACTTTATTTTCTGTGACCTCCCTCCTTTGTTAAAACTCGTATGTGGGGACAGCTACATCCAGGAAGTGGTGATCATTGTCTTTGCCACTTTTGTCATGCCTGCTTGCATTGTGGTGATCTCTGTGTCCTATCTGTTCATCATAGTGGCCGTCATGCAGATCCGCTCTGCTGGAGGCCGGGCCAAGACTTTCTCCACCTGTACCTCCCACCTCACTGCTGTGGCTCTCTTCTTTGGTACCCTTATTTTCATGTACCTGAGAGATAATGCAGACCAGTCCACAGAGGGAGACAGAGTTGTATCTGTGTGCTATACAGTGCTGACCCCATTACTGAATCCACTCATCTATAGCCTGAGGAATAAGGAGGTAAAAGAGGCCATTATGAAATCTCTGAGAAGATCAAAGATTTCTGGAAGGTCCTAATTAGTCCTTTATCAAGCAACATCTTTTGTTTGTTTCTACATTCGCTTTATTATTTTTTCAAACAGTACCCATTTGGATGGCTTTCCCAGACTCAAAGTTGGACTCTAACATCCCATCCCCAATTTCTGAATTATTATTCTACATACTACTTGTCATCCTATGAAATACGAAGTGTTTTAAGTGTCTGATATTGAGCCATATTCATGATTGGAAAGCAAATGACAAATAGGACATGAGAGCAAAACATGTTTTTCATTCCCTGTTCTTAACAAACAAATCATTTAAATAAAAACCTTTCACTATGTATCACATTAATTTAATTAATTCCAGATTTCAATGCCTACTTTTGCTTTCAAAATTCTTCAGTGTTTAGTTTCCTAACACCTAAGTGGCTTAACTAATTTGATAGAATTACAATTTTGAGGTTTCAGTGTATGAATGGGTAGGTACTACGATTATCTCTTTTACTAGTATTTACTAGACTCAGCAGATCTTTTGGAACATAAGTACATGATGAAAAGGAAAAATATTTGGGAAAAGTCTTGGAAACATCTAGTATTATATTAGTATCTAGATATTATGTAGTATGATATAATATCTAAAACAATCACAGTAAAACTGTATTAGTAATAGTAACTAATGATTTCTTAGACATTATAACTTTCCAGAAATTAAAAGGTTTGTCACACTAATTTTATCATTCAAATTTTAGCTATGTTTTTGAGGTGTGCTCTACTAGTCCTCCTCTTTCTATATGTGATATATATATGTATATATATATATATATATACATATAATTATCTATAATATATATAAAATTATATATAATATATATAATATATATATATAGTTTTATACACACACACACATGTGCTTTACCAAGGTCAGGGCTAGTGAATGAGTGGAACTTCCAGTCAGCCAGAGATCTAGCTCTTAATTGCTATCTCTATTTCCTCTAGCTATGATTTATTGCCTCATTTAAATCATGCAACATAGAATTTATTATTATTATACTTGTCTTTTTTCTCTTTTATCTGGTGAGAAAAGGTAAAAGTTTAAGCTTTGGAGGTACAAGACAATTAGCAATACTTATTTTTAGAGCAAACAGTTCGTATTTTAGTGTGTGCATGTATGCATGTAAACATGTGTGTGTGTGTTGTGTGTGTGTGTGTGTGTGTGTGTGTGTATGTGATACTGATATTTATTAATTTAAAAAACCCAGCAGCTTCCAGTAACTAATAACTTTCATGATAATATAATATGACATATAATAAGTATGGTAAGGACAACAGGAAATGAGGAGAGTGTTTG
This sequence comes from Cricetomys ansorgei, assembly GCA_026225945.1. Taxonomy (NCBI): domain Eukaryota; kingdom Metazoa; phylum Chordata; class Mammalia; order Rodentia; family Nesomyidae; genus Cricetomys; species Cricetomys ansorgei. The sequence goes on along the minus strand of JAMJFZ010002601.1, from coordinate 352,781 downwards.
GTGAGTGTGCTTCAGAAAGGAGAGGAAAAATTGCATTTATGACAGTCTTCAGAATTCACACATCAGCTTCTTCTGTTCCTGTCTTTGCACAATTCAGGTAAACATTGTGGATTGGGGTGGAGAGACCCCACAGGATGTATCCTCTTAATTAATTTTCTTCAAATTTCAACTGCTATGCAAACATTTTTCTGACTACATCATCTTATGTAGTGGGTGTTTTTGAACACTTACCCTGGACAGATATAATTGTATGTAAGCATGTATGTATGTATGTATGCAAATATGTTTGTGTGTGTGTGTGTGTGTGTATTTCATTTAACCATGAAACAATTTGAGACCCATGAAAAGTGGGAAACGCTCACTAATTTCTGTGATTATTAATGTTATTATAGTTATTATCCAGGCTGTTAATCATAATAAATAGTGATGAGTAGAGGAGTCAGTATGTCTCTTTATTTTGGAACTATTTGGGACAGTTCCTTCAAGGACAGATGTACTTAGGATGTAGATATTTATTCTAGAAGTGGAAAACTCATTAATAATTATTTAACTTAACTCTTAAACTAATGTGTCTTTACCAATTGTAGGGTACTATGATAAAAGCTTTGCATATCTCATTTGTTTTACTCCCTGAAAAATCATAATCAAAATAAATTGTGTTGGACCCACTTAGCTAAGAAAAACAGAGCCTCCAAAGCAAAGAAGGAACTACTTTTCTAGAAGGGTGATGTGACTTGCAGAAGTTAAGTAGCAAGAAAATGACAAAGGAAGAAGGTTCTATCTCAGATCTCCAGAGCCTAATTTAGTTTCCTGATTTTGGAATTTAATTCATGCTACATTTTTTTCTCCAATTCTTCACAGTTTCATAGTTTTCTTAAGTAGTATCAGGATTGCAATTGTACTCCTGATCTCAATGCTTGGTAGAGGATGACTGAGGTACCTTAAGGTACTTCATAGACATGACATAAATATGAAGTTATGAAACTTACCTGGTGTGTGTCGCTCTCTTTTGGGTCAGTGTACAAGATCTAGGGGAATCTTGACTTCTTTGAGAAAGCAGGGCTGCCTCTAATGAGATACTACTTGCCACTTCCCTTCTAAATGCTTTCTGGGTCAAGGCTTCATCTATAAAGAGCCTATAAGAACAGTGCTTCAGGCAGTCACCTACATAGTCTGGTCTTTATATCATGTTTTTACCCCAGGCATATTCTTCTACAAAAATTTAATAAATACTTAAACCATTTAAGAGATTTGCCCAAGTACTGACCATTGTTATTTCTCATTAGCTAACAGGATTTTAAAATGTTGACTTATTTATATGTGTGTGATTATTTTTGTTCTATCATCATTTTATATTTTAAAGGATGTGTGTGAATCTTTTTTGACTTGCTCTAATTTTAAAATTGCTTTATTGAGATTGGATTTAATGTAGTAAGCTGTATATATTTAAACTGTTCTATTTAAATTTGAGATATAAATGTACTCAGAAAACTATTATAATTTTCAAGATCAATGTTTATGTATATGTATATGACGTATATGTATATGTATATAATGGATGTATGTCTCTCTCCCCAAAGTGTGTTTTTACTCTTTATACTTTCTCTCATATGCCCTTTCCCCCCACTGCCTCTCCACAACCCAAAGAAGCACTGTTAGGCTTCTTGTCATGTTGCATTAGTTTGCATTTCTGAGAATTTCATATAAATTTGCAAAAGGAAATAATATATAGTTTCTTTCACAAAATGAATATTTTAAGGATCATTAATTTTTTGGCCTATATGATTAGGTCACTCTTTATGGTTGAATATTACTATATTCCATAGATACAACATATTGAGTTTGCTCATGCATCTGTTTCTTAATATTGGTGTTGTTTCTACTTTTTGGGCTATCATAAATAAAACTGTACTGAAAATCTGAGGGGAGACTTGAAACAATTTATATTATTTTTAATTCTGTTAAGTCATCATCGAGGGTAAAATGGATGGATTGAAGTGTATGTACACATTTATTATTTTAGAAAATTGTTGAATTATTTATCAAACTAGTTGCATCAGTTAACAATCTACCCAACCATGCTGGCAGTTTGTGAGAATTCTACTTACTCTCAATTTTCTAATAACTCTTACCATAGCTAGATTTTGATCTTTAACTTATGATAGCAACAAACAAATTAAATCTTCCCTTAGTTCAGTCTTTAAGAGTATGTTGTACCATTGTTAACTATAAGCAGAATGATGTCCAAAAGTAATTAGAATTGTTGAACCTATGCATTTGAAACACTATGCATGTCAATTCTTGATTTCTCTTGTGTCCCATCACATAGTAATCATCATTCTACTCTGTGCTTCTATGAGTTTGATTATTTTAGATATTCATAAAATGCAATATTTGTCTTTCTGTTACTGGCTTATTTCATTTTTCATAATATTATTATTTTACTAGTGTTCCTTATGATAGATTTACTTCTTTTATAATTTTAAGGCTGGCTCACATACCAAAAATCTTATTGTTTCTCTTTATGTACTTATAGATATTTAGGTATTTAGATAGTTTTATATTCTTATATCAGCTCCTAACCCAAGGCTCATGGACTATCATTGAAGAAGATGTGGAAAGATGTAGCAGCTAGAGAATGAGGAATGAAGCTATGAAGAAATGTCTTCTGGACCTGACATGATTGTTGCACATACATGAGAGCATAGCAGTTGTGGGTACCTACGTTAGATCTGCACAAGGTCAAGTTGGTTGAGATTTTCATCATGGAAAGGGCAAATGCTCCTCAGACCCCATACCAGAAGAGGATATATTTGCAATTAATGGCTGCTGGGGGGAGTGGAGAGTCATTTTAATTTGGGCAGTGCCCACTGGTATGTTACCCATGCTCCCCTAGACCACTAAACACTCATGTGCATATGGCCATCAATAATGATATTTAATAGGCTGTTAAAAAGTTCATAAAGCTTGGATGGAGATGTGTTGGGGTTGGGAGGGTTTGATGAAAGAAATTGACAGTAGTACTCATGATGCATTGCATCGCTGCATGAACTTTTAGAAGAATTAAATAAGTAGAGATATGGCAGCCATTTCGTGGTTAACTGTGAGTCACGTAGACTGCAGTCTGTTAATTATAGTAAGGAAATAGATAGACTGAGTAATTATATTAAGAGTCCCTGGAATACTCAGTTTCTTAATTATTCTTTGCAATTGTCCCAAGAGATTCAAGTTCTTAATGAAACACAAGTAGCTTTGTGGGAAGTAAATGGGTCCTATTTTGGAAAGGTCTGGGACAATCTTAAAAAGCTTTTTGATCCTTCCTGGATTGTTCTTTGGGATATTACTGCAGGAATTATTGGTAGTTTTAGCTAAGTGTGTAGTTAGCTATAGTCGCCAACAAAGGAATTTTAATGAACACACCCTGAAAGTTCTGCTTGCCTTTAATCATCAACAGTTGCTCAAAATACCCCACAAGTTGGTGTATGACTTGCTCAAATGAAAAAACAAACATGCTGACCCCAACACCTGGTGCACTGGGCTGGTTAGCCAATGATGGGTACGAGAGTTTGGACAATCGCTCTATTAACCTAAGTCAGGCTTCTCAAGCATTTGAATTAGCTTATGACAGGTAAGAAAGGTTTGATTGTGCTCCAACCCAAGTCAGGCACAGTCCTTATACAAAACAAAAAAGGGGGAACTGTGGCAGCCATTTTGTGGTTAACCATGAAATGGCTGCCACATAAAGAGACATAAACTAGTATGTTGAGGAAAGAAGGAAAAAGTGTGAGATGTTTACATTTTTTCCAAAATCTATTCTGGACTAATATTTACTTGATTTCAGGGTGGAAATTGGAGAACTCCTTGGCAGACAGTTGAAATCCTTGCATTTCAAAAGTTTCATTAATTTTTAAAGTATTTTTTATTCTTTGAATGTTTTGTATATTTATACAATGTATTTTGATCATATTTATCTAACGCTATATCCCACCAACTTGTATCTCTCTCCCAGCTTCATGTTTCCTTATTTATATATTTATTTATTTCTGAAACTCACCAAATTCAATTAGCACTGCCCATATGCCCATGGGTGTGTATTCATCCGAGGGAGAAGAGATCAACCAGTGGCCACATTTCTAAAGAAGAGTGACTCTTCTCCTTATTGCAACTGTTTACTGTCAATAGCTCCATTTTCAAGGGTAGTTCCTACTCAGTTCATGCTGGAATTTGTAATAGACATACCATGTCCAAGTCAGCATTTCACAGCACTCCTCCCCATCTTCCTGCTCTTACATTCCTTGGTAGGAGACCTAGTTACATACAAGACTCATGGTCAGCTGAGAATTCAAGAATTATTATTTTTAACCATTTTGATCAATTGTGACTCTGTGTTAACCACTACCCACTTCAGGAAGAAGCTGCTCTGACCAAGGCTCAGAGCAGAACATATCTGTGTACAAATATAAATATTTAGAAGATTGTTTGACAATATGACAATTTAGCAAAACAGTAACAGTATATTCCTCACTCCCCACCTTGGGGCCCATAATCTTTCCAGTCATGTGATTTTTTTTTCAGGCTTACTATACTAAGTGAAATTCCTCCTGTGAATCAGGCCTTGTAGTCAATCAGAAAGCAACTGGTTACCTCCATAACTCTGATGCCACTATTGCATCAGTAGTTAGTTCTTGCCAACTTTCTGATATTGTAGCATGCATAATACAGTGCTGGATAAAACCATTGGTTTATCTTCTACCCCAGCAGCTTGCTTAACACCTTCTGGTCCTATGTAAGCTAATAGGTAGGGAGAAAGCTCCTTCTTTGGTTTTCAGAAATTCTTGTTTAGCTTCTCTGGTATTTGAGGCTGTTCTTTATACCTTAATTGTTTTCCTTTCCTTTTCTTCCTGGGTAATGCTTTATTTTATTTTTGAGACATAGTCTCAGTAAGTATAGCCCAAGTTGTTCTTGAACTCACAGCCCACATCAGTCAGCTTTTAAGATTATTTATGCAGTTCACAAATGTTAGGATTTTTAGACCTTTGCCATGCTCTTTCTCTATAGTCATTATTCAGACAATTTCGTTTACTATTATAGCCCTGAGTAGTCAAGCTGTCTAAATATAGGAAAATTCTCTGCCATAGCAACAAACCTGAACTTTGGTAGTTTCTTCCCTCTCATCATTGCTGTATCTACTTTCCCTCTCTTTACTTACCTGTTCTTTCCCATCCATGGACTATTCTTTGGGTATTACAAACCTGTTGTCATATTACCACCTTGAAATCAATCTTTCCTTTCTTTGGAACATGTTTTTATACTTTCTCATGGCTCACTTCCTTTTTTTTATTCATTTTGATGCTCCAAAGACTAAAAGACTCAATTTCTTTACTCCTAAAGCTCCTTACCTAAAATGTCACTGCATTCATTATCTATTCCTTCTTCCTGCTGTTAATTCTACTACAGACTGTACTATCTCATATTTATTTATTTTTATTATTTATATGCTTATGATTTGTCTCATGTATTGTGACATAATAGCCAAGACCACAACATTTGTCTTACTTTGTGGTAATTCTCACTAGGATACTCAAAATTTTTGCTCTGTGAAATAAAAAAAAAATTGCTGGCATTTCATACATTCAGTTTTATTGGTCATACATGCCCAAGATAAAATTGTTTCTTTTTTTGGGGGGGAGGAGACTGCTCTTACATTTGTGTTAATTATAGTTAGATGTCAAAGGTTATTGGTGGTGTGTTCACAAAACTTAGATTGATTTTGTTCAGGCATGGCTAGCACAAGAGACAAAGAATGGGATAAAGTACAAGCTGTTTTTTCCAAGACAGGATTTCTCTGTTGTAACTCTGGTTGTCTGGAACTCACTTTGTCAACCAGGCTGGCCTCAAACTCACAGAGATCTGCCTACCTCTAAGTGAAAGCTTTACATACTCTTTATTTACACTTTTTGGATTAACAACTTTAGAAATGGCCCAAATATTACCTTTGCTTATTGAATATTAAAAACAATGTAACAGTATAATTACTTTTCTCTTTGGTTTAGAAATTCAGTAAGACTGTCTGTTATTTATTGTTTTAGTCTTAGGGATACATATAGAGACTAGTAAACAGAAAGTTCTTGGTGAATGTTTGTTGGAAATGACAAGTTGAAGGATGATTCAGGAAACCACAAACACTTAGACACAAACACAGGCCTTTTTTCAGAGTTTTTATCAATATCACCATGGGAATTTGTGACACTTTTTCTTTCAATTTCACATTCTTAGCGAAATTACAACTTGTATACAACTATATTACTGGTCAAATTAGTATTTTCAAATCTTCTGACTAACTCAAAATGGATTATAGTTTCTAGTCTTGCACAGAACCTACAACCAGAGGATACAGAATAGTAGGACAGATTTCCAATGATACAAACTTATTTAAACCACATTTCTTAGACAATCAATAATATTTTCAAATACAAGTGTCTGGTTCTTGGATAGGTTGAATTGTTGATCTAGGTGAGGTTTGGAAAACAATGATAAAATCATGTGAAATCTTTTTTAGCCTAAGAGATGCTTAAGAGTTTGAACTTTGGTCAAAGCCCCACTGCAACACTGCAATTATTTTCATTCATGAGAAACCAATTTCTTTTGAGTTGCAGATACACTAGAAAATATATAGTCTGAAATTATGTGACTAGCAGGAACCAGGAAATACCCAAGGAAATCCTGATTTGAAGTACCTATGACTTGGGTTGATCAAGTCTTTCTTTTTAATTTTATTTTTAAAAGTTTATTTACTCATTTTTTTAGTTTTTAATTTTTTCATTCAGTATAGTTTAACCATGTTATTCCTCCTCCCTTCCAGATTCTCTCCCTTCTGTAACTACCCAATTTCATTCAATCGTCTTTCTTAACCATGTATATATATCTCAAGTGTGGAATAAGTAGGATATTAGAGAGTATATATCTGGAGTGAAGCTTCCACTGTAGGTCACCATATGCAAATCACAAACAATTTATATAAAAGTTTACCATATTACACATTGTAATCAAGTTTATGCTTTTGTTATGACTTATCATGAAGGTAAAGGGCCCTGTTTCCAATATCAGGACTATGTATAAAATCACCTACACATCAGATGTTGGAGTAGAAGGAAATTAGACAGATATAAAAAGTTGATTCACTAGAAGTTGATTCATCATAACTATTCCACAAACTCTAGGGTAAATCATTTATCAACTGATGCAGCTCAAAGGAATTCAGATGCTCATGGCATCAAAGGTAGTAGGCGTATTTTATTGATGAGCTTTCTCAGGGCACCTTTCATGTCCTTATTCCTCAGGCTGTAGATGAAGGGATTCATCATGGGTGTTACCACAGTGAAGAGTACTGCACCAATCTTGTCTGTGTCCTCAGGATGAGTGGATGAAGGGAAGAAGTAAACCCCTACAATGGTGCCATAGAAGAGTAATACAACTGACAGGTGAGAACCACAGGTAGAGAAGGCCTTCCACTTTCCCTCTGTAGATGAAATTCTCAGTACATCCCTGATGATGCAGACATAGGAGAAGAGGATGAGGGCAAAGGGAAAGGTGATGACTGATAAGCCCACAATAAATTTCACAAGTTCATTTATCATTGCATTTGAGCAGGAAAGTTTGAGCAGAGGAGCCAGGTCACAGAAGAAATGTTGTATGGTGTTGTGGTCGCAGAAAACCAATTTATTGGCCAAAAGAGTATGTGTCAGGGCAACAATATTGCTCAGAGCCCATGGGCAGATGGTGAGCAAAATACAGAACCTTGTGTGCATGATTGTTATATAGTTCAGAGGGTGGCAGATAGCCACAAATCGGTCATAAGCCATGACCCCCAAGAGAAAATTGTCAATAACAACAAAAACAATAGAAAAGTACAGCTGTGTGATACATCCCTCATAGGAGATGGATTGACTCTTGGTCTGGATATTCATCAACATTTTGGGAACTGAGGTAGAAGAGGAGGAAATATCAGCAAAGGATAGGTTGGCAAGGAAGAGATACATGGGTGTGTGAAGATGTGTATCCAAGCCAATGGCCAGTATGATAAGTCCATTTCCAACCACAATAACCAGGTACATACTCAGGAAAAACACAACGATGAGTTTCTGCTTCTCAGCCTGGTTAGAGAGGCCAAGGAGGATGAATTCAGAGATTGTGGTTTGGTTTCCTTGATCCATATTTCTGTTAATCTGAAGAAAGGAACACAAATTCTTCATACCAATCCCCCCATCCAAAAAAAAAACTCTTTCTGTAGCTAGCTTGCAAGTGGCATTTACTTGATGCTTAAGGAAAATGAATTTCCTTCTATGTTTAAGTAGAAAGGCTACTTACTAAGGAATTATCTTAGTAATGTAGAGACTAAGAAAATTCATTAGCAACACATAAAGAATAAGTATTTCTAAGTGAGCATGTTATAACCATAATTTTTATAGTTGGCTCTAAATATTGTTGAAATCACTAAACTAAGTACACAGATAAGTGCTACATATTTTGAAGACGTTAGATACCCTAGCACTGATTACTTAAAATACACAAAGAGTGCTGTGCAAATCTGAGGAATGAGTTTAATTTCTAGCACCCATTCCAAAAACAAACAAACAAACAAACAACAGACAAGGTGTTTTGGCTTTGAATTCCTCCCTCTCTCTTTTATACTTTCTCTTTTTCTCTTTATCTCCCTCGATTCTCCTCTCTCTCTCTCTCTCTCTCTCTCTCTCCCCCCCCCCTCTCTTTCTTTCTGAATACAGGAGGATCCTTGTGGCTTACTGATTATCCAGGCTAACTGAAACAGGACACAGTCAAAAAGTCTATTTCAAAAATTAGGTTGATAGCTCCTGAAGAATGACACCCAAAGTTGAACTCAGGTCTACACACACACACACACACACACACACACAAAATTAAACACACATGTACCTTCACAGAAGGTACACCCTTCCCATAATAACATACACACAAAATGAGGACACTTTGTCCTTTAAACCTGAGACAATAATATTTGAAGAGTCATTGAAGCGAAGTGTTTGGGGAAGCATAACAAACTGGGATTTAAGAACCCTTATGAGAGAATTCTATGGTGTGGATGCTCTTTTCTAGCAAAGTTAGAGGAGCATGACTCCATCAGAATTGCAACTGGAGATACACTGAAAGAAGGAGATATCAGAATGGTTTCAGCACTGCTGGATAACCCGAGAAAGCTTAAGTACATATATGAACTTGAAGGCATGGGATTGTCTCTCACTTCTCAAGGTGGAAAGATTATGTCATTAGCCCACTGTTGAAGAGTTGGGGGAAAGGTGAATGGTAGAAGAGAAAGCTTGTACTCTCACTCATGACAGGGCAGGAAATAATGTGAAGTTTATTAAGGGTAAAGAGGGCTTAGGAGTTGGTTATACTCAGGCCACCTTGTTGCAACTCCAATAAAGAGACGTACTAGTGAGATGAAGGAGGCTAAAGTGGTAACATACACAGGGGTAGTTCTCCTATGAATAGTATAATGAGAAAGATATTGTACTTGTCAAGAAATTATATACCGGGACAGTCTCCAAAGTAGGGCCTCTAAAGAAACCTTAAATCGCCTCAGCTCTGTCATATAAAAAGTACATGTAGCCAGTGATTTATGGCCAGCAGCTTGGAGATTGTTTCCTTTTCTGTCTCCTCAAACCTCTTTAACTTTATAAAGCAGAAATGATGGATGGCTGATTAAACAGAAATGAAAATGAAAAAATCCAAGTGTTCTTGGGGAGATGAAGTTAAAGAACGAGAGAAGAGTAAAGGTCCACTCTCCACTGCAGAGTTCATGATTGCCCACTGCACAATCCTTGACTACAGTACAGCCCCTGACTACACAAGTAGAGATCTCTAGCTACTCATTTCATAGCCCTTGAATACACACTACACAGCCCCTGAAGGACCATTGCACATTTCATGACTACTCAATGCACAGCTCCTGACTATCTGTGTCACAGCCATTGACTACACAGCACAAATCCCCTAACCACTGAACAACCCCTGACCAGTTACTGCATGATCACTGACCACATCCTCTTACTACATGTAGGATTTCTGTATTTCTTCTCTCCTAATTGAACCTTAGTACCACTCTTTCCTTTCTCCCTCTGTCTTCCCTGCTTTCTTGTCCCTCTTCCAAGTCACTTTTTCTTTTCAAATAGTCCTTTCCACAAAGAGAAGACAGTTAATCATTGCCACTGGGATTCTGAAAACTGAAAAGTAGTGAGGAAGGAGAATATCGTTTCATTGGAGAATCTCAGTTTGAAAAAAATGGGGGAAAACTTGCGAAATAGAGACTTCATGAGAAAACACAAATGAGGTAAAAAGCTGACAGAGATCTGCATCCAACATGCAGAAAGTCTAAGAAGGTCCTACTCTTACAGGTTCTGATGTGGTTTGCATTTGCCAAGAAAGAGGATTTATGATTTTGAGTGACTTTAACCTCAACTTCCTATTTTACCTCTCCCACCTATTAGCAATCTTGTCTAAGCTGTTCTGAATCCTGAGACAGCAATCTCATTTGTTAAGATCAAAGCTAAATTCTAAAATGCTCACCTCTGAATGATGGCAAAAAATCCAGATTCTTGTTGTTGTTGTATTTGCAACTATAGATTTGGGGACTGACTGAAGCAGCCCTGCTGTGCTTCTCAATTAATGATTTCATGATGCTGGACTCACAGGGGACATTTAGCTCCTCCCAAGTCCTCAGGGACAACATCCCTGAAGTGTTTTCCTCAAGACAAACAGTAATTTTGATATACTAGTTTGCATAGGTAAATGAGGACTAGACAGCTGTTCTTTGCTTTGTTTGTCTTTGAGTCCTCTTTCTATGCCAAGAAGTCCCTCTTGCAACTGAGTCAGTTGTTAATATTTAGAGCAAGTGAATTGCTAGTTGCGGATTGTTTTGTTTCTATTAATTAAGGAGGCTTTTGAAATTCCCTTCTTATTTTTTCTTATGCTGCCTGGTAAATAAGAACACTTAGTTAATACCCTGAGAATTGAGTTGCATTTCTTTGCTGGTAGTTATGACTCCAATGGCTTCTCTAGTGGAAGGAGGCTATAGTCCCTGTATACTTGAAAGAATGTCAGAAGTAAAAAGGAATCTGAAGACCAAGTGATTCAGACACCCAAACTCTTAAATTTAAAGCAAATAAATAAAGCCTATGTTTATAATTTTAAAACAAACATTGAAATAATACTGAACATTCCCCTATATAATAAGAAACTTGAAATAGCAACTCTGATTAGGAGATGAATACAAAGAGCTGTACAGGCAGTGACACAGGCAACATCAGTAGATTCCCTCTTCTTAATGTTTACACATTCTTTTTAACACACTGCAGGCTTTTGTCATCCAAATAATAGACATTCATCCCCTTTTCACCTAGAAACTCGATCTATGAGTTACCTGTAGATATGACATGTACTCAGACACACGAATTCATTACTAGTATCTAAAATAATAGGATGATAATAAATAAAAGACAATTTTCCTATCCCTAGTCTATCTGTATCAGCCTCAAAAGAGGGAATTGTGAGTCATCCCAAATTCTTCTTTTGATAGTTTGTGGCATTTTCTGATTTTCCTAAGATTGATCTTTTGGAAAGCAGACTATCATAATTTAATTTTTTGCTACTGTATATCCAAGGGCAAACATCAGGAAAGTGAAAGGAAGGCATATAGTTAACTGACATAAACAAACAGTATAACACATTCTGCATTACCTCAAGAATTATTGTTCACACCAAACATTCAAGATCTGGGGGTCACTCATTGGATCTGTTTACTCAGCATATAGTTAACGTGGGAAGAGAAACAATGTCTGTGGCAGTTCATGGAAGAGAGAACTAATCAAAGTCCACTTGATGGGTCTCTTTTTGAATTTTTAGGTTGCATCATGTGGCCCCTAATTATGGATGAATGTGCAAGAGTAGTACATTTTAATTTGAGAACCTAGGTACAATGTTGGCTGTCTCAGAAAACTTGTGAAGAGGTAGCAGAGTTGGAGAGGTAAATGGTGTGTCATTAGAGTGAGAGAGGCAGTACAGATTGTGAACTATACTGTCCATTGGATAATGACTCCATTTTCTATGTGAGAATGAAGTCATCTGAATAGGAAACACAAAATCACTTTAGGGGATATATAATTTAATTTTTAATGTATTACTGCACATATACCCTATCAAGACATTTTTTGTATCTTTTACCCTCAATTCTTTCTATCACCATCATGAAACTGAATATTTTGAAATAAAATGTAATTGAGCTACAGAAGGCAATGCAACATCTCTAATTCTTTCTCCCTTGCCCATGAAACTAATTTTGGATAATGGGATCATTTATTTTGAAAATGCTTGGTTCACAAACTTCTGCAAGATGGTGACCAATCTCAGTTTGAAATGTTGGTCAAATCTGTTACATACAGTCCTCACTTTGGCAACTCTCTCTGAGCTCTGATTTAGCTCCTTTTCCAACAATTCCAGTATCTCCCCTTCCATCTATAATTAAGTTTCATCATATTTAGCACACTCATTGGCTGACCTAGGTGATCTTTGAGAGGTAGAATTTTCTCCTTAGGGATACAAATTCTTATTCCTGTATTGTAGTTGTGGCAATTATTTATTAGTGCATCATATAACAGTTTAGATTTACTCTGCTTTAGGATAGAAAGGGCAAAAAGACCCAAATACATAAACTGGTCATTGGAGAAGAGTGAGGTGAGCCAATCCCACTGCAGCCCACTGGCTCATAACTATGTTCGTTTTAGCTGAGATTTACTGTATTTATCTGAAATGATTCAATTAACAGAAATAATCCAGAAAACAGTATTCTAACCTCATGGTGTTTTCCCTGCTTACCACACTATGGTTTCCTAGGTTATTCCATCAACCTATCATTTACAATACATGGTAAAAGAATGAATCCTATGCAAATTGGTATAGTATTTCTTCTTATTTATCTTAAAATGAACATTCAGTCCTATACAATTTCTCCAGTGTGCTTTGATAATGATATATGAGGTTTTCTGAGCCATCAAATGATGCTTCTAGAATCCTGTAGTGATGGATGTCTAATCAATATCTAGCCAAATAGGATATATACATTCTAGAGCTTGGAACTATTATCTCCATAATACTTTAGCTCATATAGTTCTAGAAATAGGATTAACCCAAACAATGACTTACATAAAACTCTTAAGACAGAAGTCTAACAGAAGCCATTCTTCTGAGGATGTCACACTTTGGGTTTTCACAGGTGATAGAGTCAAAATGTCCCAGCATGCCTAGATAGTCCCTGCTCTCCTGTGCTCTGTACCCTACACACTTTTGGGCTTCTTAAGTGATAGCAGATATCCAGAATGGGTAAAGGTGGGAGGGTTTGAAGATCATAGGCTCAGGTCAAAAGAAAATGCATCAACTAGAAATATTCATATAGAAACAACTGATGAGATCTTGGTCTTTAATTATCACTGTGTTCCTAAATTCTAAAAATACTTGTAATGAATGAAGGTATTCTCTACAAAGGTAGAGTCTACACTGTTCACATGCTTTACAACTGCTCTCTTCTCTCTGTCTTATACTGAGGGTACCTTTCCCCAAGAACACTCATTTTAAGACTACACAATTTATAATTTATCTATTCTTGTATGAAAGTAGTTAGCTTTTTTCTAAATTTCTTAGGAACAAAAAACTGAGAACATGGAGAGGTTGAGCTAGTGCCTATAAAAAACCTTCACTCCCATGTTCTAGTGTCTTCAGTATGGGAAGGTACTCCACAGGCTACAAAAAGTGAAAGGTAAAAAAAAAATCAACCTAGTCACAAAACCTTTGATCTACAGTCTGTTCTGCCTATAAAATATCGTAGGACAATAGTGGCACAAAACTTGTGGGACTAGCCAACCAATGTCTGATTTAACTTAAGGCCCATCCCTGAGAGGGAACCCATACCCAATACTGCTTGGGTGACCAAGAATCAGAGACTATATAACCAAGAGACCTATGGTAAAACCAAATACTACTAGTCTAAAATAAATTAACATTAAAATGACTCCAAATGATATTTTGCTGCACTAGTAGATCAGTACCTTATTTAACCATCATCAGAGAAGTTTCCTCTTGTAGCAAGCAGATAGGAACAAATACAGAGATCCACAGCCAGACATTATACAGAAAATGAGACCTTTGAACACATAGCTCTAAATAGGATGTCACAATGAAATCCTGCCCTCAGATCTCAGGGAACCTCACTAAGGAAAAGACAGAAACGCTTAAGTATTAAAGGGATTAGAGGACATCAGAACAGTAAGGCCCTCTAAATTAATCAAGCAAAGCATGTATTAGTTCACAGAGACTAAAGCAGAAAGCACATGGCTGACATCAGTCTGCACCAGCTCCTTTGCAAATATATTATGGCATTAATTTTAGTGTTTTTATGGTACTTTTGAATGTTCAAATGAGTGGGTCTCTGGCTCCTGTGCCTTCTCTTTGGGGTTCTTTTTCTTTTCCAACTTTGATGTGCAAAGAACACAGAGGTGTTGTCAATGACTAGAGTTAGTTCTTGATACCCTACCACAGCTGGCATATAGTAGATACTAAGTAAACGGATAGAAATTTTTGTCCTTGTGTTATATGACAGAAAAAAAGAAAATAAAAGAATTTCATTGCAAATTGCAAAAGTAAAGGAAATTGATGAATTATCCAAATTATTCTTTTGCATGTCATTATGTCTAAGAAAATGGGAGGTACATATTTGAGAATTATTTATCTCTTTAAGCATTGTCCTTAATGAATATGCCTCCTCAGGAGGCAGCATATGCAAAGCCATCAATCAGTGTTTCATCAAGAAGATATTAGCTGTCTCTGATGGAGCAATTGCCATAGGAGAGATTAGAACATTTAAATCTAAAAGTAATTATATTTACAGCAATCTGGGAAATGTGGGCAAATGTAAGCATAGTACTCATAGAACAGAATCAAGAGCCAAACATGAAGGGAAAATAAATATTTCAATTCTGCGTGTCCTTTCGAGTTGATTGGGCTAACGGATAGTCTTTTCAGTGTTTTCCCACCAAGCCATCAACTAGTGTCAGAACTTGCTTTATGGAAGATGGAGATCCTTAGCGCGCCTTTGACATCCTTGTTCCTAAGGGTGTAAATCAGAGGGTTGAGTAACGGGGTAACAAAGGTGTAAACCAGGGCGATTTGGCGGTCCTCATCATCTGAGGTGCTGGAGCGGGGCCTCAAGTACACCAGGCTACAGCAACCATACTGCAGCAAGACCACAGTGAGGTGGGAAGAGCAGGTAGAGAAGGCCCTTTGGCGGCCCTCTACAGAGCGCATGCGCAAGATGGTGGAAGCAATGAACGTATAGGAAATGAAGATCAGCAGGAATGGAACTGTTAGCACCAGGATGCTCGCTACATAGAGGACTGCCTGGTTTACATAGATGTCAGCACAGGCCAGGCGCATGATGGGAGCCACATCACAGAGGAAATGGTTGATTTCCAGGCGGTGTTGACAGAATGGCAATGTGAAGGTGAAGACAGTGAGCTGCAAGGAGAGGAGGAGAGCCAGGCCCAAAGAGCCAAGTACCATCTGGACACAGAGCTTCTGGGTCATGATGAGGCTGTAGTGCAGAGGGTGGCAGATGGCCACATACCGGTCATAGGCCATGACTGTCAAAAGAAAGCAGTCAGTGCAGCCAAAGACGGAAAAGAAGAACATTTGTGTCCCACAGCCAGCCAGAGATACGGGCTTCTGGGCCCCAAAGATGTTGGAAAGCATCAAGGGCACCACATCTGTGATGTAGCAGATTTCCAAAAAAGACAGACTCCCCAGGAAAAAGTACATGGGCGTGCGCAGGGAGCTGTGAGTGCACACCACCCAGATGATGGCGGTGTTGCCACAGAGGATCATCAGATAGAGCAGGAGGAAGAGGGTGAAGAGGAGAGCCTGGAATTCAGGGACATTGGTGAATACACGGAACACGAACTCTGGTGGGCCAGATTTGTTGAAGAAAGGCTGTCCAGCCACCATGTCTTCTGCAAAACAAAATACAAACAAAACAAACAAAAACAAAAATGAACCAAACAAACAAAAAACCCAATGAT
Organism: Cricetomys ansorgei; assembly: GCA_026225945.1. Taxonomy (NCBI): domain Eukaryota; kingdom Metazoa; phylum Chordata; class Mammalia; order Rodentia; family Nesomyidae; genus Cricetomys; species Cricetomys ansorgei. The sequence goes on along the minus strand of JAMJFZ010002601.1, from coordinate 336,624 downwards.
TACTGGTATTAATGATTACTGGTGTTAATGTATTCAGGGCAGGGAAGGTGAACCTGAGTTTTAATTTGTGATTTCCTATTTATCATTCAGTTTTGAAATACAGCAGTGGAAAAAGAAGGTCTCACATGGTTTTCTATGGACATCTCAGTTTGTTGGTCACTTGCCTATAAATCCTCATAAAGATTCATACAGATAGATTCTACTCTTTCTACAGCCTCTTGGTTGGCATTTTAAATTACATTGACAAGAAAAAATACTTTGCTTGTGTTTAAGTGTAACTAACTAAATATTTTAGTTGTAGATATTTTATAGTTAGGTAAATGGAAATTTTGGCCATCTCTTTGGCTAAGTATTGTATTCACATATAACATACACACAGAGGACTTCAGAAAATCTAAGTATAGAATTGAATTTTTCCAAATTTAAGGTGTACAGTGGGTATTCCAGTATAATAACTGTCAACATTAAGAAATGCAACAATTTCAACAACTCAAAACCATCTTTTATATTTCCCCTTGGTTGAATATTTGTAACAGAAAACATAAACAGTATATGAGCCTGAACATAGTTGCACCTCTAACTGGCCTTCAAAACCCAAAACTCAAGGGGAGGTGTGACCACAAGCTGTAAAGTAATGGGTGAAAGTTTCCCCCAAAGCAGCATTCCATGTAGAGGGCTTGGAAAAACTTTCAAGGAAGGGCTGATATCTACTGGCAATTGAACAGAAACTCAATCCAAAGTCAATTTTAAACTCTACTGGAACACTGCAAATGGACACAGCTTGTTTTACAGGTGTGAATTGGGGCTGCAAAGTACACCTCTCCCACCAGTACAGTTTCTTACTTGAAAGATCATAGCAAAGGGAAAAATTTAAAACCCATTCTATCAAAAATAAAATTCTGACTGACATGAAAAGACTTTATAATCTATTTTACTTTTGTTTCTCTAGATGTTTTTGTTTTAAGCTTCACACTTGCATAAATAAATATCTCATAATAGGTTTGATCCATTGTGTGTGTGTGTGTGTGTGTGTGTGTGTGTGTGTGTGTATGCGCACGCGCAGAACTTGACTTATTGCTGAAGAGCTTACTTGCTTAATAGGACATTGAAAAATCAAACTGGAAGCTTCATCTCTATTAGCTGGATTTCAGAGTACTAGAAAGTGCTATGTGTTCTCTTAGGGAAAAAAATAATCAAGTTTCCCCAGCTCTGAATCCTTTGATCTAAAACATCTGTGGTCTGGTTCAATAGTGATAATAAGTTGTAGGGGTAACCAACCACTTTATGCTTGGATTTAATATTCAGGACACAAAGGGAATTTGGTGATTGGTATCCTTAACTAATCTAAAACTCTGTGACTGGCTAAGTCAAAGACATTTATCTTTTCATTTCTTTTTATTACCCAATAATACATGCAAATTCACAGACTGTGACAATTACTCTTATTATTTTATAACTTGCTCCAAATCTGTTCTCAGAGATCATTAACCCTTCCATCCTCAGTATATGCTGATTTCTGAGTCACCAATTAACATGTTTTCTTTCCAAGAACTCAGCTCTTGGCTTTACTAGTTTGACTATCATTTACATTAGTGCTATATATAGCCAAGATTGCCCATTTTTCACTCCCATATGCTCCACTACATTTATTTTATTTCAAACAAATTGGATTAAATTGTGAAATTTCAAGACCATTACATTTCCTTGAAAGCCATTCAGTATTCAGTGGTTTTTTTCCACATATCATACTATAATCACTTAAGACTCACATAGATTGTGATTTTTCCCTGCCTAATGGGTATTTATATTTGTCTGTTACATGCAACACCAGATAACTTTGTTGCAATGAATTTGTCTGATCAATAGAGAGTGGAAATCACAGCAACTAAATCACTGATGTTCTTGATGAACTGGCCTATTAGGTTAACGAACTGGCCATCTATTTTATAGTCATTCTTTTGTGGTTGATTGGTAGCATAGCAATGTATATTGTGTGCATCATGCTAATCCACAAACACTGTACGTATAAAACAAAAATATTCTGCAAAATAACAGAGAATTATAGACCACAGAAATCTGTAGGTATAAATCACATGTATGCTCACAAAATACACATAAAATTGAATGTCTAAGGAATATAAGAGCATTAATTCTACCTTTTTATAGCCATAGCCTCTGTCCCACAATTGAGGTCTCTAGAGATTAAGCCCTTTGCAAAAGCATATGATAGTTATTAACATGCCTTATGTCAGAATTTACATCCTTGTGGATTAATTTAGAGCTGGACCCATGCCTTAAGTGTGTTTTTCTCCTCATTTACACTGAGGAATTTGAAACACAGTTTAGAGAATGTAGACATCAAGAAAAGATAATGCAGCAAAAACAAACACTGATTCTCAAGGTTATCAACAAACAGGCTGCTAAGGTAGCAGAAACTGTCACAGTAAGAGGTGATGTGGTGGCTGTCATATGCAAGAGGAAATTTTAAGATCAAAGAAAGGAACTTCATTATCCTTGTCAGGGAACAACATAATTGCTTAGAGCCCAAAAGGGGCACAGTTAACAATTCCAAAAAGCTCTCATGAGAAAATTTGCCTGCTGTATGTTAAGGAATCAAGTGAGAACACTTTCTGGCAAGAAAGCAGAATGGTTTTTCTCTTCTCCTATGTTTTCCCATGTTTAAATATGTTTGTATAATATAAAATTTTTAAAAATGCAAACCAAAATAATAAAATAATAATAACAGTCATAAATTTGATAAGTATAGACAATAGAGTGGTGGAAAATGTAGGGCTAATGAACAGAAGAATAGGCTTCAGTGACTTCCTGCTGATGGTGCCTACCTGTACGAGACCCAAGCTTCAAATAAAAGGCATGTTTTGAACTGATTGGTAAACTAAAGTTCTAACTTTTACTGGGCTTGACTTTTTTATATCTGAAGAGTCTTTAGTACTTAAATAAAAGATGTTTTTCAATTCTAAATGGCCAGAATACTATGGATACATCACAAGTTGTCACCTAAGTATAGGGAAGAGACGTTGATCTACGATGATTTTCCCTGAAACTTACTGAAGAAATACCAGTCAGATAGTTGAGTAGTATTTGAAGTCTCCCTCTTTCCCCCTCTTTATTGTATTATTGCCCAAGGTACTGTCTCTAAAGGGTTTTTCTTTCTGTGGAGAGTTTTACAAAATCTTTGACCTTACCATTGAAACTAGCTAAATGAGTCAGGGTTAGGCTGGAGCAGCAGTTCAGGGTGCCTGTACTCCTGAGAAGCTTGGTTTACAATCTAGAGAGAGAACTCTATACTGAAATGTTACTTCATGATGAAACTAAAAGAGATAACCAACAGACACACACCTATACCTAAGGCATACAGTCTTTTGGTGAGTAAGCCTTACATCAGTTTAGGATTGACTGTGATGGAGACTTGTGTATTTTTAAGGGGCAGAATTTAATTTAGCTTTCCTGTTCTACTTCTCAAAGTTATGAGTAATGTTTTGCAAATTATTTTAAGTCTTTAAGATGACTGTCTATCTGGTTCAAATCAAGAGTCAAGTCCTAAAAGTGTCACTGCTGAATGATGATAAAATCATAGAAGTTACTGGAATCTAGACATTAAGCTTTTTGCACTTACCAAGGAAGAGGGAGAAATGAAAGCACCTATCCTGGCCTTCTCAGAGCTATACTCTTCATGTGAGTCCCAGTGTTAATGTAGCCATGGCTCACATGGGACATTGTACATCCTCCAAGCTCCTTAGGGACAATATCCCTGATGTATTTTCTCCAAGACAAACTGTTATTTTCACATTGTTGTCTGAGAGAGGCAATGGGGAATAATAATGTAACTATTTTTTCTTTGTATTCTCTCAGTGCTGTTCTTACAGTGTGAGTTTTCTCCTCGTGACTTAGTTGGTTATTGCTGTTCAGAGAAAGTGGACTATTGACTGTGTGAGTCTTATATTCCCAGTGAGGTGGAGGAACATTGAGAGTTGTTTCTGTATTTTCTTTTTATGTTGCCTAGAGGGGAACATTTGGGAAATGCTTAGAATACTGAAAGGAACTCCTCTCCTGGTAAATGAAAGAGATTCCATCTCTAGAAGAACACATGCAATGGCCTCTATACCCTTCATTGTATGACAGAGTAGAAGCTAGTCTATAAAATCAGTGATTAAACATGAAACCTCCTATTCTATTTGTCTCTATTTCTATCTCCATTCCTTTACCTGTTTCTCTATCTGGTCATAGCTACAAAAGAAAAAAGGGAGAGACAAGACCCTTGATTTCCTCATTTATCCATAAGGGATAATTCTGAATTATTACTTTGGCTACAGTTTTAAGATGAATCTTCTAGAAAGCATAGCCCAAGGCAAAAATTGTTTAGATGTTTTATTTTGAAAGGAAAAATTCAGTGAGTGTAGAAGAATGAATATAATAATGATAAACTAAGAAAAAATGTAAAAGAAATTCAGTATTTTTCTTTGAAAGACATTGTTCACAATGAACATGCAAATGAATATTTCTCAACAGATTTGTCTATTCAGTGTATAACTATGAAAAGAGAAACCATAGCTGGTAGCAGCTCATCCAGGACAGACAAAATCTATTTGTCTGTCTGTCTGTTTGTATATCTGTCATGTGTTCTATTCTTTCCAGCTTCTTTTTTTCTATCTGCCAAGGTATACCTTATGAGGATTTTTTTAAAATTTCCACATTCAAGTATATTGGAAATCAGGAACCATAATCTACAATATGACTTTCCCTCCAAGTCCAGACGTGTGTGCATGGTTTTCTGTAAGTTGGTATATTAACTCAGTGTCAGCTATTTATGATTGGCCAGCACTATCTTAAGGAGCTCCTATATAACACCTATTATTGGACTTTCTACCCACAAAAAGAAGCACTTAGCAATATTTTTAGCCAACACTGACTAATATTGAAGATCCACACAATAAATTTGAGGGTTTATCACTTAAGAATGTATTTTTTGGTCATTGCTGGTGTAATATTGTTGGGGTTTGGGTGAAAACACATTGGTACAAGCCCTAGGTAAGCCTGGAGATTTCTGCCAGTCTTAATGATAAGTATCTGGTTGTCTGAGTCACAGAAGAAACACATATGTCTTGTAGGCCTTAAATTCAGTGCAGGGTTTTGGTGAATTGTGACTTCTTCTGTCTGAACAAGAAATCCATTGTATTACTTTCTGCATCTTGAGGCATGATAACTAGAAGACAACTGGAGATAAAATCTGGTGTTTTAGACTTAACCACTCTAGGAATCAGAAAATAGATCCGTTTCAACTTGGTTCCTTGGGACACCCTACCATGATGACCTGGTAAGAGATGGTTATTAAAGTTAAAGACAGAGATAGATAAAATAGAGAAGGAGAGAGAATTTTAACATAAACTTGCAAAATATTTTATGTGTTAGATATTAGTTATTTGTCTTGGTGCTGGGACAAAATATCTGACAAAAGAACTAATCATATTATCTTATACATACATACATACATTTGTGTATATATATATTCACAATTAATGAAAAAAGAGACCATTTGAAAGGTGATTAAGAGTGATATAAGGGAAAATTTGAAAGGAGGAAAGGCAAGAGAGAATTATGTAATTATATTATAATCTCAAAAATAAAAGAAATCAGTTTTAAAGGGAACCTAAGGCAGGAAGGGTTTACTTCAGGTCACAGTCCAAGGAGTCCACACTATCTTGGTGATAGAAGTTTGGGGAAGCTACTGGTAACTCTTCAGAGTTACGAATCAGGTAGAGATGAATACTTATATTCAGTTTTCTTTCTCCTACATATAAACTCCCAGGACCACAGACCCATGGAGTGGTGTTGCCTACATGTAGAACTCATCATTTCACTTGACCTGATATAATTTACCCAGATATAATTTTTTTAACCTAATATAAACTCACTGACAGGCATGTACAGAAGTTAGCTTAAAAGGAGACTGATGATGATTACAGGGTTTCATTATTTTTCTTTTTTAATGCAAAACAAAATTAAGATAAAGAAATCTAGAAAAGGAGAAGAAACACTGGCTAAATGCATAAAAATTTATTTACATAAGTGTAATAATATGCAGATTGAGGTTATATTTAGGAATATATATGTATATATATATATATACATATATATTTGTATAGAATAGCAATGAATAAAAAAGAGAACATGAATTTGAAAGATGGCAAGGAAAAGTATATAAGAGAGTTTTTAGGATAAAAGGGAAGGGAAAAATGGATGATTATATTATAATCTCAAAAATAAAATATAAAAATCTGAATCAATGAAATAGTAGAAAATTTCCAAGATCATAGGAAAATTATATGTACAGGTATAGCAGGTATTTAGAATCTCAAAAAGACATGACCAGAGTAAAACTTCTTCATATATAATATTATATTTGAGCTACAAGAATACAGAGAAAAGAATGAATATTGAAAGCTGTGGGAAAGAATCATTAAGGTTTACTCATGTGGGGCTATCCAAGGGCTAATAGTGTGTCAAAGCTGGCTTGTAACCCTGCATCATCCCAAAAGAAAAGAACAGAAGGTGTTTGGCTGCTCCCCACTTTAGCCCTGTCCAGAACCCAGCTAAATTTCAAATATTGCCTGCTTCACAGAAGGTAATTAGCAAAGGAAGGTGGCTTGGTTGGTGCTTATCTGTGCTATAACTGGAATCCTTGGGATGAGTCCATTTACTGATAATGTCTCTTCCTTTTTTTCCCTGTTGGACCACACCTTATGCAGAAGGTGCACTTACAAGACCTTGATGCTTAGACTTGAGCTTCACATGCAAGTGAGGATACTCCAGTATCTTTTTCTTAACCAATGGATCCCAACCCTAGTATCAAAGACACTCCTCTACCTGTACCCTATAAACATAAGCAGTCTTGCTTTAATAAGGGAAATATATGCTCCTCTGATAGCCTCTCCCAAGAGTCTGATTCACTCTCTTTGACTCTTAGCCCTCCTATCTGGAACCTGCTAGGTTGCTTTGACCATGCCCTGCCCTTTCCTTCCAGGGGTCTGAGCTGGCAGCCAATAGCTCAGCCATGCTCTGGGAAGGGAAAGGAGAGAGAAAGAAAATCAGCATAGTCACACAAATTACATTGAGCTTATTTAAGTATTTTCTGTAGTTCTGACTCAGTCATCATTAATTCCTTTGGTTTACACTTTTTTAGAGGTCTTTATTTCTCTGTTAATTCAAAATTTTTCCTGTCATGGTGATCTTAATTGATATGATAATAATAATAATAATAATAATAATAATAATAATATTATTATTATTATTATTATTAATTACTGACATTAGATTAACAGAGGTAAAACCATAAAAAAATGAAAGTTTTTTTCAGCTGAAATTTTAAGTCAAGGTAGGCATGAAATAATATATTTCAAATTGGAAAGAAAATAACTATTCCTGATAAACATGAGGAAAATGATGCCTGGTAAACCTAACTAACTACAACAGAGAAGTAGAAATAAAAAACAGCATGATATTGGCACATAAATAAATGTGTTGATCCATGGAATTAAACAGAAGACTCTCACATAAATCCATATACCTATGGACGTGTGATCTTTTGATAAAGAAGTTATAAATACACACAGGAAAAAAAACAGCATCTTCAAAAAAAGGTCAAAATGGATGCCTCTATGACAAAGAATTCAAATACATCCATTCCTTGCATGAAAGCCAATCCCAAATGAATCAAAGACTTTAATATAAGACCATGTACACTGAATCTGATAGATGAGAAAGTGGAAAATAGCCTTGAACTCATTGGCACAGGACAAGATGTTCAGAACAAAACATTATCAGAGTAGAGTGATGAATGGAATCCAATGAAACTAAAAAGCTTTTGCATGGCGAAGGATACCATCATCAGGACAATGTGTCAGGCTAAAGAATGGGAAAAGATTTTTACAAACTACACATCCAGTAGAGAGCTAATATCCAAAATACTTTAAGAAAACTGGATATCAGGAAAATAAATGACCCAACTTTAAAATGGGGTATAGATCTAAACAGAATTCTCAAAAGAGGAAACTCAGCTGGCTCAGAAACACTTAAAGAAATGTTCAATATCCTTAGTCATCAGAGAAATCTCAACCAAAACTATTTTGAGATTCCATTTTATGCCTGTTAGAATCACTAAGATTAACAAAACAAATGACAGCACATATTGGTGAGGAAGTGAAGGAAGAGGGAACACTCACCCATTGCTGATGGGAGAGCAAACTCATATAATCACTTTGAAAATCAATGTTTGTTTTTCATGAAGACAGGAATCAATATAACTCAATATCTAGCTATATCACTCTTGGGCATACACTCAAAGGATGTTTCATTCTACTACAGAAACTCTTGCTCAACCATGTCCATTGCTGCTCTATTCATAATAACAAATTATTGTAAGCAGCTTAAGGGTCCATCAACAGATGATTGTATAAAGAAAATATGGCACATATAACCCTGAAATATTACTCTTCTGTTAAAAATCAAATCACAAAATTTGTTGGTAAATAGGTGGGACTAGAAAAAATTATCCTGAATGAGGTGACCCAGATCAAGAAAGACAATTTTAGTTTGTATTTGTTTATATGTGGGTGGTAGCTGGTAAGTCAAGCTATAACCTATAGAATCACCAAGGTTAAGCATTGAGTAAGGACAAGAGGTAAGGGAAAGATCTCCCTAGGAAGGAAAAATAAAATGTGTAATTATGGATGGATGTGAGAAGGAATATTAGCAGGAGTAGATCAAATGGGGAGAGGGAAAAAAGAGGGGAGAGACAGCTAAAATTAAAGGCCATTTAAGGGTAACGTGGCAACCTAATATAGTAGAATCATACCCAAATTTATACATATATTAAAGTGGTCTAAATAAAATTATCAAAAATGGGAAAAACAGAGTCCCAACTTGATATCTTTTAGGATTGAATGAAGCTTTTACCAGAAGTGGATTACATCTAATTCAGTTGTTGGGAAAAGGAGTCCCATGGGAATCCCCAAACATTCCAGGCTGTTGTAAAACTATAGTTTGCTCCCCACATACTGACATCAAAGTCCTATTGCTGAAAACAACACCCACATAACTCATTGAACTTGGAGAAGTAAAGCTTGTGTCTACAAAGAGCCTTCCCCTCTAGCAGCTAGTGTTCTTGGTTCCAGAAGGTACTACGTATGCTACCAAAGGATAAAGATAAACACCAAATCAAACCACAAATTCTTTGATATACAATAGTGTCCTGCCAGCAGTGTACACTACCACAATGGTGACACAAAGCTTGTGGAAGTAACCTACCAATATCTGATTTGATTCAAGGCCCATTCCATAAGGTGAAACCCATAACTTAAGCTGCTTGAATGAGTGAGAACCCAAGACAAGAGCCTACAGGGTTCTAGGGATCAATCAAATACTACTGTTCTATAAAAAGAATGTAACAATAAAATGACTCCTAATGACATTCTGATATACTTGTAGATCAATACCTTGCTCAGTCATTAACAGAGACGCTTCCTCCTACAGAAAATTGGAACAAATATGGAATGAATACAGAGATCCACAGTCAGACAATATGCAGAGAGTAAGAATTCTGAGAATACTCAGTTATAAGCTTGAAGTTTCCATCCAATACCTCCCCTAAGGGCTCAGAGAATCTTGTGGAAGAGGAGACAGATAAAATGTATCAGCCAGATGGTATGGAGAACACAAAGGAAGCAAGACCCACTAAACACAGCAGTACCAACACACACATGGACTCACAGAATGCGAAAGCAAGCACAGGGCCTGTGTGGGTCTGCACTAGATGATTTTCTTGAGCTTAGAGAAGTTGACACATGCCCTCATCCCCAACCAAGAAGCTATGTCCAATTAATAACTACTTGCAAATCAAGCATTAGTTTTCTCCAAGGGAGTCTCACTGGGGAAGCAAACTCCTTCTAAGTGTAGGCTGCATGCCTAGCAGTAGATGGCCAACAGGAAAAGAACTCAATGGCATCTTTGTAGGTTGCTTGTCTCATAATGTCATGTTGGCTTTTTGTTGTTGTTGTTGTTCTTGATTTGTATTTTGCTTTAATTTATTATTTTACACTATGGGTTTTGCATATATTCATTATGGCTTCTGGTTTTGTCTTTACGGGATTCTCAAATATGTGAACAAGTCAGTCTCTGAGTCCATATCTGTTTCTTGTGACTTTTCTTGCTCTATTTTTCATTTGTTTCTCCTATTATGATTTGTTTTTTTTCTATCTTATTATATTTCAGTTTTCATCTTATTATATTTTATTAGTATTCCTTAGATGCTGGTTTACTAACAATAGACAGAAAAGAGGTGAATCTGGAATGAAGAGAAAAGGAGAGGAAGTGAGAGGAGTAGAGGAAGTGAAAACCATAATAAGAATATATTGTATGAAAATAAATATCCTTTCAATAAAGAAAAAAAAAGTAAAGGAAAAAAGGATAAAGACATTATATTTGTGCATGCATACGTGTTTTTCTTATAGATATAACTAATATGACCATGTGAAAAGATATGAATATACATTTCTATATTACTTTAGAGATAATGAGCCTGAATCTTCGTTTTATGCCCAGGACTTTTCATATTTCCATAGCTGTTCTGAGAGAGACTAACTCTTGGTGGGCATGGTGCTTGGCTCTACAGGAGGAGACTGAGCAGAAAGAATCTACTGTGAACAACATGGAAATCAGTGATTTCTACTCAAATGTATATTTACTTCAGTGTTACATGGCTTAATCTATAAACTGGAAGTCAGATGAACCAACAAGTACCAGCCTCAGGCAGAAATAGAGGTAAAGTAGCTGAGTTCATCCAGGACCAGGAGACATCAAGAAAGAAAGAAGTAGAGAGGAGGGCAAAAAAGAGAACTTTGACACCAGAATTTTCAGCCCAGAGGCTTTATGCTGGCAGCCACAAGGGTTAGGTCTTGGTACACTAGAGTGGTTGTCCTTGGGTGCTTGTTCAGTGGAAACTAATTACTCCCTCCTTACCGGCAGAAGAGATTGAAGTCAGCAGTGAAAACATCTGACATGAAGGAACAAGATAAATTGAATAAGCAATTGCTTACTATATCTTATCATCAAACACAGAAAAAGAGATTTCTTATGGAAAAATAAATTCTATTTAAAAAAACTTAAATAAAGCCCTATTATAGAATAAGCATCTCTGCCTCTTCAGGAGGCCACAGAAAAACAGACATCAGCCTTTATTTAAATGCAGCATATATGTGAGGTTCCCCAAAATCAACTGTCATTCATGAAGTGAGAATCCTTAAAACAGAGTGAAGTAGAACAATGCTCCCAAATTATTTAAGAAAGTGAGTATGCTATCCTGACCAGTGCATGGTTAAAAATTTTGCAGTGTGGTATTGGCAAATGTAAATATAATTCTGTTTCTGCTTTTCAGTTGAATGATTTAACTAACAGTCATCCACTCAAGTTCTCTGTTACGGTTTGTAGTCTTTAACTCCACTCAGAATGCTTTATGGAAAAAGGAGTTCTTCAGTGCACCTTTAACATCTTTATTCCGAAGGGTGTAAATCAGAGGGTTGAGTAGCGGGGTAACAAAGGTGTAGACCAGGGCAATTTGGCGGTCCTCATCCTCTGAGGTGCTGGAACGGGGCCTCAAGTACACTAGGCTACAGCAGCCATACTGCAACAAAACCACAGTGAGGTGTGATGAGCAGGTAGAGAAAGCTCTTTGGCGGCCCTCTACAGAGCGCATGCGCAGGATGGTGGCAGCAATGAATACATAGGAGATGCAAATCAGTAGGAATGGGACTGTCAGCACTAGGATGCCCACCACATAGAGGACTGCCTGGTGCACATGGATGTCAGCACAGGCCAGTCGCAGGACTGGGGGCACGTCACAGAGGAAGTGGTTGATTTCGCGGTTTTGTCCACAGAAGGGCAAGGTGAATATTAAGGCAGTGAGCTGCAGGGAGAGGAATAGTGCCAGGCCCAAGGAGCTCAGCACCATCTGGGCACACAGTGTCCTGGTCATGATGAGGCTGTAGTGCAGAGGGTGGCAGATGGCCACATACCGGTCATAAGCCATGACTGCCAAGAGAAAGCAGTCAGTGCTTCCTAGAGTCACAAAGAAGAACATTTGTGTCCCACAGCCAGCCAGAGATATGGGCTTCTGGGCCCCAAAGATGTTAGAAAGCATCAAGGGCACCACATCTGTGGTGTAGCAGATTTCCAGAAGAGACAGACTCCCCAGGAAGAAGTACATGGGCGTGCGCAGGGAGCTGTGAGTGTACACCACCCAGATGATGGCGGTGTTGCCACAGAGGATCATCAGATAGAGCAGGAGGAAGAGGGTGAAGAGGAGAGCCTGGAATTCAGGGACATTGGTGAACACGCGGAACACAAACTCAGGGGTCCCAGACTGGTTGAGCCCAGGCTTCCCAGCCAGCATGACTTCTGAAAATAGAGAGAGTGGGAGAAAGAGAGTTGGGTAAATGGGGATCTCTCATTTACTTAGTTGCTTCAAGCCTGAGTAAAAGTAAGGAAGTTGAATTTGAGTTTTGCACTGTGATTTTCTTCTTAAAATTCTACCTTAATCCCAATATTGGGAAATGAATTCAATGTAAAATGTCTGTCATGTTTTCCTTAGAAATCTTCAATAGTAATAGAGATGCTTATCTATGGACAAAGTCCCAGGTAAAACTAGTAGATGCTTTTGGTCAAATACCTTTACCCATTTATTTTAGTATTTTAATTCAACTGAGAAATACTAATATTTTGTGTGCATATAAAACAGTCTATTTTGAATGTGTCTTTAAAAAGTACAAAGACATATGTGGGTTTGCTTAAAATTAGATAAATGAATACAGTGTTCACATTTTCAGTATACATTCTTTCTCATATAGAAAATACACAGATAGTAGTATGTAAAACCCAAGTATAGATCTTAATTTTTTTTGCAATAAAATTAAATCAGTACCAAGATGAAACACACAATAATCATGCACACACCTTTCCTATTCCTTTTATCTTTGTGCATCAGAACTGATGCCCCTCTTTTGGCTTTTATCACTGCAGATTAGCTCAACTATGTTTGATTTCCTGTATGTAGTGATAATGTATCACTTTGTTATACATAGCTTCAACATCATAGCTACAAAGGTTTCTCAAGTTGTTCTTGCAGTTCTGTGTACTAACACTCTGCTCTTCTCATAGCTTTATCATTCCCTGGATCATGGCCATTTTTATGATATATTCACTTTACACCCAGTTTGGAATCCATATCACACTAGGCAACCATCTTTAATCTGATCCTTTATGACAAACACTTTTTATTTTGCTCTTAATTGAAAACTTTTTCTAACTTTCCAACTGTGAACTAAAGCTTTTCAACTCAGATAAAAATGAGACTGTAATGCAATATACCACTTAAAGTAATTACATATACTTACAAAATAGAAGAACATACCCGGAAATAATAACTGTTGACATTGCAGGGTTGATGGAGATGAATCTTTCTGCTATGACTTTGTCTTTGTAAATGTATTACAATGAACATGTATAGTTTTCCAGTTATATCATGACTGAGGAATCCTGGAGTTTTCTTTTTGTTTGTTTGTTTATTTTGTTTTCTTTTGGTTTTGGTTTTTACTAGGCATCTCAGAAAGTGTGAGGAGACAGGATGGTAGAGGGTAGATTAATTGGATTTTGTAGTCATATCTGAGGATGAAGCCCAGTACTCTTACTTGATAATATAATTTTCACACTGATCACATTACATGACATTGCTTTGCTCTCTAATGTATGACAGGGGATGTGAATATGGGATCATAAACTGTTTACAAGTAAATGTTTTGCCCCAAATGTCCTAAATGTGATTATTTCTGGGGTTAGCTAGATCTAGGCAGTACCTCCTCCAAGCTCTTTCCTCAGAATAGAGTTTCCAATGGTTACTTACTCTTTCATCTCATCTTTTCTGGAATGGAAAGTAAGGTTCTTTAGAGCTGCATCTTTTCAGGCCTTGTGTTGTTCTATTAAACCTTCTATAATAAGAAAATGGATACAAGATAAAAATATGAGAAGAAGATAGGGGAATGATTTTAGCAGGAGAATTCCAAGCACATATCATCAAAACCAAATAAGGCAGAACTTGGTTAATGAAAGTTTCAGGCATGAAAACCAAGTTAACAGCATTGCACAATAGGGAGCCAGCAATAATCTGATTGAGAACATGTCCTTGTTGTGGATCAAATAAGGCATGAATGCTTGCAGTCTGATGTCTGCTGGGACAAATCTTGATAGAATGATAGCAAGGAAAAAGAGTCCATATGCTCAAGGTCAGGCTACAGCCTGAAAATGTCATTTCTATTTGAAAATTTGATATGACCTTTCTGAATGTCACAACCAAAGGCTTAAAAAACACTTTGTGTGTGCATATATGTATGTGTGTCATTCAAACACTTCTTTGCTCCATTACTTAACTGTCCCTTCAAAAACAAGGATTACATTTTTACTCCTTTATATTCTATGGCTTTCCCAGTGACTGTTTTCAGAGACCACTCCAACCTTTCCATCATCCTCATATAAAGCACACTATTGTTTATGGGTGCCCGCTTGGGATCCTGATGCTTAAAACAATAAATTTGTCAAAGTCAGATTGATAAGCATTTCAGTTACCATTATTTTAAATTCTGCAAGGCCACATGATATTTGTTTCATTCAGTTCTATATTCCTGTCCCTTTATTTGGTTTTGTTTGACCTACATTATATTGATTTGTTAATCTCAAATACTTTAAACCAGCCTTAAAAGCAAATATTCAACAGCTTTTTCTATAACCAAGTTATGCTAAAATTTCTGTATACCACAAACTGTGACTTCTCTTTTTTCTTTGGTCATATGTTTATGTTTGTCTGGTACAGACAATAATATTAAACTCGGGTGAGATCATTTATTAGTCATTGATCAACTAATCAATGGACAGTGGAAAGCATAAAAATAAAACTTTGAGGTATTTATTACAACAGTTTGTTTAGTAGTTTTGGGATGCTAGCTCTTTAGCAGTACCTGATGGTTGTCATTATAATCTGGTATAGAGATATATTTTAATAGATAAAGCTGTACATTTGTAAATCTTTCCCTGATCCTCATGTCTCCTCAGTTCTGGTTACAGGCATGTCATTTGTGAACTTCCTGATAAGTTTATCATTATCTCAACTTTCAGGCCATTTCAGCTTATCAGCAAATAAAACAATCAGGAATCATTAGTTGAACATAAACTATTGATTCAAGTTTTGAATTCAGTTGAGAAAATAAAAAGTCAGGATTGCTAAATTTAGCTTCATAACATAACATATAAGAAGGGAATTTAAAGACTCTGAAGAACGAATTCCTAAACTAGTTTTCTTTAAAACAAGAGTTCTCTATCCTTCATTAAAAATGAAAAGTATAGCCAGGTGCTGGTGGCGCATGCCTTTAATCCAAGCACTCAGGAGGCAGAGGCAGGCTGATTTCTGTGAGTTTGAGGCCAGCCTGGTCTACAGAGTGAGTTCTAGGACAGCCAAAGTTACAACAGAGAAACCATGTTTTGAAAAACCTAAAATATAAAAAATAAAAAATAAAGGAAAAGTATAATGGTCAATTTGAAAACATTTCTTTTTATTCTCAGAGATTTATAGTACATATTGATATAATTAATTTTACATAAAATTTCAACATGGTACATATAATTTTAACATAGACTGATTGAACTTTTTATGTTTCAGTGACATTCAGAAAATGCAGAAGATGTGAGTTTTAATCTGGCATTATCACCCAGGTAATACTAGGCAATTCAACCATGAATCACAACTCTGATTTCTGTCTGTAAGTGCAAATAATAATGATATACACTTTAATAATTTGTGGTTCACAGTTTAATGTTGGTATTCACAATTACTCACATTAAAATTTAAAGAATTATGGTAGCTTTAATGCAATTATTTTGGGGAAGAAAACAAACGTCAAGGAAATGGAATGTTTCAGATACTTCCTAACCAATGTCAAATCTGTTTGTTTGCATTGGTCATCTACGGAAACTCACCAAAGAGCGAATTAACTTTCCTGTGGATATGTTGCTGCCACAGATGACTGAGGAAGCTCTCCCAGAGAGGCTTTGTTAATCTTCTATAGTTGAACTGAGAATGAGGGTCTGTGAGGTTTATGGTAAGTATCTTACAGAGAGAACAAGAAGACAGTATATGATCCCTTCATAAGGTCCACTTAACAGTAGGAAGTGTTGTTATTATTCTGACACTCAGGAGAAGAGAAGCTCCTTAGTAATCAGTGACTGGAGAGAATTGAATGAGAAGGACATCCATAAGAAGTACAGTATTATGGAATAATCCAATTTAAGTTCTGATTGTGAAGATCTATGTCCTCCTCAATAATATTAAATAGATTCTGATACAATTACTGAGTACACTCCTGGCTAAAACTAATGAGTCCTTTGAGAGCAGGTAAGTCCCTAGTGTGGCCCCATAAATTTAATTCAACTGGAAAAGATAAACTTAAGGAAGAACTTTTCTGTGTGGTCACTATAAAAAATTGTTGCCTGGGTAATTCCTACCTTACACCATCTCAGAAAGGCCTATGAGGGAATAGTAGGTGATCTGAGATGTAATTAAGCACATTTAACAGTAAATTGCAAGAATGAGTTGGCTTGAGCTTAATAGCCTGAAATGTGTTCAGAATAGTAGCTAACATCATTGCTGCTGTTTACAATGAATTAATCAATTATAATATGTTTAATCATTTAAAACATAGTATAAACTATATCAAAAACAGGTTACTTTAAAGTGTTCATAAGGACAGAAAAAAATTAAAATCTGGAGCAGATAAAACTCTTAGGTACTCAGTCATTTGAGTAGCAAAATGAACATGAAGACTCACCCAAGGAGAAGACTGTAAATTTCTGGATGCATATAAATTGTGGAATTTTCACTCTAGCAAGGCAAATTGGTATTACCAATCTCACATAGTTACTGTGACTCAGCTTTTCATAGTAAATATGAGCAAACACTAATGAATTATTTCCTTAGGTATCTCAAAGATTTAAAGCATAACACATTCAGAACATTTAGCCCTTGTCATTTTTTTAATAGCCCAGAGTATTGAACCCAAGATCTTAGAACATACTTATCAATTTTCCCGGTCTCCTGTGTTAAATTCTCTCAAGCCTTACCTACATCAGTAAATGATTTCTCATCATTCATTTATACAAACTGGAACTACTTTGTTCATCTCTATTCATATCCAGTCCTACTGTTTAATCTTTCAGACACATCCAAATGTTCTTGCTTACTGGTAGTGCAACATTAGGGAGGCTGAGTAAATCATTCCTCTAAAATGGAATGGATTTTCTTCAGCAGGAAGAGTAGTTTATTAAAAATGTATACCTACCAATCTTCCCTTCTGTTTAAAATTCTATTGTGACTTTGCATTCACTTAGAATTAATAAAGATGGTTATCTTTTTCTTTCTTTTGTATTACCTTATTTTAATTTCAGAAATTAAAGATTACATTTTGGAGAGATACATTTTCTATCACAATTAGGAAATATTAGCAAAAACCAATGTTTTACAATACATTTCTTTGTTACAAACAATATTTAGCTAAGTTCATATATTGTAAATACAAACACAAAGTAACCTCCCCTATCAGGTGGTTAGTATATTCTTTTAAAATTGTTTTGCTGGCTAGTGTGTTAAGTGGTCCAAGAACTTCATGGGATTGGCATCACTAATTTAGGAGCAAAAAGTCTTCAGGTACCAAGTTGGTACACAATCTTAGTCTCTGTCAGCTGAGTTGGCATTATCAAATCACTAGTCTGATTAATTCCAGCTTTTTGTAGTTTTCACAATGGTCTATAAATGTCATCGAGGCCTTAATTTTGTGGAATTTTTCTGGCCTCACACCCTGTCATTCCACCCTCTGATAATTTCTCTTCTATTGGGGCCTCAAAAAATGCAGTTCTCTTGTTGTAAAATGAAGAGTACCAGGGAGCCACAAGAGTGATGAGATGCACGTGCATAGATGCAACATTGCCCACTTGTTGCCCAGCCTATGCACTTTACTAGTTTATTACTTTGAATAATTTTATAGTAACTACTTATATCCATTCCCCCTATTTATAAGTGGTGGGTAACAGCATTCTGGATCCCCTGATGGGTTTGTAGGAATAAAACTGTGTCAAACCATATAAGCTATCAACAGGTAAGAGTCATCAACTATATAAAAGTTCATCATTACCATCAACTTCACGACTATCGTTACCACCCCATCTCAAATACCATTGTCACTTCACCACACTTACCAGTAGTTACTGTGACCTCTACTATCATGTAACCACCACAATCACCACCAACGACAACGTCAGTTTTAAGTATTGTGATCTATCAAATATCAAAGCACCATCATAATTCTCCTCCTCCTTTCTTTCTCCTTCTTCTCTGTGCTATGTGACAAATGCACATATCTTGGACAGGTATAAAATAATGAAGGTTAGACAATAAATTAGATATGAAGTTGGGGTCTTGGGGATATAAAGAGAGTTTGTGTTTATGGTCATATATTGCTATAAACACATATGAAATTATCAATGAATTAAAAATGAAAAGAAATGTTGATAAATGGTAAAGTGAATGTTACTTCAGCAAGACATAAGCATGATAAACATGTTTAAATCTTGTGTCAGAACTTCAAAACACAGAATAACATACATACACATAACATTATGTAGACCCAAGAGCTTATACATGGAATTACATATATGCATGCAATGACAATTAGTGAAAAGAGGGCCATCACTTTGAAAAAGAGTGGAGGGAAAAATTGGAGGGTTTGGAGGAAGGAAAGAGAAGGGAAAACATTATAATTAAATTATAATCACAAATCAATTAACAACAAAAATATAAAAGCATGTGTCATAAAATTGACAGTTACAGATCTTGGGATTAAAATAAATAAAAATGGGAAACAATAAAAGTACCTGACAGATGAGACGCTCAGGGTTCTGTTGTCCAGTATGGCCCTGCCCATGAGTGATTCCATATGCTGAGGTCTGGAAGGGATTATACCTATGAAATATGCATCTATGTCTCCTTGCTGAGCTACCACAGTAGGTGTACTACTACAGCTCTCTATGTGGTGTTAAGCCTCAATTTCTTTGCATGAACCACTAAAGGAAACCTTTGTTTTTTAGATACTCAGTGTTTGTCAGCTGAAACTGAGAATATATTAATATTTAATGAAAATACATATATATATTCAAGGGTATATCCAATGAAAGAAAGACCAACTTTTATAATTATGCTTCATCTATTCAATTAAAACAGACAGAAAACAAAGTACAAAAGATAGATTTAGTGAAGAATCAGAATCTATTGAAAAGTATTAGGGTCACTAAGATATTCACAATGATGATTACTCTGAAGTAAAATACAATGGAGAAGTTCTTGACCAACACACACTCATCTGATGTGTGTGATCTGCACATGTTCTTTATTCTTTCTGTACATCATGCTATATCCTGACCTTGGTTGTGAATCCCATAGCTTGCTCTTCCAGTATGTCTGAAAATTGCTAAGTCCTACAATGTCATCCATGCTTATACTGCATTCCTAACTGCCCTCAAAATAGGTTATATCACTAGTATTGATTTTATATGCATATAAGTATATTTAAGAAGATGTAACAGTGACTACAAAGATACTTAATGAATACTAACAATATGATGCTTTAAAAATATTTGATAATTATCTTAACAAACATTCCCTATCCCCCATTACTGGAGGTCTTCATAACTGTCTCCTTCATTGTTTACAGTGAGTTTTCACTTCACTATGTCTCCTAATTCTTCCCCAAATGTCCTCAAATTCTGGTCATCTCTCCATATATTCTCTCCCTCTATCCCTCTCCCCCATTCTGGCCCCTTCCCTTCCCATTCTATCCTTCCCGGTCTTACCTACATAGTCTATTCTATTTCTCCTCTACCAAGGAGATCCTTGTGTCTCCACTGGGATTCTTCTTGTTGGGTTGTCTCTCTGTGTCTGTGGATTGCAGTTCCTTCATCCTTTGCTTAACAGTTAATATTCATGTATAAGTGAATACATACTATTGAAACAATACATTTTAAAACTTTGAAAATAATTAAAAAGTTACAAAGTGTATCAAATTGCATGTGGTCTCATCAGCTAGTCTACATTTTGAAACCTATCTGTCTCAGTGTTTTAAAAAATAGCAAATGTGAATGGTACCTTAAAATTGACACCCAATGTTGTCCTCTGGATTACAAAGTACATATACACATTCAATTCAGACACATGCACGCATGCACACACACACATACACACACACATATTATGCATATTGACTATGTACCAATTAATTTAGAACAGAACATGAGTTTTGAATTTTTAAAAGTATTGTATTAGCCTTAAATTATGAAAATTTCAGTTAAATGAATAAAGCTAAAAAATCATCCTGATTTAAGTACCATAGATTTTAAAAGCTAAATAATGTCATTTTCTCTTATATGTGGAAGTTAGCTATTAAGCATTCTGTAGGTGTGCTTCAATCTGTATAATATGGGAGAGATTTTCCAAGGAAAGGAAAATAGGATATATAATTATAGAGAGACAGTAGGTACATTAGAGAGCTGAAGGCTCCAATTAGGCAGCAGCTCAACTTCTCCATGCTTTACATGATATGTAAGTGGTGTTTTCAGCAATAGGGCCTTACCTCCTGATTAATGTTTACAGTACTAAACTGTACTCTGAATTCAGAGGAGAAAGGTAATCATAAACCCAGCTCCAAGCCCTACAATCTTCAATGGTGATCTGTCTGCATGATACGCAGACCACTGTGTAACCATTGCATAAATATGTAAAATTAACCAACCACTCCTTGGTTAGATTCAAGGCCCACTGTACAAAATGGAACCCGTTCTTGACACAGCTCAGCTGTCCTATAACCTGAGACTGGAGAGTACAAGGGCCTAGGGGAAAAATTACTATTCTTCTGCTAAGGTGAGATAGAAATAAAATGATTCCTAAAATTATTCTTCTGTATTCATTGATCAATGTTTTACTTGGTCATCATAGGAGAAACTTCCTCTTGTAGTATTTAAATGGAATCAAACCTCTCCTCTTATGGCTGAGGAAATTCTGTGGAAGAGTATACAGAAAGATTATAATAGCCAGTGGGGATGAATTACTCCAAGGAAACAGTATCTTTCCAACGCAGCAGGATTAATGTACATATGAACCCACAGAGACTGTGGCAGCATGCACAGAACCTGCACAGGTTCAAGCAGATGGGTACTAACACTGAGAGGGCAAAGTGGACTCCTATCCCTAACCAGGAAGCTATCTAAAATTGGCCTTTACTTGCAAAGGAAAAATTAGTTCATACCAACAGAATCTCATGGAGTATATTTACCACAGTTAAGAGTAAACCCCATGTCTAATCAAAGATGACCAACACAAAATGAAGTCAATGGTATTTTTGTAGACTTTTAGTTTCTTATTGTTATTTTCCTCTTATTTGTCTTTGATATTATAGTTTCTGATCAAGTTTGTGTTTTTTATGAATTTTGGTTGGTGTGTGTATGTGTGTTTGTGAGTATGTTTCTTGTGGATTTTATTTTTTATTATTATGAGGGATTTACTTGTTTGTAAAACAGAACGTTGTGTTATTCATTAATTTAAGTAACATTTAACTTCAAAAATAAAAATCATTTAAGATTCTGTAAGTCAGAAATAAAATATTGTAGCTTATAATAGTTAAGTAATTGAAAACGTAAATAAATTATCTATGCAAAGACATAGAAGAGTAAATCTTGCTATTTCTTGGAAGTCAGAGCTTGTGTTTTTATTCAAAGTCCTTGGGAGGCTGAGGCATAAAGACTGCAAGTTTGAAGCTAGTCAGTCTCCACAAACAAAAACCAAGTAAACCCGAAATCCAGATTCTATAGTATTATATAACTAAACATTATAGACGTCCTTGCTTTTTCCAGGACATGCATTCTTTCTAAAGTCACATGAAACATTCAACCAAACACATTGTGTGTCACAAAACACTTCTCAATGCTACATTCTGCAAATCATCTTCAAAATGAGGGACATTATAATTAGCACCAGTCTCCTATTAAAATTATACACACAAGTCCATACACAAGGGAAAGGAAGAGGAGACTATTGGAATCCTTGTCAATAAAGACATTGAACTGGGCACTTTCCCAGCTTCTTAGATCTGGCAGCAAATTGCATCCTTTTATTATGGAAAATCATAATGTCTAGGACTTACTTACTAATATTTCTTATATGAAAATATTGTTCATACTCTGGATCTATCTACTGAGAGATTATCTTATTATTGTGAAATAAAGTACTTGTAAACACTGATAGAAAATATATATGTTCACAGACATGCATGTTTTTGTGCTATGAGATTTATCTATACATATACAACACAGTAAGTACTTGATAACGTTATTAATAACTAGCATTTTAAGACAAATGTAAAGCTGAATTACATTTCTTAATGCAAAAATGATTTAATCAACTCTTTATTAGAGAAAAATAGGATCCATAATGTACTTTTATTTTTACATATCATATGACAATAAACAATTTAAGTCTTTCTCTGTGTTCCTAGCCCCCGAAGTCCCTCTGTACACAGATTAGTTCTCAATAGATTGCTTTTATGATAGAATCACCCAGATACCTGACTCTCTTGCACCCGGTTGGGTTTCACAGTACAGGACTGACCAAGAGATGCAAAAGAGGCTGTGATATTGCCATCCTTGGTGTCTCTTTGCATGATCTTATTGGTTAAAATCTTTGATACACCCAAAGCCACCATTCCTGGCACAGAATCCCTTCACTATGCCCCTTCTAATTTTCAGGTGTCTTAATAATAATGCCCTCAACCATCACTCATGTCTAAGTACTTTTTATCCCCTAACTCACAAGTGCTGCAGGCAATCCTGTCATTTCATCTTTTTTATCTAAAATTCAGGGAACAAACTAAATCTTTACTACTGCTAGCTACATAAACCCTTATACTTGCTGTTTAATGTTACTTTTTGCTCATTTACATGACCACATCTTTCTTATATGATGAATAGTCAAATAGTAGCACATAGCAAAGAATGTGTAGTTAAATTGGAATTTTGGTATTCTATGTTGTATCTATGAACATCATTTCAGCATCAGCAAAGACAATACTGTTGTAGTGACACAAGAGTTTACTTTGTCTAGGACTAAACCTTGCAGTAATGGATTTTTTTCTATCCTATTTGTTTTCGTGAGAGGTACCTCCTGGCAATAACTCTCCCTATGGCTCCTTTCATCTCATTGTTCCTTAGAGTATAGATGAGAGGGTTGAGGAACGGGGTTCCCAGTGTGTATACCAGGGAAATGAACTGATCCTGCTTAGGGTGGTAGCTGGAGTTGGGGCGCAGGTACATGAAGGCACAGCAGCCATACTGCAGCAGCACCACAGTGAGGTGGGAGGAGCAGGTGTTGAAGGCCCTGTGGCGGCCAGCTGCTGAGTGGAGCTTGAGCACAGCAGCCACTATCAAGGCATAGGTGGTAGCAATGAAAGTGAAAGGCACAGCAATGGCTAGTGTGGCTGCCATGAGCACAGAGACCTCATGGATGTGACTTGTGGCACAAACAAGGCGCATCACAGGTGGCACGTCACAAAAGAAGTGCTCTATTCCCCTAGGCTGACAGAATGGCAGGCAGAAGATGAAGACCACAAGTTGTAGGGAAAGGAACAAGCCAATGACTACAGAAGCCACAACCAAGCGAACACAAAGAGTTACAGTCATGATGAGAGGGTACTGCAATGGATGACAGATGGCAACATATCTGTCATAAGCCATGACAGCTAGGAGGAAGCAATCAGCACTACCAAGTCCAATGAAGAAAACCATCTGAGTTGCACAGCTTAGCAGAGTGATGGTCTTCTCGGACTGCAGGGTATTGACCAGGATTTGGGGTACCACCACAGCAGTGTAGCATAGTTCTATCCCAGAGAGGCTGCCCAGGAAATAGTACATGGGTATATGTAGGCGGGCTTCTGTATGGATGGAAACCATAATGAGGATATTCCCAGAGATAATCAAGGTATAAGCCAGGCTGACTCCAAGGAAGCAGAGCATCCATAACTCGGGGCCATTGGGGTAGGCAAGGAAAACGAATTCCATCAACATTGAATGGTTATCCCAGGTCATTGAGTCCAAACCTATTCTTGTTTAAATGAAAAAAAAAACCTGTCAAACTGGTGATATATTTGCCTTAGAGACAATGATTTATTTTACTAATCAAATATAGATTTTCATTTAAGACAGATTAAAAACTGGATCTTTCAGTTTTCTATTTTTTTTTATGAAATCTGTTCACATGTAATGTACATGCTAATTTCTACCTGAAAATAGTTTGGCAGTGAGAGACTACTAAACAAAAGCATCAGAGGAAATGACTGGATTCAGAAAGATATTTTCAGAAAACTTGAAGTAACAATTAATTCTTTTAGTAGAAACATCAGCAAACCACAAGAAATTCTTGGGCCAAGAACCATTCAAATATGCTAGGGAAGAATTCCATCCATTTATTCATTATTATAATGATTGTTTACATATTACATTCATGTTCATATGCATTTCACTGTCTTCTGAGGTATTAATTCAGTGACATGTTAATGATAGGAAATTAAGAAGGAACAATAAAAACAAGAAAGGAATAATCTAAGAATGGCTATCAGACAAAGTTTTGCTCAGGTTAGACTTGTCAGTGGCACACCAGAGAAGAGTGTCCCTTTTTTCTTTTTGGTGTCTCTAGGCTTATCCAATTAGGAAATACACATTTGTATTGCATTTTATGTTTCATCTTAATGCATTAAAAATGTGACCATAAGCTCCTGGAAACCCAAGAAAGAACAAGTTTGATGATTTGCACAGCACTGTAGAAGATCAATCCAGTTTTTTTTCCATATTTCCCCTCACTTTCCCAGAGCAAATGTGCACCTTGAAGGAAAAATGTGTTTTCCTCATGAAGCAAAATAAAACAATCTTAAATCATCCCAAAATTTCAATGAACAGGCACAACTAACAATGCCCATTCTACTTCTTTTTGTAAACCAACTTGTGTTTAGGAAGATGGAAGAAAAGTGTCCTGTAACCTCATTTTAACTCACAAAAATTTAATATTGCCCATTAACCCATATGGTCTTTTGAAATAAATCTCTTTCCAAATATCCCTTCTCACCAGAAACATCATTTACAGAAAGCCATGTCAATGTCACATTCATCTAAGGCATGAATGGATCTCTGTTTTTCTTGTAGCTAAGGAATGGTCTCTGTTTCATTCATTTTCTTCTCCTCTTCTAAATTTAAAATGCTTTGAATGAATGTTCACTACACTTAGCACTCTTCATGTTTCACTACAGTATCATGATGAATGGTACTGCGTGAGTACGAAACCAACACTGATTATGAATAACATTATTTTTATAATTCTACTAATTGTTTTGGTGATACTAGGCAATATGTAATAACTCAAAATTTCAACTTTTTCACTTTAAAAATGGGGATAATAATTATACTTAATTCATAGGATTATTATGAACTTACGTAGGATATTGATATAAGATATCTATCAGAATCTATACGAAGAGAAACTTAATAAAATATGACTTTATTATCACCTGTAAGTTTAAGGATGACCATCTTCATTATTTATATTTTCATCTTTCTATAATACCAAGGCAAACAATGGATAAGTATAGACACGATAATCGGACACAGGAGAAATAAACATTCTTTGAAAAATATGTCATTTTACTTCCACTCTCAAGATAATTTCATAGTAAATTTCTTTGTAAGGATTCTTATGAATAAAAAAAACCCTTATATCCTATATTTGAACTTCACTAAGGAAAGCAGTCTATCACTTAAGAATGTACTATTTTTATGTCTAAAACAGAAAGAAATCTAAGGGCTAGCCTAACACATGCATGATGATAAAGGGCTTTAAAGTCCATGACAGAAGGATTAATTCTGAGAGGATTTTATTTAAACTTAGCAAACTCATGTTGTCTTAATAGTGCTAGTAATTATCAGAAGTCATGATATTTTTTAGTACTAAAGGGAACCTTAAAAATTGCCTAGCTTAATTTTTCATCAGATACTTGAATCTTTAAGAAAGTTTCTGGACATCAGGGCATCTTCAATGTACAATAAATCTCCAAAATCTTTAGTTCTTGCCTGAGTATTAGAAGGCAGGATTCTCTGAAATTTCATCCCATGCTTAACTGAAATCAGCCTCTGTGTTACTTGTATTTACTTATTTATTTGGTATCTTATAAAGAATGCCATATTTTCTCTACAAAAAACCACTTCAAACACTAAATAACTAGTGCTTTAGGTCCCTGTATTCTTTCTAATTTATTTTTAGTACTTTTAACACCATAGTTTGGATGTGTGTTACACATTTAAACTTGTTTCTCTTCATATTACATCTTTAGAAAGCACAGCATCACTGAGGAAGTATGGTGTGAAAATGGTTATCTCTGCATACTCTTGAGAGACAGATAATCTAGGATACAACTGCACTTCTGATTTCTGGTTAGTATTACATAAAAAGGAAGATTATAGACTTGATATTTAGAAGACCTCAGTTAGACTCTCAGTATCCTATTAACAGTGCAATCTCTTGGGAAGTCCATCTCTCATAAATTTGTTTCCTTGTATTTAAATATGCAATTAACAATATTAACATAATGGTGCTATGATGATATTAAGTGAAACATGCCACTGCAAACACGTGGTTTAATGCATGAAATCTATGAAAGTACATAATACAGGTTTTCTTCACATTTTAGATATGACATTAACATATCTACCTCACAGAAGAGGATTACATGAACTCCACATGAGGATAGGGCTTCTATAAATTGTAAACTTATAAATTTAAATATTTAGTGCATTAACAATTATTGAAGATTGGTTATTAATAATTTTACTCAAGGTAACTGGACTTTAACGTGAATTCAGAAGTTGTGGGCTAAAGTATTTCTGACATCCTATTGTGTATTCATAATGACATTATTTTTCTATCAGTAATTTGCAAATCACGGGATAGAGAAAAGACTTCTCTTACCTTCAATATGGAGAGAGAGAGAGAGAGAGAGAGAGAGAGAGAGAGAGAGAGAGAGAGAGAGAGAGAATAATAAGCCTGTCTCTTCAGGTATATCTGCCAAAGACAGGACATAGAATACCATGACTTATTTCACTTTGTGAACCAGCATGAGAAGACAGTGATCCTGGGGAAACTGTTCCTGTGGGATTGAGAGTTCATAGACCCTCCCAAACAAAAGCCACAGAAGGAACAAATTGCTTTGTCACCTAGAGTCTTGCCTGGGAGGTTCCATCTCCCAGAAGAAAGTAGCTCTGTGATTGCCAATTTATCCCCTGGTTACCAAATAATTCTGAGGAATTTATTGATTAATCTACTTAAACAGGTATAGGAGTATGCACAACAATTCATATTGAACTGTCGAAATGAGTATCACTAAGCAATGTAAGGGCACCATTTTAATTAATTGTGTTAAGATTTGTTTTAAAAATGACATATTATCAGGAAGAAATTATTCCAACAGGAAATAGTGAAATAGTAATTAGCCAAGAAAACCCAAAAACATGAAAATAATAGGGAGAGAAAAACAGACCACCTTGACATAAAAGCTTAGTATGAAGTTGAAATAAATAAAAGTTTATTTTTTGAAGAAATTGCAGATATATAACTAGGATAAATTACAAAGCTGGAAAACTCATCTGGGTATATATGAAGAATAAGTCTACAGTGAAGATGGTACCTAACATATGTGTGAAAAATGAGCATTTATTGAACCTCTGATGGTAGAACAATTTATGGATGGGGGTGGTGGTAAATTTTAACTGTATCTCATGACTTATAAAGCAGTTAGGATATGTCCAATGTTATAATCAGCCCAAGAACACCTTTGGTTTCTTTCACAACACATGGTAGGAAATATATTTCATTCTAAAAATTTCTTTTATTTTTGAGATTATAATATAGTCACATCATTTCTCCCTTCCCTTCTGCTTTCCAACCTCCCATAACTCCCTCCTTGCTCTATTTCAAATTCATGGACCACTCAGTTGTATAATGCTCCTTGTATGTGTATGTTTTCAGGGATGACCATTAGGTATGGAGTAACAATTTGGTGTGTTCTTCCCTGGGGAAAACTATTTTCCCAATATCAGTATTGCTTAATTGCCTGTAGTCTTTGTGCAGGGCTGAGGCTTCTTGGGCTTTTCTCTGTCCTCCTTGTCATGTCTGGTTTTTCTTCATCAGGGATATGATTAACACTTACAGAAATGTACTTTTTAAACCTAAAAATACAAATAAGAGTGACAAAATATGTGAAATATATGTATATATGTTTATATAAAATGTTTAAAATTCTATATGTCAAAACAGTGTTTAAACAGTGTTTAAAAACATAAAAAAAAGATGAAATTAAAAAAAACTACTCATGTTCATCAAAGGCATGCTCAGGATTTATCTTCTATAGGCCTCTTTTTTAAAATATCTCCCAGGAGCCCAAACTTTTCATTAAATTAAGCTATATTAAGTTACTGAGATAAAGCATATGAAATCATAGTGGTTTAAAAGAACAAATTTTTTATTGCCCATGTTGTCAAAGGCATGTCTATGTATTCAACACAGTCTCACCAAAACTTTAATGACTCTTTACAGAACAAGAAAAACAACTCTAAAATTCATATGGAAACACAAAAGATTATAATAGAGGGGAATGGAAATGTGAAGAGGACTGGAGGAGAACTGTCAAAGTAAGGTACTTATAGAAATGCCTAATAAAAAATTACTCTGTGCTTTAACAATTAAAAAATAAAAATATTTAAGTTTTAAAAATAAACAGACCAACCACATAATCCATCTAGAACACTTCTATGTATATTCCCAAAATAAAAGAAGAGCATGCCACAGAGATATTGCCACACTCATTTCTACTGTTGCACTCTTCACAATATCCAAGTTATGGACTAAGCCGAGGTGCTCTACAATGGATACATGTATAAAAAGATGTACTGCATGTGTACAGTGGAGTATTTTTCAGGAAGCAAAAAATTACATCATATAATATGTAAGAAAGTGGAATAAACTGGAGATCATCATGCTAGGTGAAACAATTCAGATCAGAAACTAAAGTACTGAATATTTTCTTTCCTATGTAGGAATACACTCTGAAGGAAAGACATGAAATCAGAAAGGAGAATATTTGGAAACCAGAAGGAAGAAGATGAATGTGACAAGGTGACGATATATATATATATATTACATTGTATATATATATATATATATATATATATACACACACACACACACACACACACACACACACACACTATATACAGAACCAAGTCCATTACTTCATAATTCAGTACTAACTTCCATAAAACATGAAAAACACATGGAGTACAGTATAAACATGACAAGTTTCTACCCACTTGTTTACTTAGTGTTCTCTTCTTAAAAGGAGCTTTAATATTCCGCTTAGCATTTAACCAGATTTCGGGAAATTTTAACATATTTCTCAAGCCTGGAAATTCAGTCAGGTAGTTCTCTGTTTCCATGCACCTACTCTTCACCTTCCAATGGATTTAAGAGCAAATAATTTTTCAGCATACTGATTTTGTTTGCAAGGACTAACTACTGTCCTTTTAAATCTGGAGGAAATGTCATATAAATAATTTAAGATATCTAATGACTTCTCAATGTTCTTCACCACAACTGACACCTGAACTATGAATCTATCACCCCGTTTTTATCTTGTATTTTAATATCAGACAAAACACTTCTCAAATGATAAGACATTACTTATGAACATTTAACATATGTTTTAAACATCTTTTCTTCCGGAATAAACATACCTTTGAGTACTTAGAAGTACTTTTACTTGCTATGTGGTCTCAAGTTGAACATCCTTGAGCACTGTGCACTCCAATCCTTCCACCTTGCACAAATCTGCCCCCATCTACTCTGAGATACTATTATTGAAGTTTCGCATGACACATTTAATTCCAGGCAAGTTGAGTTTGAAAAAATTCTATTAGACAACATCTCACACTGACTCCTACAATGTGCATTGGTTTTATGCATACCATATAGTTTCCTTTTTTTCCAGAGAATTTAGAAAGAAATTATAATTTTAAAGAATCAAGGAAAATAATTTAAGTAGCCAATAAAATAAATAAGTGGGATAGGTTCCTTTCCAGTGCCTTGTGCTTATTTGAGGCAGGATGCCTCTAGTTAAGAATCAACATGCTTTGGATAGTGTTGAATACAAGATTATAATTTGCAGGGGACTAGGTAGGCTTAGTGGCAGACTAGGAGCTCATCCTGTGATCCCCGAATAAAACTCAGTGCAGATCTGTCTACTCACAGACAGAAAGTCTAGGAACATGGACAATATCTCCTACATAGATACTGGAAATACCATCATGAGCACTGAAGAAGTGTAACTTCACCAAGTTAATTCCAAAGCCTAAAATTGATCTAGGATAGATTAATAGAATTGATGAATAGAAGAAGTAAAGGGGAGTATTTCTACCAAGCAACAGGCTACTGCGGGTCTTATTTAGAGATTTATGGATGAGACCCTGAAAAACTACCAGAACCTGAAAAATATTTGTGTGGGATCAGCTTCATTAACAAGGCCACAAAATTACCATTATATCATTGCTAGAAATGAATGTCAGGTCTGGAGACATGGCTTCTTAGTTAAGAGCTCTTGTTACACAATCAAAAGAATGAGAGTTAGGGGCTGGAGAGATGACTCTGTGGGGAAGGGCACTGGTTGCTCTTCCAGAGGTTCTGAGTTCAATTTCTAGCAATCTCATGGTGGCTCACAACCATCTGTAATGGGATCTGATACCCTCTTCTGGCCTTCAGATGTACATGCAGATATAACACACATAAAATACATAAATAAAAAAATAAAATTAAAATTATAAACAAAGAATGATAGTTAGGACCCTAATGCCTGTATAACAAGTTGAGTATCTCACAAACATTTAGCTCTAAGGTCATCACAACAGGAAACTACTGTGGTTTATTATCTTCCAACCTTGCCCAGAAAACTCAAGCACCAAGTCCAGGGCAAGAATCAGCCTCAGAGTAATATGCAGAGCATGGTAGAGGAAATTAGCTGATGCTCTGTTCTACTCTGTCCTCTGCACAGGCACAGTTGAATGCACCCACAAACACATGGACACATAGGGAAAAGCACGAATAAATAAATAATTCTTTGAAAAATGTCGTCTGGAGTTCAAGAGACAGATCAATCAGGTAGTAGAGTAACTACATAGAATGCACAAAGGCCTGAGTTTGATCCCCAATACTACATAAGCAAGAGTCAGGCAGGGTGGTATAACTTGTAATTCCAGCATCCAGGAGTCAGATTCAGGAAGAATAGGAGTCCAATATCATTCTCAACTATACAGAGAGTTCTAGGTCAGTCAGAGTAAAAGATGACTCAAATAAAATAAATAAATAAATGAATGAATGAATAAATAAATAAATAATCTAAATTTTGAATCTCAATTTATAGCATGCTTTTAAAGAACATGGAGGGTATTGATGCTGATATCTGTAACTTGCTTTCTAAAAAATATTTCTTGGTTATTGTTATTTATTCTTTGAAAGTTTTGTGGAAATTCACAATGTATTATGATTTTATTTATGCATCACTACCTCACTCATAGGACCTACCAATGAGTCTACCTCAGGACTTTGTTCTTCTTTTTAATTATTGCTATTATTAATAGCCCCAGACTCCAGTTAGTGCTGACCACATTCACAAGCATATGAGACAATCAACTGGGGCATCATGAAGCCTGCAACTAATGCTATTGTCTACAAATCACTCTTGAATTAATAAATAATAACAGATAAATTCATACATTGATAGATAAGAGAATTAATAGATTGTATTTATTCAATGAAGTAAAATATTAACACTTACAGAATATATTGAGTATAAAATATACTAAACTTTGTTTTCAGTACTTCTATACAATAGAAAATTTCATGTAGTATTTTACAAAATCTATCATCTTGTTCTATCATCACAGACCACTGAGACCTGCCACATTTAGATTGCATGTGTCCTCAGAACCGTGGTCCACACTCAAATCTCTTCTCCAGCTGAACTATACATTTCTTCTTACTGCTCCTTGGGGCTAAATATTCTTACCCTTTTGCAAACTTTGTTTCACTGTATCCATATTTAAATATTGGATATAGTATAAATAACAAAGTCCTAAAACACTGGCACTAGAGAATAGATTATTATTTGGATTTCCCAAGCTAGGAAGAGGTTAGAAAAGATTGGCTCTATTGAGAATTTTCCTTACCTGTAGGTGAGGGCATTCAACATGGGGATTACTTTTGTGTAGAACACAGATACCACCCTAACATTTTTCCTGAGACCCGACCACAGTTATCTCTCAAGTAATGAAAATAAGGGTGCCACAGAAAAGTAACACTGGAGTGAGGATGTTGACACAGGTGGAGGTCTTGGTCTGGCCTCTTGCTAAAGGGATCCTCAGAATAGCCACGATGATGATGATCAGGTAGGAAACCAAAATTACTACCATATAAGTAGAGATGTAGCTGTCCCCACATATCAACATTAACAGAGTGGGAGTTACAGAAAATGAAGTCAATCTCATTGTTTCCACAAACTAAGATCATGAATACTGTGAATATCTGCATCAAGGTACTGAGGAGGCCAGCAATGTAAACCACAGCCACAAAACCAAGAAGGACTTTCTGTGACATTACAGTGACATAAAGTAGAGGTCCGAACATGGCCACAAAAAGTCACAGGCTATGTGGGCTAAGAGGTAGCAGTATATGGAGCCAAAGAAACTAGCCCAGGAAAACTAAGTAACACAATGCATGTAGGAGAAAACTGTCCCATATTCCAATACCAGGATCACTGGGCGACAGTGACAAGAGTAACAGATGTCTATAAAAGAGAGGTAGCGTAGAAGGAAGTACAAGGATAGGGAGCCTGAAATCTATGTAGATCAGAGTAATCATACCCAAGTTCCCCAACAGAGCAAAGAGCTAAATCAATAAGAGCAGATGGACCAGAGGGAGTCACCATTCTGGGTGCTCAGTGAATGCTATGAGGAGGAACTCTGTCACAAAAGTGAGGTTAACCTTTCCATGTAGTCAGTGGTACCTGAGAGACCGTGAAAACTAAGTCAGAATGCTGCAAATAAGATGCAATGTATACTTTTGAACATATTGAAAGTACACAGGTACTCACAGGGGACTTCAAAGATAATAATAGTTCTTTGCTCCTGCTGTCAAGGGACTTCCATCATAGTTACTTTAGGACACTGAGAGGAGAAAACACAGGAAGATGGACAGAACAAGAGTGCATGTAACCCTATGTGCATTGTAAAGTAGCTGAGTGATCCCCAAGAGGCAGACAACCAGAACACCTAGAGTTGATATTTGGTCGTTTTCCTACCATGCAGCTGACCATCCCAGCACTCTGTCCTTTCTCCTGGATGACCACAGATCCTCCCTCATTAATTACCCTCTTAATCTCTTGTCTGATTTAAATCAACAGCCACAGAACTAATTATCCTTCCTGACTCCCAGGTCAGATTTGTTCTTACCAATTATTTCCCATTGTTTGAATTCAAATATCAATTAAAGTCTGTATATTTTTAACTTTAATTTGATTACGTATCACCTCATTGTAAAAATATCTTCATGGTACCTCCTTAAAGCCAGGATGTTACTTAGATTCTTCAGTGTGTCAGAAATATCTATAGGGTCTCCCTACTTATTTCTTAAGGCTCCCATTTTACTTTTGAATCCTAGCACTCAGGATGATAAACTCATCTTCCTACAATGCATCTATCTGAGTGGTTATTGACAGCTTCAGTAAGCCTTCATTCTTAATATCTCTGTGCTTCTCTCAGAACTCCACTTCTGCCAGAACAGCTTAACTTTCCTGTCCCCAAGATCCTTATACTACCTTCAAACCTCTGTTCAGATCACAAGTTTTAACTTTTTTAAAAAAATTTTTGAGATCACAATATAATTACATAATTTTATCTTTTTCTTTCTTCCCTCCAAATCCTCCACTATAGTTTTTCTTGCTATGTTTTTACATTCATGGCTTCATTCTTATTAAACGTTGCCATATATTGTATGTGTATGTGTACGTGTATATGTATATGTATATGAAAATGTACATGTATTCCTAAATACATAAATACAACCCACCTAGTCTGTATAATGTCATTTTTAGTGAGTTTTTAAGGCTGAGCATTTTGTATTGGATAACCAAATGGTGAGCTCTTTTCTGGGGAAGATTATTTCTCCTGTTCTCCAAATTTCTTAGTTGTCTGTAATTACGTCTGTAGATTTGAGGTCTCCAGGATTTTTGCCCATCCACTTCAGCATGTCTACTGTTGTTGTATTTGTTCAGCTCACATTTAGACAGTCATATTGTGAGACTTTATGGTTGTATCTCCTGACACTTCTGGGAGACAGAATCTCACAGTAAACTCCTTGGTGGATGTTGTATTATAGATGTGTCCACTGAGACTGGAATCACAATGCTGCAATTAATTGGTTGCTGTTTTCTATAATGATCTCCATTTGCAGCAAAGCGAAGCTTCCTTGATGAAGAGTAGACTGCACTTATATGTGAGTATAAGTGCAAATATTTAGAATGTAGTTAGGGATTGTGCTGTTTTAGTAAAGTTGTAGTTTTAGATTATCCTCTAATATTGGTGATGTCACTAGCCCTGGATAGTTGGCTAAGTTTCCAGTACCAGTCATGATTTGTTTCTTGTTGAGAAGTTCTTAAATCCAATTAGAGTACTGTTGTTTACTGTGAAAGTGTGTGTGACATTACTGCACCTGTAGGGTTACTGTGCCACTCTGGTTATTGTGTTTACAGGTGTCATATCTGGGTATTACTGTTTGTTGTTTCCTTTCTTTGGAATTTTTCTTGGTGCCTTTTGAGACCATAAACACTAGCACACAGAGAGGAGTCTTTTGGGTTAGTTCCAGCTCAAGGGAAAAGTACAGTTTTTACAGGAATCTCCCTTCAGTATGCCTTCTCTAGTCAGTATGTCCTGGGAATTCAGTGTACAGTAAAAGCTTGATATGTTTTCTAGGCTAAAGGTAAAAGATAAAACATGTAACATCTTACTAAAAATGATACTGTGACTATTTCCAATCGCATAAACAGAACACACTCGAAGTATGAAAACTCACTAAAACTGATGAAAAAAATCATGACATTCATAAGCTGTTTCTGAGATTTACACTCTTAACATAATTTAACATTGTGTTACTTAATAGAATGGTATGATTGATTTTTACAAAAAATGATGTGTGTGTATTTATACATAAAATTTTCTACTCTTGACTTAAGACCTCTAAATTCCTCTAGGTCTCCTGTTGGCTCTGTTAACTCTTCATTAAATCCAGATTTATATAAAAGATTTTAATATCTTCCTCCTCATATGCTATTTATTTACTCAAGGAAATTTTCTTTCTGAATATTTATGAAATTGTTTTTTGGTTTAGAGTAATTTGATATCTTTTATTAAACAATACAAAATTGGAGTTTTTTGATTCTATAGAAAGCACAGAGTAAAATAAACATTAGCCAAAATGAGAAAAGTCAAAAATTTTTATAGACTAATTGCAAAAAATAAAGGTACTTCTTCTTAATACAAGGAAATATTTTTAGTTAATTTTATTTTTATATTAAAATATAATGACATTAACTCTATTCCCCCTTTTCCCTCTAACCTTCCATGACATTCCTAAAATTAGTGGCTTCTTTATCTTTTTCTCTTTTATTAAATATAGATTCTTTTCTCATACAATATAATCCTAATACAGTATATAGTTTCCCTTCTCTCTAATCCTAGTTCCATCCCATCTCCATTCTCATTCAGATCTACTCTCTTTCTGTCTCTCATGAGAAAAGAGAAGATTTCTCTTGTGCCTTTTCATGGGGCTCTTATTTTTCTGTTTATTTGTCTTGTCCAACATCGATATGATTTTTTTAATCTTATTATATTTTATCCTGTTGTATTTGTTGCTTTCTCTTAGAATGATTTTTATAGAACTATAATAAAATGTTGATAGACCCTATTCTAAAGTTATGTGTTAACTCATTTAATCTTTACAAATATTTTACAAAGAAGAAA
Source organism: Cricetomys ansorgei (assembly GCA_026225945.1). Taxonomy (NCBI): domain Eukaryota; kingdom Metazoa; phylum Chordata; class Mammalia; order Rodentia; family Nesomyidae; genus Cricetomys; species Cricetomys ansorgei. The sequence continues at coordinate 300,258 of JAMJFZ010002601.1, read as the reverse complement.
TTGTCTTCTCTCTTCTACAGATGAGGAAATAGAGACTGCATTTAAGTGACAAGCCCAAGACAGCACAGTCTGTAAATGATTGACCTGCTATTTGTTGCAAAGCTACATATATTTGTAACCAGATATCACATGGTTCCAAGGGCTCTTCCAATATCAACTACTAAGGAAGTGGTCACTATTAAGTCAACAAACCTAAACATTAACACTAAAGTAATATCTGAAGGACATGGAGCTTTAGAGCTAGAGAATAGGGTGCCATTTTGGCAAGTAAAAGAGAAGAAAATCCAAAAGGTTTTTTTAAATATATTTTTTAAGTACATCTGTGTTTTTATTGTGACTTGTTACATAAGCTCATCTTGGAATTTTCCACTTGTGGCTCATGTAAGTTCTCAAAAAAGTTTCAAAGTTTGTCACTGAAACTATCAAAGGGAAAAATAAGAAGGACACTTTAAGAGATAGCCATAAGCAAGAACTTTTCAGAAAGATCCCCAGTAGCTTATAAAACAATGTCAACAACTGACAAAAGATAAACTCCTGAAATTGAAAGACTTCAGCACAGCAAAGGAAACAGATAATTGCGTGAAAACACTGTATCCCTAGTGAAAGAAAACATTTGCTACTAATATATCTGAAAGAAAATTAGTATTTTGAACACACAAAGAACTCAAAAAACTATATAACAAGAAATAAAAAAATCCAATCAATAAATGGACCAATAAAATTGACAGACAACAAAAGAGGGAGGGCAAATCGCTCTTAAACACATGAAAAATGATTTCAACTTCACTAGCACTAAAAAAGGCAAATTAAAACTACATTAAGATTCTAACTCTAGAAAAAACATGCCAGTCATGAAATAAACAGATAATGGGAAGATGAAAACTCAGGATGGGGACCAGATCTGACCCAGAGCAAGGCCCATAGGTCTATAGGCATTACATTTAGAGCAAGTTCCATACTCAAGCAGGTGGCTGGTGTTGACCCAAGGTAAAGCTCAAAAGTGTCTGGGAACAACAGAATCTGTAGAAACAGGATTGAAACCATTATATCTGCCCAACAATAAGGCCCACAAGCTCAAGAAGTTCCTCAAATTGTATCCAAAAATGTCCACTTTGGAATGTCCATTGGTAATATTTTTGTTCAGCTCATATTTGGCCAGTCATGTTGATGAGACTTTATGGGTGTAGCTTCTGACATTGCTAGGAGACAAAATCTCACAGAAAACTCTCTAATCCTCTGGCTCCTACAATGTTTTCTCTTTCACTTCTGCAATGTTCCCTGAGTCTTAGTTGTCAGAGTGGTTTGTATGTATCCATTGGGATTGGGCCCCATAACTCTACACTTTTATTGGTTGTGGTTTTTGGTAGTGGTCTCTGTCTTTTGTAAAGAGAAGTTTCTGTTGTGAGGAATGAAGACTACACTTATCTGTTAGTAAAATGCCAAAGTGGATGGGGCAAAGCCTAAAAGGCCTCAACTCTACACGAAGAATTATAGACAGCTGAAGAAATATGAGCGCAGGAGAGGTATTCTACACCAAGGAAGAGGATACCAATTGGTTGTCAAATGTCAAATGGTCATCCCCAAAACATATATACAAATAACATTATATAGATGGAGAAGGTTATATTTAAAATATAAATATATATACATATACACATGTGATGACAATCAGTAAAATAAGAGGCCATGAATTTGAAGGATCATAGGGTTTGGAAAGAGAAAGAAAGAGAGAAATATTGTAACTATAACGTCAAAAAACTCTAACACAGGCAGGAGGTCCCACCCGAGGAGAACATTATCTGATCTCAGAAGTGGAGGAGACATGGAGCCTCTGATCCTATACACCCATCCATCAATGAGAAAGGATACCTTTACCCTATGTTTTATTGTAAGTTCTTCTACAAAAAGAAGGAAGACTATGTATATTTTAAAAGTGTAAAACAAAAAGGAAAAGTAAAAAGAAAAGAAAACCTCAACCAATAAAATAACAACAAAACAAAACAAGAAACAACAAGAAAATAAATAAAGATAACGTATTACTAATTAGTAATCAATTGCAAATTCCAATGGGAAGACTTTAGGAGAACTTTCAGAAAAAAAAATTGGAAAGAATTATCATAACTATGTTAAAACAACTTAAAGAAGACATGAATGAAATCCAATAGGAAAAAAAAAATTGCTTAATGAAGTAAGGACGTTATGTTCTTTTGAATGAGAGGTCCGTGATACTCTTGGGAATTTTCATGGTTAAGCCCCTGTTAGTGACACTGTTTTGGTGGCGTTTCCTTCTTAGAGGAAGTGTGTTACTGGAGATGGTCTTTGAGAGTTTAAAGACTCATGTTATTTTGAGTTTTCTCCCTGTATCCAGCTTGAGGTTCAAGATGTAAGCTTTTGAAAACTGCTCCAGCTACAAGGCCTGCATATTGCTGCTTTCATTCTTCCATGATGTTTTCCAATCTCTCTAGAACTATAAACCTAAATAAACCTTTGTTTCTATAAATTGCCTTGGTCACAGAGTTTATTCCAGCAAGTAAAAGAGAAGAAAATCCAAAATATAAAAATATTATTCAATAAAGAGATAGAACTGCTGAAAAATTCTAAATAAATGATAATAAAAATGAAAAACCCAATAAGCTAAATAATATTGTCAGTGGAAATTCTTACCAGTAGAATGGATCATGTAGAAAACTAAGTATCAGGGCTGGCAAGAGCATTAGATAGTTGAGTAAAGGTCAATGATATTTTTTATCATTTTAATTTATCATTCCTTATAATTTTATTTTTAATTTAATTTTATTTTTAAACTTAATTTATCACTTATCTTTTTTATTTAAAATGATAATTTTTGTCATTTAATTTTTATTAAATATTAAAGATACATCAGTGTGCTCTGGGGCATCATAAAAATATCTAATATTTTAGTTATGAGTATAGGAGAAGAATAACACACCAAAGGCATAGAAAATATTTTCAACAAAATCATAGATCATTTTCTCTAAATCTAGAGAAATCAATGCACAGCCTAAAGATCACCAAATAGAAAAAGAGAAGAAACAACCCAATAATATATTATAGTTAAAACACTAAAAATGTATAACAAATGAAGTGTATTGAAAAATCACAAGAGAACAGAGCAAAGCAATCTATAAAGATAGGCCCATCAGGCTAACACCAGATTATTCTATAGAAACATTTAACAATAGAGGGCAAAGAAAAATGTATTCCAATTCTGTGAGATCACAACTGTCAACATAGTTTATTATACTGAAAAAGCTATTAAAAATAAAGAAAAAATTTTCTCATAATAAAAACAGGTTAAATGGATATATGATGATTAAACCAGTTCTACAGAAGGTCTTTGAAGATATATTTCAGTCTATCTGAAGAAAATGGTGAATGTACTCAAGAGGTGAACAAGAAATAAGTAAAAAATACCAGGGCAGTTAAAATAAACTCTAACAAAATATCACAGACTAACAAAATAACAGCCATTAAAACACATCTTTCAATAATAACTCAATATTATGATCTTAATTTGCCAATAAACAGCATATAAACTAGCAGATTAGATTAGAAAACAGGATCCTATTCTTTTGTCTTCAAGAAACATACCTCACCTTCAATAATAAATGGCACTTTGGTATAAAATACTGGAAAAAGTTATTCTAAGCAAAAATAAGAAACAAGTAAGTATAGTTCTTCTCATATCTGACAAAATAATCTTCAAACCAAAACTATTTAGAAATATTAGAGAAAACTTCATACTCTTCAATGGAATAATTAATTGCAAGAGGACATTGCACAGCTCACTTCCACCTCCCTTAGATTTGACCTCCAGGAACAGACTCCCATTTCCTCCAGTTCTTCCACACCTCCCCCTTAGCCACTCCTCCTAGCTCATCTCCATTCTTCTATGACACCTTACTGACCACAAACCTTCTCCCTACAAGGGACCTCACAGCTGCCACAAATGGGTGGGAGCCAAATCACTATATATTTAAACTCTTATCAGAGAAGCTTCTTCTTGCAATACATGGCAATCAATAGAATCACACAAGTGACATCTTCACAATATGCAGACAGTCAGAAATGTTGCATATTTCAACTCTATCAAACGCCTCCCCTCAAGACTCAGGGACCTATGCAGAAGAGGTAGAAAAATCGTAAAATCCATAGGTGGTGGATAATCCCAAGGGAACAGCACATTCCAGATACCACTGGGCTGACACAACATATGAACTCAAAGATACTCTGACATTGTGCACAAAACTGCACAAATTAAAGCCAGACAAAAACCCTAGCATAGAGAAAAAGAAGTAAGTACAAAGTCTCAACCTTAACCAGGAAGCTATTTGCAATTGGTATCTGGTGGGATATGGGTAATCAAATTTCATCCAATGAAGTAAATGGTTATATTAACCACACAGGCAGGTTTCATAGTCAGGGTATTTGGCAAAAACAGAAATAGACTTCATGTGTGGTTGTTTTTGGTTTGTGTGTGTGTGTGTGTGTGTGTGTGTGTGTGTGTGTGTGTGTGTTATGGTTTTGTGTCTTTTGCTTTTTTGTTGTTTTGTTTTCTCATTTTAGAAAAATAGTTTTGAGAGAGAAAGAACAGAATTTAGGTGGGTAGAGAAGTGAGGAAGATCTGGGAGAACTTGTAGAGGATTAAGCATATGGTAAAAATATATTGTATGAAAATTTTAACAATAAAAATGTAATAAAAAGAAGGCATTATACTTTTTAAACATGTACATGCCAAATATAGGTATACCCTATTTCATGAAACAAATTCTATTATATATAAAGCCACAGAGTAATCACAACACATTGATAGTAGGTGGTTTTTACACTCTACTATCAACATTAGATGATCTGGACAAAGACTAAATAGATAAACTTTGGATAAGCAACTTCATAAATCAAGCAGTCAGAACTAATCATGGATACATAGCAATACCCTATCTCAAAGCATCAAAACACAACACAACAAACTCCAAAACTAATAACCAATAACCAAAGTCTCAAACTATTGCCTAACAGTTCTTTATCAACATTTATAAGATACATATTCTTTTCAAAATCATATGGACCATTAGAAAAAATCATATATTGTACCATAAAACAAATCTCAATGATGAAAATTGTGACCTTACACCCAAGAGATATGAGCATCACTAATTTAACTCTGTTGGTTATAAGAAAAAGAAGAAGAAGAAAGTAGAAAGGGAATGGAAGAGAAGGTCATTGTGGTTTGGGAAGGGATATGGTGGTGTAAGAGAAGTTATAGTAGGATGGCAGTGTATGGATGTAAACTAAATATATTGTATCCATGTATGAAATTACCAAAAATAATTTAAAAATTTAGAAGTATAATTCAGCCTCCAAATGCACCATAATTGCAATTAGCATCAATTCCCTATTTGCACCACCATACTTTTATCTAAATAGGAAAGAAAGAGGAGGTGCTGTGGAACGATAGTCCATGCCAACACTCAACTCACCTGGGCATATCAACAGTCTCTAATGATCTAGCAGCAGAGAATGCACCATTATTATAGAGAAATATTTTCCTTCAAAGAATAAATTCCTAATCCATAGTTATCTGAAAATATTGCCCAGATCACATTGGTCTGGCTCTGTCTTCTGAGAAGTTCTTCCTTTTGTATAATATAGGATTCTTTTCAGAGAGGCCCTGAGGACCCAAAGCAGCATAGGTATTATCACTACCATTGAGCACCCACAGAAACTGGTTTATAAGGCCCTATTGCTAAAGAACCCACATTATGTAGTTGTAGGACATAAATAGAGCAGGCTAGAACTAATTTAGAAGCTTCCTCTCTTCTAGATAGTCCTGTAGTGCCAGAACGTGCTAAGCAGAGTGCTGGGGGAAAAAGTATTATCAAGAGGCTTACTCAGCTGTGGTTGCTTTATCTAATACTACTGACCTGCCAACAAGATGTGTACACTGGTATAAGAGTGTGAATTCTGTTATGGGGTAACCGACCACTTTCAAATTGGATTTGAAAACTATTCCATAGGTCCATGGGAAGGAATTTACATTGGTTGCTAGAAACTTAGTCAAAAGCCTGTGAGTGTGGAGTAGGAAAATATATCCCTATACATTTACATCACATATTTATCTGCATCATATAATATATATATTATTTATGTGTGTGTGTGTGTGTGTGTGTGTGTGTGTGTGTGTCTGTATGTGTATATATGGAACACAATAAGTATTTAACAAATGCTATTTCCAAAAACTAACATTTAAAAAAATTTAAGGCTAAATCATACTCTTTAATATGACAACTGTTTTATCAACAGATTATATAGGAAAATTGATTTAATACATTATCGTTTTATATAATACTATAATTAGCATCTGCAATTGTTCTCTATTGGTAGCTTATTCAAAATGCCCTTCTCTGCCATCCCTTGTATAAAGAAGCTGAATTTTAAAAAGAATGACCCATGTGTCATACCCTCTTGCTTCCTGTTGTGTTTAGCAATGGGCAATAAAGCAAAGGACACAAAATACACTAAAGTAAAAAGTGGTGGATTGACCTTCCTTGTCTCCAATTCCATGGCTTTAGTGGGTAAAAGCTGAGGCCCCAAAATACACCATTTCTCCCGTGATTACCCCCAGCAATACGGCTCTCCATGATTTCTAAAAGTACTGTGGATTCTAGGTATTAGAATGATAAGGCAATTGTTAGTTTGTAACTGCATTTAGGTTTGGTGACCCTTTTTTACACTAACACCTGTTGAAGGAGGCACAATTTTCAGCTGATAACTGAAAAAAATAAGCCTCATACTCTACACTTTGTATTATTTTCTGGTCACTTTCAGATATATAATAATATACTTTTTTCCTGAAAGGACATTTGATGAGCCAGAGAATAAAAATATTTAAAGGCATTTTTATACACAAATAAATTGTATTTATTCAATGTAAGCTGTTTATTGTCTTAAACATCCATTTGAACATCAATTAATACTATATGATTGTAGATGCACAGGAAGTTATTTTGTCTGAGGAAAAAAACCTTACTATGTTAATTTTTTCCTATGCCACCTGTTTTTGAGACAGGCAATTCCTGGCAAGAACTCTCCCTATGGCTCCTTTCATCTCATTGTTCCTTAGAGTATAGATGAGAGGGTTGAGGAACGGGGTTCCCAGTGTGTATACCAGGGAAATGAACTGATCCTGCTTAGGGTGGTAGCTGGAGTTGGGGCGCAGGTACATGAAGGCACAGCAGCCATACTGCAGCAGCACCACAGTGAGGTGGGAGGAGCAGGTGTTGAAGGCCCTGTGGCGGCCAGCTGCTGAGTGGAGCTTGAGCACAGCAGCCACTATCAAGGCATAGGTGGTAGCAATGAAAGTGAAAGGCACAGCAATGGCTAGTGTGGCTGCCACGAGCACAGAGACCTCATGGATGTGACTTGTGGCACAAACAAGGCGCATCACAGGTGGAGCGTCACAAAAGAAGTGCTCTATTCCCCTAGCCTGACAGAATGGCAGGCAGAAGATGAAGACCACAAGTTGTAGGGAAAGGAACAAGCCAATGACTACAGAAGCCACAACCAAGCGAACACAAAGAGTTACAGTCATGATGAGAGGGTACTGCAAGGGATGACAGATGGCAACGTATCTGTCATAAGCCATGACAGCTAGGAGGAAGCAATCAGCACTACCAAGTCCAATAAGGAAGACCATCTGAGTTGCACAGCTTAGCAGAGTGATGATCTTCTCGGACTGTAGGGTATTGACCAGGATGTGGGGTACCACCACAGCAGTGTAGCATAGTTCTATCCCAGAGAGGCTGCCCAGGAAATAGTACATGGGTATATGTAGGCGGGCGTCTGTCTGGATGGAAACCATAATGAGGATATTCCCAGAGATGATCAAGGTATAAGCCAGGCTGACTCCAAGGAAGCAGAGCATCCGTAGCTCTGGGTTGTTGGGATAGGCGAGGAACACAAACTCCATCAATACCGAATGGTTCTCCCAAGTCATGAAGCTCATGGCTTTTGTCTTTTGCATGAAACAAAAGAAAAGACCAGACAGATAAAACATATTCATTGTAAATTATTTGTCTAAAGTTGACCATTAGCGCTGAAATTAATGGGTTTCTCTTCACAGTCTGTCAACAGGGCCCCTTTGCTGAGGACAATACTCACAGAACTCATTGAACATGGAAATTTGAACTGGTGGCTACATGAACCATCCACCCATATGTTCTAGTTTCTTCTGCATGGGAAAGTACTTTACAAGCTACCAAAGAGAAACATAAACACAAACCCATCCAGAAAACCATTGTTCTGCAAACTGTCTTGCCTGCAAAATATGCTAGGGCAATCATACATAACACTTGTGTGAGTCTGATTTGACTTATAGCTTGCTCTACAAGAAGGAACCCATATCTGGCACTTCTTGGGTAACCTAGAACCAGAGATCAGATAGCCCAGAGATGTAGCATACACTACTAGTCAAAATTATAACAATAAAATGATTGATAATGATATTCTGTTATACATATAACTAAGTGTCTTATTCAGTCATCACCAGAAAAGCTTCCTTGGGCATCATATAGGAACTCAGGCAGAGACTCACAGCCAGGCATTATACATAGAAAGTCTAAATGGATTGTCTCCATTAAATCCCACTCCCCCTGCCCCCAGAGCTCAGGGAACCTTGCAAAAGAAGAGGTGGGAAGAGTTTAAGAGTCTGATAGGACTGCTGAGTATGATAACAAGTGAGTCTCTGATACTTGTGCCTGCTCTTGGGACTCTTTTCCTTCTATGGGTTTACCTTGTCTAACTTCAAATTTTGCTTTATCTCATTATATTTTATTAATTGTATTTTACATTGTCATGTTTAGTTATTATCTCTTACATGTCTTTTATTTTGTGGTAAGAGACAAAAAGAGTGAATCTGGAGGAAGACAGAGTGGGGAGAATCTTGGAGAAGTAGAGGGAGATGAAACTATAGTCAAGATATAGATGTGTGAGAAAATAATCTACTTTTAATAAAAGGAAAAAATGAAAAATAAATGGAAATTAGATACTTGAATTATACCATGAATTTTTACATATACTTCTATTAATTATTTCTAAATAAATATTTATATCAAGGGCCTTGAGATACTCTTTAAAATGTAGCATGAGATATGGGTTCTGAAATTTGTTTTGGAAAGCTTGGGATGAAAATTAAATGTATGTCACTTGTTTTCTTAAACTTAACTCAGGAAGGCAGAAGAAAGGTAAGATGCAATTGTATTGCAAAACTGCTAATTTTAACATTTCCATTAGTTAATAAGATCACTGAAGTGAAATTTCTTTCCAGAAACCCTGTATTTCTAATAAGCAGCTTTATAGAAACTCACCTCAATATCAGAGCACAGAGAGAAAGGTGATCAGAGTTGTTATTCATTGTAGCTAAATAGTGGTGTCTCTTTCATTGATTCTATTTTCCTATTCTGGATTTCAATAATGCTTTCAGTTATACCCAATGACACCTCACATATTGCGCATTTTACTTGAAAGTAGGGATAATTATTATGCATATCTCAAAGGATTACTGGACTTTAAGTAGCGTCTGCCATATTGGCTAATTCAAAGGATCCAACCTTATAAAAGATGACCAGCATTATAATTTGGGAGTTCTAAGACAACCTCCAGTCTTATTTATATTTTTATATTTCCTTATTATATTGCCAAATATTGTAGAAATTTGAATGTCCACATTGAGTGGATGAATATACACTGAAAGCACTTTTTATTTCCACTTTCAAGATTATTTCATACAAAACTTACTACTTTATTTTCTTAGGAATTCTTATGCAAAACAGCTTACATCCTGCATCTATGCTGTGCTATGGCAAACAGTCTACCACTTAAAAATATAGAATGTTACTTCCTATAACAAACAGACATCTAAGGGCTAGCCCAATACTTTATAGAGATGGGGGCTTTGTAGTTTATGCCATAATGGTGAATTCTGAGAATTTTACTGAAGATCCTCAAACTTGTGTCATCTGATGGTAGGTGCTCATGGTATCAATGATAAAATATTCACATGGGAGTTGTTAAAGTTATGATTTCTTATTCTGAACAGAGCATGAAAACTGCCTCACTCAGATATTTGTTACATGCTTAAAATTTCAAAACACTATCTGAATATCAGAATACCTTCAATGTTCAGTGAGCTCCAGAACTTCCTGGATCTCTTACTTTAGTGTTGGTAAACCTGACTCTGAAAGTTTTGTCCCATTGTTAGCTGAAACCTGCCCCTGTGTTACTTCTATAATCTCAATTTGTTCTAAATAGTGGGTCATTCCTATACAAAATACATCAGACAGTAAAGACTTGTTCCCTGAAATTGCTAGTATTATTTGCAAATTCTTTTTAGTGTTTCTTAAACATTATAGTTTATACATACATCATAATTTAAATTCTGAAAGTGCATTCAGTGACTATTTCTTTTTTGAAAGTGTATTACATAGGGTAGATCACAGGCACAGCTATAATAAAATGTTTAGACAGATAAAATGCTAGACTTCATTGTTTCAAGACAGTGAAAATTATATCAACATATCAACTTGCTTTCTAAGTGGTCAATAAATTGATTCACAGGACAGGTGTAAGTTGACAGTACCTCTACATCCCTAGAATTTCCCCCAGTGTCATGCATGCAAGTCTAATCCCACACTGCCATCCTTTCCTTCTCACTTCTATAGAAAGCATAGACTTACAGGGACAATAATATAAGAAAGGTTATCTCTGTCAGTTCTGGAATACCATATAGTTTAGGATTGAACAACTCTCCTGGTGTCTAGCTAATAGTATGTAAAAAAGGAAATAGTGGTTTTGACATTAAACAAACCTCAGGTAGACTCACAGTCTATTGTTAATAGCATAATCCCCTGGGAACCTCATCTCACATAAATTCCTTTTCCTAATGTTTAAAAATACAAATAATAACACTTACCAAATGGGTCTGTGATAATATCAAAGAGATAAAGTATTTAACATGCTTGTCTTGATGTTTGAAACCTCTGAAATTGTTTAATATATGTTTCAAGCTCATATCAGCAAAAAGTATGATATCAATATTATCTCCTTTATAGCAAAGAATTACATGAGCCCTCCACAGGACAGGGTTTCTATTAACTTTTAAGTTCATCCAAAACATTAACATTTCCTTGAAATGTTATTAATATTTTAGTCAAATTAATTATATTTGGAGATAAATTTCACTGTGATTTCTTTCTAAAATACTGCTCTTCACATACTTTTCTTACAGTGTCAGCAGGCTGCAAATTAGAAACGCTGGAAGTTCTTGCAGTAAAGTGCCTTTTGTACCTTCAATTTGAGGACAGAAAGGAATACACTGAATCAGGTTCCTCACAGGACTTGGAGTGTGGATCTCAGGATTGTAGTGCATTAGAATGGAAAGAGGATAATCTTGGAGAGATTTCTTCATTGTAACTGAGCCTTTATGGATTCCACCAAACAAAAACCAGAAAATGATTAAATTGCTTTGTCACCTAGGGTCCTGCTTTAAAGGTTCCATCTCCCAGAGAAACATAACCTTATGATTGTTGATCTCCTCCCCAGTTACCAGATAATTAGGCCAACCTGAAATGGTCTCTCTGCTGGGACTACCTGTTACCTAAAAGTCCTGTAGAATGGCTATCACTGTAAAGATCAGTATTAAACTTTTCAAAAACTTCCTCAGCATGTGAAATAGTTAATAACATTTTCTAATCGAAGATTCTTGTGTCTCTTGCTTTAGAATGAGTATTCCCAAAGGCTCAGCCGCATTGGTTTGTTCATTACCCATCTCTAATAATCATTGGTCTTGACAAGTGAGACAGCATTTTTCATTTTCCCTCTTTCCCATTGGCCCTAGCTCAATGCTGCATTTGTTAATAATAGCTTAGTTAACAGAGATAAAATATTTGACCTTCTAATAACATCAATATTTGTTTAATTTTCACTGAATCTTAAAAATTTTAGAAAATAAATGTAATCTCTTGGAAAAATGGTTATTGGTCATATATACATATAATATGTAAATGTTTATATTTATATAAATATTGTTATTGGTGTTTCATGCCTGTTAATATCTGAACTGATAAATAAAAGCTTGAAGACTGAGAGGTAGAAGTCAAATTGAGTGGCATAGTGACACTGTATGAAAATAAGTTTGTGTGTATATATGTGAGCATATCCACATAAGTGTACCATTTATACAGAGGTAATTTCTTTGTGATTAATGTATTTCAAGTACGTGTGTGAGAGGTGTGGGGTGGGGTTTGACAACACTCAGATTCTGAAGTTATCTTATTACCAATAATGGTAGTGAGGAGGATCAGAGAGGAGGGCAGAAAAATTGTGAAAAATGTTTACTAACTTCCAAGAATGTTAACAATTACAATGGCTTTGTCTTTCATTGTCTTTACCATATTCTACATATCAAATAAAGGAAAACAAAAAGTGTGGCTATGTTGGTCAACTATTGATGAACATGAAACCTTTCCTGTAGTGGTTGATATACCCAGTATCAGTCTATTATGTATTTTCACTTTCCCAGTAAGAGTAAGTGACAGTTCAATTGTTAACCTTTACCCTACTGACTAGGTTATCATTTATTCATTCATTCATTCATTCATTTTTAAGACACAACAAACTAAAACATAATAAAATAAAGCAAAAACTATCACATCAAAGTTGGACAAGACAAACCAACAGAAGGAAACTAGCCCAAGAGAAGTCACAAGAATCAGAGACCCATTTGTTTGCATGCTCAGGAATCCCATAAAACTAATTTGGAAGCCATAATATATATATATTAATAGGACATGGCAAAGACTCATGCGGGCCCTGTGAGTGCTGCTTCAGACTCTGTGAGTTCATGATTTTTTCTCATGTTGATTTTGAGGTCTTTGTTTTCTTGGTGTTCTTCATCTCCTCTGGCTCTTATTCTCTTTCCATATTCTCTTCTTCTAGGTTCCCTGAGTTCTGAGGGAAAAGAATTGTTGGAGACATCCCATTTAGAACATAGTGTTCCAGAGCTTTCAAACTATGCATAATGTCTGGCTGTGAAGCTCTGTATTTGTTCCCATCTGATGCAGGAGGAGGCTTCTCTGATAATTGCTGAGCAAGGCACTGATCTTTGAGTTTAGCAGAATATCATTACGAGATTTTTATCATTATATTTGTTTTCCTTTTGTAGGCCAGTAATATTTGATTTTGCCCTAGGTCCCTATTCTATCTGTGTCTCTGTGAGCTCTCACTGCCCCATACTGCTTCAGTCTGTCTCTCTGACTTATCCTCAGTTAGACTGCTTCATTATTTCTGTGTCTTGTACCCTGTCTGACTGCTTCAGACTGCTTACCTCATATTTCCTGCTGTAACTGACTCTGCTCTGAGCTGAGAGCATGCTTTATATTGTGAGAGTTGGGCATGTCCTCACTCTGACTCATTCTGCTAACTCTTCCTCTGATTATTTACTTTGCCTATCCTTCAGTGACTCATTTGAAATGTCAAATTTTGTGTGACACTCTTTCTGATCACTGCTTCCTGTTTCTAGTTCCAAACTCTGTTTCTGTCTCAGGGATTAAAGGAATGTACCACTATTGTCTTCTGAATACTGACACAAAAAACATTTGCTAACATACCTTTCTAAATACTGGGATTAAAAGTGTGTACCAAAATTCTTAACATACTTACTACATTCCATCCAACCACACAAGCCTTTGAAAGTGATTCCTTCATCTAGATCCCTGGAATATCGACCCTTCCTAGCTTTCATACAGGTCTATTCCTCTATACTACTTCTTTGGTATTCAAGTGTATGCTGAAGACCAGCTAAGACATTAAGATTCATGGACTGAGTAACTACTGGATTCTTAGACTTTCAATTCACAGCCAATCATTGTTGAATTAGCTGGACCACAGCCTGTAAGTCATGCTAATAAAGCATCTTTATTTATATATGTATATATATATATATATATATATATATATATACACACACACACACACACACACACACATACATACAAGCACATATATATGTATATATATATACACATACATATGTATATATATATAAATATTCATATATATATATATATATATATATAAAGAGAGAGAGATTTATTCTTTAAATACCACCTCAATTCAATAAAGTGCATACCTATATGCATATTTTGGGAACACAGTAACAGAGGCTGAGAGCAATTTGTGTGATTTGAACCTGTACTCTGTCAAATTTGAAGCTCTGGTTTTGATGGATGCATTTGTATAATTCAGAGAAACTTGTCTTCAGGGTCTAAAGCTAACAAAATAATTTTCTTGTACTTTAAGGCTACAAGTGATATCATTTCTAAGTATTTAATTTCTTATTGAGCACTCTGAGGGTGAGGGGAATGGACAAGTATGAATAATTTTATATGTGAAGTCTTTGAGGAATAAAATTTCTTATTGTCGGTGCCCAGACTATGCCAGACTCACATGAATATCTGAGATGGATGCCAGTTTATATTCTCCCAATTTACCTTCTAGCTCATCATGTAGTGGAGAGTGATATATATACATTATCTTTTCTATTTTCTGGTAGAAATCCTTTCATCAGAATGAGCATGTTGATCTCTATCATCTTAATTGGTTTAATTAATATTTTAGATTTCATGGGAGTCCAGATGGCAGCAGAGAATTGGATGCTTTATGGACTGGGGAATGAGCTATGGATTTTGTTAGTGAATAAGCACACTGTTTACATTTCAGAGTGATAAAAGAAGGAAACACCATGAAGTGTATGAGAGACATTCCTCATCTAGGCATATATAAGAAGCAGTCTTTGGTTCTTCTGATCAGTCATTAGAGATGCAGTTTGATGATTAAGAATCCAATCATGTTTCTACTTCCTCATACACATTCACTCACTTAAATATCCCCTCAAATAGTGATCCACTCATATATCTCTTATTTATTTACTTAATTATTTAATAGTTTTATTTATTCTTTGTATAATCATTTGGTGATTTTGATGAAAAGACAAGCCTGCTAGAGAGGAAGAGTATTGATATAGTGATACAGGAGATGGAGGCAGAGTTTAAAAGTGGACATTTCCATTACCTGTCAGTACCACAAAGTATTTTTAAATATTATTAAGTATTATTAAAATTGTACTTTGGCAATGGTTTTAATTATTCTTTATTAAATTAATCTGGGTCAGCAAGAGTATATTAGTCCTACGAAGCATTACCAATAGGATCTCTCCTCACTGTTGACCTTGAGTTCACAGACTGTTGGAAGTCAATTCAGAGCTCGTAGTTTGGAGATAAATGTGAGCTCATTTTTCTTTTTCTATTAATTTTTTGAGACAGGGATTTTTGTGTAGCCTTGGCTGTGTTTGAACTCCCTCTGTAGACCAGGCTGGTCTTGAACTCACAAAGATCTGCCTGCCTCTGTCTCCCAAGTAATGGGATTAAAGGAGTGTACCCCTCAAATCTGAGCTCGTTTTCCAGTGCTGTTATTATATCTATTTCCAGAAATAATACAGACATACTTTCTACTCTCATAAATTCATTAGTCATATTTATTAAAAATCAAAAATATGTACTATAGGAGATGTTTCTGTACAATATAGGTGTCAGCATTATTAAACTACTGTCTAAGATTTAGTAATGAATAGATATGGATTAACTTTTTTGTGAATTCCTACTTCCTGAACTATATAATCAGCTTTCTAAAATTCAAGGATCAAATAGGTTTTAGTTACATACTCTTTATTATCAGACTCAGTGTCAGAACTTTCTAATGTAAAGAGCTAAGGAAAAGTGAATAATGAGTGACCATGATATACATTCCTGTATGTTGTTATGAATATAGAGAATAATATTATCATGAATGGGATTCTTTATTTGAGTAGATTTCAAGTTGATTTTCCCAAGCACTGATTGATGAGAATGGTTATTTGGGCTATATGGTTCTTCAACTTCTCCTTGGTGAGAAAATTAGAGAGTAGTTTGCATTTTGTTTGAGATTCTTGTAGAACATAAAGAAATAAAACTTAGAATAGAGATCCTCTGATTATCAGTTTCACAGATAAGTTAGACAGCAAAAAAAATTTAAGTCATACAAAAATCTCTGTCTAGGGCAACATTACATACTCCTACACAAATTTTTCTCTGTCTAAAAGGACATAAACTGATCTCAGAAGGCTTTTTCTTCTATTAAAAATCTGTTTACCTTACCTTTGTGGCCTTGATGTAATTTCCCTCTAAATTCTTTTTAATGTATGTTTAAATATTTATATGTTTATCAATCCGAATCATTACCTGCATATATGCCTATGCATTATGAGTGTGTCTGATGCCCTCAGGGGCCAGACCAATATGTTGAATTCTCTTGAACCAGAGTTGCAAACAGTTATGAGTTACTATGTAGATACTGGAATCCAATCCCTGGTCTTTTTCAAGAAGCAAGTGCTCTTAATACCTGGGCAATCTTTCTAGACCCATTCCTATTTTCTTAAAAATTATCAGTTCAGAGTGATTGTGATGATTTGTAGGTTATAATGTGATATTTTGATACATGTGTGCTGTGTTTTGCCTACTAGCTGAATCAGAAGGGGAAAAGAAACAACAACAAAGTATCTATATAATGATAGTACCATCTTATAAACAACAAATACTTGAAATTCCACTCATGAAATATCATTATACTAATACATACAGAAAAAGTACAGGATAAAATGATGATCAGAAACTTTATTGTGTTTCTTTCATTCATTCACATAATTCATATAAGAAATTAAGAAATTGATCTCAATTATACTAACATCGAAATGATGAAATAACTTATATAAACTTAAATGAAGAAGTGAAGTATATGTAAAATGGAACTTAGAAAACATGACTGAAAATAAAATTTTAAAAACAGGAAAATTAGCCAAGTGGTGGGTGGTGCACGCCTTTAATACCAGCACTCCAGAGGCAGAGCCAGCTGGATCTCTGTGAATTCAAGGCCAGCCTGGTGTCCATAGTGAGTTCAGGACAGCCACAGTTACAATAGAGAAACCTTGTCTCCAAAAAAAAAAAAAAAAAACATGAAAATTGAAATACATGTGTGCACATGCACAATTGGAGCATATTCATATCAGGGACCTTGATACAATAAGAAGATTGTAGGAAAAGCTTCACAGACATGCTTTCTAAAGCTCAGGAATATGAAGTTTTAATTGCTCTACTTATTCTGTATTTTACTTCAATAAGATAAATCAGAAATATTATGTAGTAGCCAGCTAAATTTTCCAGTAGCAATTATTATATAAATTGAGAATAGAAACAGAAATAGAATAGCTACTATGTAAGGAAGAATGAATTTATTCCTGGAACAAGCCCCAAAATAGATTTGCCCATCCCAAACGATCAGCCCCAAATATATATACATATGTGCAACAATCAATGAACTCAGAAATGCATCCATAAAAGAAGAGATGATCATAAATTTGAAAGGGAGTAGGGGCAAGGGTTGAAGAGGGAAAAGAAGGAGTAGAAATGATTTAAAGATAGTACTCAGGCTGGATGCCTCAAAGGTTAAGAGCAATGACTGCTCTTCCTGAGGACCCATGTTCAGTTCCTAGAAACCACAAGGCAGTTCACAACTATCCGTGTAACTCCAGTTCCAAGTGGTCCAATATTCTCATATAGACACAGCAAATGAAAAATTAATAAATATTTTTTAAAAAAGACAGTATACATGTATGAAATTCTCAAAGAAATAAGTTAAAAATAAAATATGCTCATAATTGAAAGAAGAATCAGCTTTTGGAAAAGGGGAAATGGGGCAGAACCAGGAAGGCTACCTTGCTCTTCTTCCCCTTCTCCTCCACTTCTTTCCTTCTAGTCTGGCAGCTGTTTACCAGGAAGAGTTCCCTTTCTTCAGTCTATTGACATTCCTTTAAAGTGCTTATGAGCATCCAAGTTCCACTTGCTTCCAGGGAAACTGTAACTAACACAAGTTCTGTTCTTCCTCCATAATTTTATTCCAGTTGCTCAAGCCACATCCAACCTCAAAGATTTAGACAGATCCTACAACCTGTGTAAGTCTGATGAGTTCCTTGAACCTAGATCATATGCTCTACATCCCAATTCCAGGCCAAGCCATGGTTTCATATCTCTATGCAGAAGCAACTGATGAGTCCTGAATACTTTCAGCTCCTGCAATCTTCAGCCCACAAATGTTGTCCATGTCACACAGCCCGAGGCACACTAGTATCTCAGATCAGGCAAACAATTGACTAGAAAAGTCCATGTGCTCAGAGATAATCATAAAAAAATCCCAAAGAAAGCAAACCAAACAACAAAAACAAAACACGGTCAATATATAAAGCTAAATCATGTATCACATCTAAATTTTCCAGGTCTTATAAAAATGTCCTCCACTAATAATTACCTAGATGAACCCTAGGATCCTGAAATTTAATGAAAATTCATAAACTTTATCAAAGGAATCAAAGCGTTTAAATAAGACACTGAAAAATAGCACAATGAACTAAAAAAAAAAGCAATAAATACCTCAGTGATGTCCGCAAAAACACAAACATACGCTAGAGTAAACTAACAAAAACAACATGCAGTTTGAAAACGAATTTCAGTAAAGAGAACTATTTAAGAGAATTGAAGTTGAAATGAAGATGGAATTGAAAAACTCAAAAAACAAACTAGAAACCTCAGAGGATAGTTGGTTACACAACCCTGCCAGTAGCTGGGAAGTTACTGGCAATTGATTGCTACTGGGAGAGAGAGAGAGACAGTTCTCTCTAAAAGTGTAGCCACTGGTAAATGGATCACACTCCACTGGGAGCCACACATCTGAGATTAGTTGGAGAGAAAACATTTGGACTTAATGTGAGAAATCAAAAGGGCACAAAATTGTATGGGAAAAGTAGATGGAGCAGAGGTGAATATGATTAAAGCACATTGAGTGGAACACTCAAGAAAGTAATAAAAATTTTAAAAAATAATTGATAATATAATTCTGGTATTTGTTGCCCTACCTACCATCTACCACCAACCAATCTATCAATCTATCATCTATCATCCATCTGTCTATTATCTATCTATAGATTACTATCAAATCAGCTTTTACTGACTCTCTTTGGAGAGTCAGATGCTGAATCTTTTAAATTTTGTGAGATACTTGAAAATTGTATTTACTCCCTGAGTCTCATAAAACCCCTCCTCTCTCAAAAATCCAATGCTTCAATTCAGAGGAAATAGCCACACAATAGAAATTGACATATGAAGTGTGGTGCAATATTGGGCATTGTAATATCTAGGACTACAATCATGATTTTTAAAAGAGAAGTACCTAGTTTCTATAACCAAATATCGAAAATTAGCTACACCAAGTAATAATGCAAAAAGAATTTAGAGAAGAGGCTATACAGGTAAAATATCTATTCAGAGAAATTAAAGTCAAGAAATAAATATAACTAAAACCATTGTAAACAATGTATACCTTGAAGTTTCACATGATTTACAAACTATTTTCAGTTAATTGACTAATCTCCATGAAAACAATGCTTTTCCATCAACTTTCTTGAACGCATTCTTGACTTCTTTGTTTCTCAGGCTGTAGACAAGAGGGTTCAGCATGGGGATGATCATGGTGTAGAACACAGATGCTACCTTGTCAGTATCCATGGAGTGACCAGAGCTAGGTTGCAAGTACATGAAGATGACTGTGCCATAGAAGATGGAAACAGTGGTGAGATGCGATGCACAGGTGGAGAAAGCCTTCTTCCGGCCCTCAGCAGAACGCATCCTCAGGATTGCAATAAAAATAAATAGGTAAGAATTCAAGATAACCAGTACAGTTAAAGCCACATTGAATCCTGCCAGCACAAACAACACAATTTCATTTATAGAGATATCAGAGCAAGAAAGAGCTAGTAGAGGAGGAATGTCACAGAAAAAGTGATTCACCACATTGGAATGGCAGAAGGAGAGACAGAAAGTGAAGGCAACATGGATGGAAGATTGCAAGAGTCCACTGATGTAAGAACCAGCAATAAGCAGGGCACATACAGTAGTTGTCATGGTGGTGGAGTAATGCAAAGGTTTACACACTGCTGCATGACGGTCAAAAGCCATGGAGGCCAGGAGGAAACCTTCAATTATTGCAAAGGCGATTAAGAAGAACATTTGGGTAGCACATTCATTATAGGATATGATCTTATGTTCTGTGAGAAACCCTTCTATTACTTTGGGGGTGACAGCTGAAGCATAAACACAGTCCACCAGTGAGAGGTTACTGAGAAAAATGTACATGGGAGTGTGGAGTCGGGAGTCTAGGAGAATTAACTTAATCATCCCAAGATTCCCAATCAGTGTGGTCAAATAAATGAGAGTAAAGATCACAAACAATGGGACCTGCAGCTCTGGGGCATCTGTTAGCCCCACAAGAATAAATTCAGTTGCTTCTGAAATGTTCTGCTTCTTTGTTATTTGAAAATTATGACAGGCTCCTAAAATAAAAGGAGAAAATTTAAAATTATGCTATATGGACCTCACCATATGACTTTAAGAATTACCAGGTTCTCTAATGCATATCTTAGAATCATCCAGTGAGGATAAGCCCAAAATGAATACTGAACCAAAATAAGCTAAATGAAGTCTCTTATTTGGGAGTCAGACCAATGGAGATTGGCACTTTTTTCTTTAACATTGAGATTCTTATTACAAATCTATGGATTGTTTTGCTTTTCTGGTGCATAATAATATTTGTTTCAGTAACCTACAGAGATGGATTTGTAATTTATAATATCATAATGACAGACTTTTCTAAAATTTGCATCAAAAGCTTACTTAGCATCAACATTAATGTTAGAACATGCAATTAACTTTGCTATATGTTAGTAACAAAACAATCTAATGTGTTCCCTATCGCTGATACTTGCACCAAGTTCATCTCACTGGCTGTAGCCATGCCATGATTTTAGGTGCTGCTCCATGGATACTGTTTTATCTCTAACATGCTAAGGTCTTTCCTTGGATTCTTCTCTTTAAATCCTGTACCAGGTGATAACTGATTGATGTATGGGGCATATTCTTTGTGAGGTTTAGTTATACTGCAGTACAAAGAAATGTAAGGGCATGGGTTTTTAGAAACCTTTTAACTGCTTTCTTTAGACATAACAGGTTTTATTTTTCACATAAGCTGATATTTTCTATTACCATCACACATTGGTATTTGAGGGAGAAATGGGAATAATGAAGAGTTACTTTTGATCTCTGTAAAAAAATCTGTATTCTCCAAGTGTATTTATCTTGTACCAATTCCATGGTTAATTAAGTGACAACTGATTATGCAGCTCCAGTTAGATATAAGCCTGCCTCTTAAATTGAGAGCCACTTTCAACTATATAATCTTTAACATACTAAGTTCTCTGCATTAATAATCTCTTACAGTCAGGGCAGCTGATGATTTAGCCTTATTTTTACTAGCCAATATAAAAATCATGCTTCTTCTTCTCAGTTTATATCTTCACAGGCACTTACAATACAAGGAATGTGTAAGTGCTTTCATGTTATAAAAGATACTATCATTTTTAAAACATGTGTATCATATTCGTTACCTTCCATGATCTTTCTCATCTTTTCTTGGTCTGTTCAGAATGTTCAGCTCACAGTAGTAATATCTAACAGTTGATACTCCTGGGAAAAGGGATCTAGAAATTGACATGTCAAATGGATGTTGAAAGTCCTACAGCCTTCTGAAAATAAAAGTGAACTATAATTTGTAGACTTCTATCCTGTAGAAGATTATAACTATTCAAAAATTAGGCCATTGTCTCCCTCTGGAGTAAAAGCATGACTACAGGGTCTAAAACTTTTTCAAATGGAAGTCTGAGTGCTCTAGAGCAGCATGGTAGTAAGAGCCAAAGGCAAAGACTAAGAAGATTATTACTAATAGTGTGTGTGTGACTCATCTGCTTCCCCATTCTAGACATTAAGGTCACTTTTCATTTGCACCCATGAAATAAAAATGACTGTGTACTTTATTACCAATTACAATCTGCCTATCTATACTTACATATTTTTTAATAATTAATGTGTGAGGAACCGACCAATAGGAATGAATAAATAGGTAGGGCATAAAATATTTAATGTCTACATCATTGACCCAACAGCCATACCCAGGAAAGCATCTTGTAGTTCTCCTCTACTTGTAGATCTCTGCTGTGAAATAGAATCTAATCTTATGCTATTGGCAATATCAAGGTAGAGACAGCAAGCTATTCAATTATCTCAGGGGAAGTAATATATGTGAGTGGATGTCTTTAGAGACTTATGGACTCACATTGATTCTTCAGCCTGGCCCTGATAGAGACAGCATAAAATAGTGTTTGCATTTCATCTAATATTGCTTATGAAGACATTGGGGAATAGAAGCTTAGAGGGAAGAGCGTCTAGGTATCAATTACAGCTGTTCCACAAACAAGTTGACACACACAAAAATTAAAAGCCACATTAAAAGTTCTATTTAGGCAATTTGAGAAACTCACATAAGCATCCTCATATCAGACTTTCTCAAAAGATAAGAGATGGGCCCAGAATATTTTATTCTTCCATTTTAAAGTATATAAAAAGATTTAAACACACACACACACACACACACACACACACACACACACACACACAATGCATGTCATTTGGGTATCTGTATTTTATTTTACTTATTCAAAAAATTGAGATTTCCCATATTCACCACCAAAGCCTGCCCCTGCAAGTCTCTCTGAAATCTCCATTGAGACTTTCTCTATAACTGTCCAGATATTCTCTGGGTCACATTAACCAATGTTGCTGTCTACTTTGACCAATCTTTCCTGCATTACAGCTAACCTCTAGGCTTCCACCAAGACCCACTTTACCTGCAACCTCCCATAAGTAACTTCTAGACTTCTTCCAATCTCTGCACCTACAAAACATCCCACTTCCTTCTATGGAGTCTAATCAGGTAAGTCTCCCTCACCACCCTTCGTCACAAAATTTCATATCATATCTTCTCCACAAACTTGTACAACATAGTGTCCTGGTTTATTCTTTCCTCCCTTCCTGTACCAAAAAATTCTCTAGGACTTGCTCAGGACTCTCTCTAGCTCTTATACAACCCATAGGGACCTCCTAGATCATATATAACATTAACCCAGACAGATACACCCCCCAAATCCAGGTTTGGACTAGGTAGCATATTCTGAATATCAACTCAATCTCTTCTGTCCATGTGACTTCATTCCACCCAAACCAATCAAATTCTAGAATAAACCTGATCACATATCCTCCCATCTGCGCTAATCTGTGCTGTCCATATCAGAGTCAGAACTAATAAAGAAATCCACATATCCGTATATCATTGCAAAAAGATATCAACAATATGAAAGATAAAGCCAGTATCTTTTCTCCAAAATCAACCAGTCCTTTAGAAATGTTTAACGATATGATTTTTTTATATGGATCCCAGGACACAGAATTTAAAAGGACAAGCACAAACTTCATCAAGGAACTCAATGACTTTAAAGAAGATACAAAGAAACAACTCAGTAAAATTTAAATAGCTAAAGGAGAATAAACAGTTGAATGATGGAAACACAGAAGGCTGATGAAAATGAAGAAGATAGTCTAAGACTTCAGAATGGAATTCCACATGTAGATAAAAATATTGAAAAAGATTAAAGCTAAAATGAAGATGGACTTTTAAGTCCCACTAACTAAACTAGAAAAAGCAAAGGAAACTCTGTGTATGTACCACTTACACTTCTTCATGTTCAATGAGTTGTGTCGGTGTTGTCTTTGGCAATGCCATCAGTGTCTTGCCATCAGTTTGTAGAGAACAACCTATAGATTGGCCAACCGTCTTGTTTAGGGATTCCCCTGGCACACTTTGGCCAACAACTCAATTAGATATACCTCTATCCAGTGCAGGGAGCTTCATTTGGTGACAAGAGATCTCTAGTTGGGGCTTAGTATTTACCAGTGTTGGTGATTTAATTTAGATTGCGTACATATGTGTACATGTTTTAGGAAACTTTATTTATTAGGTTTCAATACAAACCCTCAAGTCTTCATTCCCACATTCAACCATTTTTGATACAGAAAGGAACCATTCATGCTACCAAAGGAGAAACATAAATATCACCCCATCCACAAACCTTTGATTTATAATGGTATCCTACAAGCAAAAGATGCTATTGCAATTGTAGCACAAAACTTGTCAGAGTAACCAATGAATATCTGATTTGACTGACAGCCACTCTAGGAAATAGAATCCATACCCAATGCTGTTTTAGTGGCTAAGAATCTGATACTAGAAAGCCCATGAACATAGAATAAAACTTAATAATACTGGTCTAACATGAAGGAGACAGATAGCAATTAACTAGCTCCTAATGGCATCCTGCTGTACTGATAGATGAAGCACCGT
This sequence comes from Cricetomys ansorgei, assembly GCA_026225945.1. Classification (NCBI taxonomy): domain Eukaryota; kingdom Metazoa; phylum Chordata; class Mammalia; order Rodentia; family Nesomyidae; genus Cricetomys; species Cricetomys ansorgei. The sequence continues at coordinate 275,754 of JAMJFZ010002601.1, read as the reverse complement.
GATCAGGCATCATCAGAAAATCTTCCTGTTCCAGGTAATAACAGATACAGAGACTCACGGAGGGACATTATACAGAGAATGAGAAACCTTTGAACATTTAGCATCAAATGGGATGTATCCATTAAATCACTCCCGACAGGTCCCAGGGACCTCTTCAGAAAAGGAGATAGAGTATAAGTCAGAAGGGATGAAGGACACCAAAATCCCTTTAAATCAGCATGGTCAGCACACATATAAATGCACAGAGACTAAGGTAGTATGCACAGGGTCTACACAGGTCTGTACCAGATAGTGTCTTAGAGGTAAAAGGAGAATTGAACATTTGACCCCATCCCTAACCCAGAGCCAATCTCCAATTAATAATTACTGGCAAAAATAAATTTATCCTACAAGAGAGTATCACCAGGGAAACAAACTACTCTTAGGGATGGCTGAATTTCCAGAAGTAGGTGTCCAACAAAAACTGAACTTAGTGGCATCTTTGGAGATTCCTTGTCTCACATTGTAATGCCAGGGCCTCTCCCTTTTTTTAATGTTTTCTTATTATTTTTTATTTTTATTTTTATTTCATTTATATGCATAGTCTTTTTTCCTTTTATGCATCTCCCTTTTTACCTTATGTGCCCATATATCATGGCTTCCAGTTTAATGTTTGTATGGGATTTCAGAGTATGTGGATGAGTGTGTCTTTGATTCTTGTGCCTTCTCTTGGGCTCTTTTCCTTCTGTTTGTTTGTTTTATCCGATTATGATGTGTTAAACTTTGTTTTATCACATTATACTATTTTATGGAATATTTAATAAGTAATGATATTATAAATTTCTATAATAACTTTATAAACATTTGCCTAAGAAATTCACTGATATTTGGGCATTTAAGAATTCTATAGAGTAGCATTATGAAAAATGTACTGCAACCCATTTTAAAAAGATGTACATTAAATATCAGTGGTTTCAGTGTTCTTGCTCTTGCCTCTCACCTCTCATCTTTTTCGTTTGCTTTCCCCATATAATTACTGTATTCCCGTAGAAATTATTATGTTACGGGATATGGGCAAGAAGGCTACGAGAACTGAAAGTCACTGTTAAAATACAGAAGACTTTTCAGAAGAGGAAAAACATAGTATTGCAGTAAGTTAAATTCAGGTATTGATGAATAGTTTGCATAGAATGGCACAGAAAATAAGAGCTTCATTACAGAAAATTCACAGTATTCATCAGCTTGATTGTCAGGCTAAGAGTAGTTCTTTTTAAATTATTTACTGATATTTAAAAGTATTGTTATTATCCAAATTAATTTTTAAATTTGAGTAGATTTTGATGATATCCTTTTCCTCCCCCAAACTTGTCAAGATCCTCTGCTCCTCCCTACCCACCCAACTTGAAGTTGTTTCTGAAAAAAACAAACCAAAGCCCAATAAAACAACACAACACCCAAACCAAGAAAACAAAGTGCTATCTCACCCAAAATAAAAACAAAATACAAAACCCCAAAATGCAACCAAATAAAAGCATGGAATAAAAAGCATGTAGTCTATTATTAGTTGGTCAACTACTCATAAACGAGAGCAGTCCTGGGGATTCAGTGTCATCACATTGGAGAAAACTAGTTTTCCTCTCCTAGCAGGTATAAATGACCGATGTAGTGGTAGCTTTTACTCTAATTGCTAGGTTTACATTCATTCATTCATCCATTCTTTCACCTCAAAAGAAACAAAATAAAACACAATTATAAAAAACAAAAATTATCACATCAAAGTTTGACAGGAGAAACCAAGAGAAGGAAAAGTGACCAAGAGAGAACAAAAGAAACAGAGACCCAGTCTTTACACATCAGGAATTGCATAAAAACACTATGCTGGAAGTCAAACTATGATTGCAGAAGCCTTTGTGCAGACGCATGCAGACCCTGTGCATGCTGCTTCAGTCTGTGAGTTCATATGAGCTTTGCTCATCCTGACTTATAGTACAGTTTTCTTGTTTACTTGGGGCCCTCAATCACCTCTGGCTTTTACATTCTTCCTATTTCTTCTTCTTCAGGGTTCCCTGAGCTCTGAGGGGAGAGATTTGACGGAGACATCCTATCTAGAGCTGAATAGTCTAAGGTTTCTCACTCTGTGTAATATTTGACTATGTATGGGTCTCTATATTTGTTCCCACCTGCTGCAGGAAGAAACTTCTCTGGTGATGATTGAACAAGATACTCATTTATGAGTATAGTAAACTATATCATTAGGAGTCATTTTTTCATTTTTTTTTCATTTTTTTAGAGCAGCATTATTTGGTTTTGCCAGACGTTCCTGCAAACTTTGGTGACAATAGATGACCAGTTGGGTCTCTTTTTCCCTGTTATTTGGAAATTTAATTTAGATCACCTTCATATGTGTTTTTCCATATGAAACTGAAAATTATACTTTCAAGATCTGTAAAGAATTGTGTGTGGATTTTGATAGGGATTGTATTGAATCTGTAGATTGCTTTTGGTAAGGTGGACATTTTTACTATGTCAACCCCAGTAATCCATGAGCATGGAAGATCTTTCCAATTTCTGATTTCTTCATCAGTTTCTTACTACTAAGACTTGAAGATTTTATTATACAAGTATTTTACTTGCTTTGCTAGAATTTCCCCAAGATATTATATATTGTTTAATGATAATGTGGAAGGTATTTTTTCCTGATCTCTTTCTCAGATCACTTGTTATATTTTTATAGAAGGGGGTACTAAATTTTGTGTATTAATATTGTAAGCAAGCTGTAAGTTAGGATCATTGAAAATACTGGTGATATTAAAAGACCTTTTCATACCTTCAATGTCCAGAAAGAAAGGATACACTGAACCAAATTCCTTATGAGACTTATTGAGGTAGTTTGAATGAAAATGGTCCCCATAGTCCCATAGAGAGTGGCACTATTAGGAGGTGTAGCTTTGTTGGAGGAAGTGTGTCACCAGGTGGCCTTTGAGGCTTGAAATGATCGAGTCAGGCCCAGTTTCACTCTCTTTTCCTGTTGTCTGCCAATCTGTATGTAGAACTCTCGGCTACTTCTCCAGAGCCTGTCTGCCAGTGTGCTACCATGTTTTTGTCATGATAATGGACTAAACCTCTAAATTGTAAGCTAGCACCAATTAAGTGTTTTTCTTATTAAGAGGTTGCTATGTACATGGTATCTTTTCACAGGAATAGAAACCCTAACTAAGACACTTAGCATGGAGGTCTGACCACTATACTGCACCAGGATGAGTGGAGGATGATCTTGGAGAAATTCCTCCATTGAAATCGAGCCTGTATGATTACATCAAATGAAAACCAGGGAAGGAATAATTGTTTTTGTCACCTAGGGTCCTGCTTCACAGATTCCATCTCCCAGAGGAAGGTTACCATGTGATTATTGAAATGACCTCTCTGCTTGGGACTGCCTGTCAACTAAAAATCCTGAAATATTATTATCAATAGAAAGATCAGTATCAGACACTTCAGCAACATCCTCAGCACCAGAAAGAGTTTCCCAGATGTTACAACACTTTCTATCAAAGTTACTATTGCTTCCTGCTTTAGGATGACTATTCCCAAAGACTTGACATTGATTTTGTTTTTATTACCAGTCTCTAATAATTATTGTCCTTGGGATATGACACAGTAATTTTACTCCTTGCCATTGGGCCTAGCTCAGGGCTGTATTTGTTAATAATGGCCCAGTTACCACAGATAAAATATTTTTTAATTTTATTTTTATAATAATATTATAAATAATTTGAATTTTATACAATGTATCTCAACAACACCCACTTCCCATTCCTTCTTGTTACATCATTACACCCCAATGACATCAAAAAATAAATAAAGAAAAGAAAATTAACTCCAGCTTGTGTGGCAGGAGCATGTGTCATGAGTACCACCATGGTTGTTAAAGGAAGCAGGCATCTCTGATTATGGACATTCAAACGGCCTCTCCTAGTGAAAGACCAAGCATGACAAAGTCCAAAACAAATTCAGGCCAGTTTGCTAAAGTTGGTTACATTATTTGCTCAGCTTTTATTCCTGTGGTAAATCTTGTGGCCCTGGGCCTACCCAGCCTTCCTGGGCTCAGCTGTGATCCTGTCCCTTTCCTCAGCACTCAAAAGGGTATGTAAAAGCTAATTACAATTAGTCCAAGTTAGTTGGTGGATAAGGAAAACAATTTTCAACAGGCTGATGATGGTATAAGGTTTCTCTAGAAAAGGGAATATTCTGAGTGTTCCAGTTATATAGATCATGAGTTGGAAAAGGAACATGAACTAGAAAAAAAATGGGCAACTACTCCCCCATAAATCCCTTTCTCTGGCAAGGGTTGAGACCCACAAGAGATTAACTTTCATGACAGGGAGAACAGTTGAGGTTGAGCTCAGCTGGCTTGGAGTATAATCCTGCCCTATATAAGTGTGCTGAGATAAGAACTATTCAGATGGAAATTAGACAAATTTGGCAAAAGTGAGGGGAAACTGGGATAAATCCTTTGGACTGCAGGTAGGGCCTCATTCAGACCAAGTCTGGTTCTTAACTGGCTGAATACAATGACTTTAAGGTGAGGGTAATATCCTCCTCCTCTGAATGGGCTAGAAGAGAGAGTCTCAGCATTTTACTGTGTTTTTTATACAGCCTCTGGCTCACAGAGTTGGTAACTAAAACAGAAGAGCATTGTTTAACATCATACTATTTCAGCCACAGAGAAAGATAAAGTCAGTAGTAGACGTAAGGAAACTGTTCTGGGTGACCAGGGTTCCTGTGACCACTTGCCAGACTCTCATGGCAGTCTGAAGGTCGATGACCCTATATCTGACCATCCAGTGTAAGACATGGGCCACTCTAATTCATGGAGAATGAGGATCTTCCATGGTGACAATCTAGCTCCATAGTCTGCCTCATGGAACTCCTGAAAGTGCTGCAGCATACAGCTCAAGGGTGACTTGGCTGTACTGGGTCCACCTCCAATCCCGACAACAAAACTGGAAAACACAAACTGCAAGGATGCATGGCCCTCATGAATAGCAGCAGTAATAGGTCCTGAATTTCCCATGGAAATCATGAGAGCTTTCTCCTACTGAAGGATGTCTGGATCTACTGTCATTAGCCAGAGCTAACTCAAGTCTATACATTAAGAAACTGTTGTTTCATAAGAAAAGGAGTCCTCTGATATGCTTCCTTATAGTTCACCACAACAGTGCCCACCACAGCAGTATTCAGGACAGGATTATTTGAGGAACAGTACCATCATGGTGGGTGAGGCCTTTCAAAGGCATGAACCTGAGAAATTACCTTGATGGAAAATCATATTATGGCCAACATAAAGAAACTTACTAAGGAGTACCTCCAGAGCAAAGGGTACCAGCAACAGTAGCAATAGTACTCAGGGCTGCAGGACTACCCAGGGCAGCATCAGGGCTACTGTTTCTTCCAGGACAGGGTCAATGTCAGAAATGTGGGAGCTATAGACCAACACTATAGAGACCTACATAGGCACCCCAGCAGAGGCAGTATGGGTAGGGACAATATGGGATTTAGCAGCAGTGAAAATGTCCTTACATTCCAATAGCCAATATTTGTTAGCAACCATATTGTCATAACCTCTGCACCATCCACAACTCTATGTGAAGATATCCCTCCATTCCATCTGGTTTTGCGAATAGTCTTAGGATGAGTGACTATTTCATCAGCAAGAAACCTTTGTATCTTAGCCTGAAATGGCATTGGTAGTTTCCAAATAGTCCGTATTTCACATTTCTACTCTAGATGGCAACAGTGGACAGGAAATTCCTTAACATAAGTAATTTGAAGCAATTTCATAACCAGGTTCCAAATGGGCTGTTACAGACCGAAAGATGAGAACAGCTTTGTGTCTTCATGAAGGTTAAGAAGATTTCATACTTTTCTATAGATTATATTATAAGAGGAAAGGAGAAATGTATACTTTTTAAGGAAGCCATATTTTGAATATATGTTTATTTCATTTGATGAGTATGTAAGACAGTACACTACATACTGGGGAAGGATCAGAAATCCTGTTAACATGGAGTGTGGTAGATGTTTGGCCGCTGTCGTGTTCAGTGTAGGTACAGGTAAAGGACAAGACAAAACATATTACATGTTCACTGTTAGGGTCTCAGGAAAATCACATCTTTTTTCTCTACCAGATTCTCAGGGGCAGTGTGATAGTTTTTTGTGTGTTCAAAGACTTCTTAAAAGCCTTCCATTTTTTGTTCATTGAAACCTTTTTGTAATATGTCATTAAACTCCTTCCAAATTGTGTTACACCTATGAACTTTCATGGAAGATTCCAGTAGATAAATTGGGAATCCTTTCTTAAATAATGAATAAATAAAAACAAAAAAATGTTAGTTTTTATCTAATTTGATCATAGAACATAGTGCTATCAACACAATTTATAACCACATTAAAGAGCAGCCAGTGTTGATCTGTCATTTTATATTTTAGCACTAGGAATATAATTGGATCATAGATAATGTAGCTCAGCTAACTTTGTATATTTCTCCTTTAACTTTTTAAGGTGGATGTAAGTAAAGAGTACTTTTAAGTTCCTCCATCTCCATCTTCATCTTGATTATACAACATGAAAATGCTTATTGTAGGATGTTTTTTATCTATACTGAAAGCCTAGATATTATATTTTATGCCTCCTTGTTTTGAAACAAAGGAGGAGGCTTCAAGCCAGTTCCAGCTCAGGGGGCTCTGGGCTATGTTGGAAATATAGAGTGAGTACAGCAATAGTGACTAACCTTCCATGTCTGGGGGTAAACAAAGGGCAATAGCACTAGGCTATATATTTGGGGAGAATCTTGGACAGCAATGGCCAAAAACTCTAAAGAGAACTTCTCTTATCTGATATTGAAGATTTATTCAGGTGATATTTGGCTCCCAGAGGGAGTACCATCAGCCCCAATAAGAAAAGTTATTTAAAACTATATAAGTGTACTTATACATTTAATTACAAGAATTATAATTTTTTTAGACAAATAGTTGATAGTATGCTTCATTATGGATTTTCAGGCCATGCTTATTTTTATTTTACCTTTCTTCTTCCTTCTTCCTTCTTCCTTATTCCTTCTTCCTTCTGTATTTACTTCTCTATTGGCTCCTTAAACAGCCCCCTTTCTCATTTTCCCAGTCAGATCACTTGTATCTTGCAATTCCCTTTTGCCCTATTCCACATTATTCTGTATTTCTGCCCACCCTCAGCCTAAATAGCCCCTCCTTTCTCATTCCCCTTATCAGATCATTCATACTCTGCTATTCCGCTCTCTGATCCATTTGAAGTTAGTTTTTGTACAAAGTGATAGACATAAGTCAAATTTCCTTATACATGTAGACATCCAGTTTTCTCAGCACCATTTCTTGAAGATGGGTTCTTTTCTCCAGCGTATGTTTTTGGTATATTTGTCAAATAATAAGTAGAAGCTACATGTGTTCATGTTTCAGTCTACTATTTTATTCCTTTGTTCCTTATGATTTTGTTGGTTTCTTTTTTGTTTGTTTTGCCAGTGCCATATTGCTTTCATTACTACTGCTGTAATATATCTTTAAAATTTGGGAATGTAATTCTCAAGGGCCATAATTATTTCAACAAAGTTTTGGCTATCTGGGAACTTTTGTGGTTCCATATGAATTTCAGGTAGGTTATTTTTTTCTTTCTGTGAAGAATGGGATGGAGATTTTGATTGGGATTACAGGGAATATGCAAGTAGATTTTATAGATTGAACTTTTTCACAATTTTCATTCTACCACTCCGGGAGCATGAAATATCTTTATTTACTTAGTTTTTTCTTCACTCATATAGTACATCCTGACCCCAGTCTCTGCTTCCTCCATTCCTCCCAGCTCCTCCATCTCCTCTCTCCCCAAGAATTCTCCCCTGCCCTGTGCTTGTTTTCCTTCAAAAAGAGCAGACCTCCCAAGATTACCAAACAAACAAAAATAACAAATGGAATGAGGCCAGAAACACATCCCTACATCAAGGTTGGACTGGACAAGGCCACTCAGTAGGACGAAGAGAGTCCAGATGGCAGGTAAAGGGGTCAGAGATCCCTCACTTCAACATTTAGTTCTAAAGAATACAAAGCCAGAAAAACCTTAAGATATATGTAGGGAACCTAACACAGACCCATGAAGGTCCTGTTTGCTGCTTCAGTCTCTGTGAGCCCCTATGAGTCTTGCTCAGTTGACCGCATGGGACTTATTCTCCTGGTGTCCCTGACCCTTCTGGTCCCCATGATACCTCCTTCCTCTCTTCTTCAGGGTTCCCCAAACTCTGTCCCATTGCTTGGCTGTGGGCCTCTGCATCTGTTTCCATAAGCTGCCCGAGGAAGACTCTCTGATGATGATTGTGTTAGGCACTGATATACAAGCATAGCAGAATACCATTAGTGACCACCTTTGGGCTATCCAGTCTCTAGTTCCAGTCCAGCCCTGCAGTGTCAGGCATGGGCTCTCTCCCTGAACATTGGCTTCTGCCCCTACATTGCCCCAGCAGATCCCACAGGAAGGATAGATTGTAGGTTGAAAGTTTTATACTTGTGTTGTTTTCCCAGACCACTGGAAGCTTTTCCTGGTTATTGAAGATGGCCAGGAAGATGGTTATTTACGGCTCTAGCTCTCCATATCAATGCCTAAATGTTCCACAATTCCATTTGTCTCTTTCTACATTCTCTTCTTCCATCTCTCTCCTCCCACTCTCTCTTATTCCCATTCCTATCCTCCCTCAGTCCACCCGCAAGCAACATTTGTTCTATTTCTCCTTCCCAGGGAGATCCATGTGTTCCCACTGGAGAACAGATTTGTTGCATAGCCTTTCTGGGTCTGTAGATTGTGGTATAATTGTCCTTTATTTAACAGATAATAACCACTTTTAAGTGAGTACCTACCATGCTTGTCTTTCTGGGTCTGAGTAAACTCACTCAGGATGATTTTTTTTCTAGTTGCATCCATTTGCATGCAAATTTCATAGTGTCATTTTAAAAATATCTGAGTAATAATCCATTGTGTAAATGCATCATTTTGAGATCAATAACACAATTAGCAGTTAATGCTGGCAAGGATATGCAACCAGGAGAACACTCTTCCATGGTTAGTGGAAGTGCTAATTTGTACAGCCACTATGGAAATCAATATGGCAATCTTTCAGAAAACTGGGAATTAGTCTACCTCAGGACCCAGTTTTACCACTTCTGGGCATTTAACCAAAGGATTTCCCATCCTACCACAAGGACACTTGATCAAACATATTCATAACAGTTTTATTCATAATAACCAGGAATTGGAAACTGTCTGGATGCCCCCCAACTGAAGAATTAATTAAGAAGTGTTTTTCTGTTTTATTTTCTAGTGCATTCCTGTTTTAAAGAAAAGGTTTAGTGTTTCATTATGAATACACTTCCTTGGTTAGCTTTATTCTAAGGTATTGTTTTTTATTCGAGGCTATTGTGAATGGGAGTGAGTTTATGATCTCCTATTCTATATGTTTGTTGGTGGTATATAGAAAAGCTATTGATCTTTGCCAGCTATTCTGTTTCCTGCCATGCTGTTGAATTTGTTTTTCACTTCTAGAACTTTTCTAATAGAGTGTTTAGTGTCTTTAATTGAATATGTCATTTGCTGGAAGGAATATTATGATATCTTCCTTTCTTTTTTGTATCCATTTAATTTATGTCTCTTGTCTTATGCTCCAGCTAGTATTTTGAGTATAATATTAAAGAAGGAGTGGGAATGGTGAACATCCCTGTTTCATTCCTGAGTGCAGTAGAATTACTTCAAGCTATTCTCCATCGAGGATGACATTGACTGGGAATTTTCCCCTAAATAGCATCTACTATGTCCAGGAATATTTTCTCTATGACTTTTATCATGAAAGCATGTTGGATTTTGTCAAAGGCTTTTTTTTGTCAAAGGCATTTTTGTGATTTATTGCTTAAGTGACATATGTATATTGAACTTTCTCTGCCATTTCATAGATAAAGCCAACTTGGCCATTGTGTACAATTTTTTAAATGTATGTCTGTATTCTGTTGACAAGTACTTTATTAAGAATTTTAAACCTATGTTCATCAGGGATATTTACATGTATTTTTCTTTCATACTGTGTCTTTACCTAGCTTGGGTATTAGAGTCAAACTGCATCATAGAAATTCGGTGTGAGTGCTCTTTCACTTTCTTTCTTATTAATTAGTTTAAGAAGCACTATTTGTAGATATTTGAATTTCTAGTACAATTCTGATGTGCATCCATCTAGTCCTGGGCATATTTTTCTTTACATGGAAGGGTTTTTATCACTGTTTCACTCTCCTCATTTGATATGAGTCTGCTTAGGTTGTCTAATTCTTCTTATTTTATCTGGTGTTTTTCTTGAATCTAGAACTTTACACATTTCTTTTGGTTTCTCATCTTAGTGGAGCACAAACTTTTTAAATATTCCCTTATAATATTCTGAATTTCTTTGGTATCTATTGAAATGTTTCTCCATTCATTGTGGATTTTATTAATTTTTCTATCTTTGGGTTAGTTTGTCCAAGTTTTATCAATCCTGTTCTTCTTCTCTAAGAACCAGCTCTTAGTTTATTGATCCCTTGATTTCTTTTATCTCATCGTTTTCTGCTATGATATTTATTAATTCTTGCCATTGATTGGAATTGGATTTGGTTTGTTCTTGTTTTTCTGAGAGGATTTTGAGTTGCAACGTTAAGCCATTTACTTGTGCTCTTTATGATTTTTTCTTTTTTCTTTTCCTCTAATGTGCAGATGTGTTTTATTTCTTGATCCATTCAGGCTGTCCATTTTTTGTTTGGAGAACTGCAGCCTTTGATAGTTTAAGTTATTGTCGAAGTGTGTGTTATTTGTAGTCACTTTTTTTTGACTCTTGTTATTTATCTTCTTAGTGGATATTGTGTGTTAATAATTAGACTTCTGTATATCTTTATACAGTCTCTCTACTATGCTCTATTCTATCTTGAGTCCAAAATATAATCATGTCTCCCATGTTTCCTTTGGGTTTGGTATTGAATATTCACTTTTTAGGCTGCTTATGTTGTGGAAAGTTTTCTTTTCCTCCTTCAATCACAGCACATAGTTTTGCTGGTTATATTATTCTAGGTTGACCACCATATTCTATGCGACTTAGAGTGCCTTTAACCAGTCCTATTTGACTTTCAAAGTTTCCAAAAGGCTGTTATTCTGATTTACTTTCCTTTCGATGCGACTTACAGGGTTTTTTTTATCTTACTTTTTTATTTAGTTGAAGTTTGCAATATACTTTATTAGTATATTTAGCCTTTTAACTATATGACATGGGAATTTCTTTCTCTGGTCTTGTCTATTTGATGGTTTATATGTTTCTTATATGTGTATTAGTGTGTCTTTCCTACATTGGAGACATTTTAGTCTATGATTGGTTGAAGGAGATCTGTTCTATGCTATTGACTTGTGATTCTTCCCTCTCTTCTGTGCCTCAAAGTCACAGGTTTATTTGTTTTTTAAGGTTTTCCACACTTCCTATGTGTTTCTTTCCTATCTTTTTTTTCATATCCTTGCTTATCTGGTTTAGATTCTCTATTTGATCCTTGATTACTGATATTCTATCTTCTGCTTGATTCATTCTACATGTAAGACTTTCCTTTGAGTTTTCTACTCTAGTTATTTGCAAATTTTAGCACGGGTCCTTTTTAATGTTTCTATTGTCTTCTTGAATCCCATTCTCAAGTTCTGGATTATCTTCTTCATTTCCATCAGTCATATTCTTCTGTGTTCTTGGGCATCAGTCTGGCATTTATTTTCATTAACCTCTTCCTTCTCAATTTTTTTGGTCTTTTGGAGAGAGTGATTCTCTGTTGTGACTCTGACTGTCCTGGAACTCCCTCTCTACAGAGTGTTGTCCTCAAACTCACAGAGATCTGCCTGCCTATGCCTTCAGAGTGCTAGGATTAAAGGTGTGCACCACCATCACCCAGCTGTCTTTCTCCTCAATTTAATTGATCTTTCTGTGTGTCTTCTTTAAGCTCCTTGAATTCTTTGATGAAGTTTATGTTTGTCCTTTTAAATTCTGTGCCCTGGGTTATATCTAGTAAATTCTCATTGGCAAACATGTCTACAGAACTTGTAGAAACTGTAGATTCATACTGGATTCATCTTTCATATTATTGGTATTCTTTCAATGAAATCTGAGCATGTGAATGTCCTTTGTTCTGAATTTTTTGTGGACAGAGCAGGTAAAGGACCAAGAAAGAATATGTGGGTGGGTTGGTTCTAGAAGTTGGAAAGGATAGGATAAAATGAAGTCATGTGGACAGAGGAGACTGGACTGTTCCATGCCTGTTCCATGCATAGAATGTAGTGGGTATATCTAGATGGATGGAAAGGCTGGAAATGGCAGGTTTGGGACATAGACAGTGAGAATCCTGGAACAAGCCTAGAACTCCTTCGAGGTACAAACAGGGAAAGTCAGACAAGGCTGGTACACTGGCTGTGGGACTCAGGATAGATCTAGATGGTGTCAGAAAAACTGTTGATAGGCAGGGAAATTTAGGATATTCACAAGACTATCCTAGAAGAGGACATGGCAGGTCTGGGTACCTAATGTGGTAGTAGATGAAGAACAGTATGGACCTGTGGGCAGGTGCTGGTAATGCAAGTCCTGGTGTTCCTGTGTAGGCAGGGGTTGTCTGAGTAGGTCAAGGCACAGGGGAACCAGTCTAGGCTATAGAGGAGGACATGGGGAGTCTGGGTACTGAACTGCGTCATGCAAGCCACATGGAAGGGCTCAGGCTAGGCCCTGAATGAGCATATAGGAAGTCTGAGTACCAAATAGGATAGTAGAGTCTGTGCACCTAAACCATTTACTTGCAGTAATTTTAGATGTCATTTTATTGCTTGTTTAAATTTTTTTAAAGATTAAAGAAAGCTGACATTTTAAAATATTGAACTTAAGCAAAGGATTTGAGAACTCTAAATACAATGAATGCTGATCAGTGCCTGCTCCTCCTCCTGGAGTTCTGTAAATTCTCTCATCACTGGAATTCTCTTGTCCCTGTTTAGAGAAGTATAAATACTAACAAAGATTTCATAGATGTTTTCCAGAAGGACACTGGGGGTATGACCTAAACAACAGAAGCTTGATTTTGGTTACAAAATTTTGGTTACAAAATTAAGACAAATAAGTATTGGTGTTTGGATATGGCCTGTATAAAAAGAGACTTGATTTTCAAATATGTGATGTATAAAGTTTGATTTATGTAGGCACTCCCTATTTGTTTTAATTGTTTACTTCTTACTTTCTTTGAGAAGTTTTAATGGCTTGATACTGTGTAGAAGTTCTTGGAGGCAGCAATTTCCAAGGAGACTGGGCTGTTGCTACAGTAGACAAAATCCACAGTAAATTGCATGTACAGTTCAATGACTATATGTTCAGCATGTCCTAAGGTGCAATCAACCTGTACTGCTACAGAACATTTTTTGAGCTGCCATCCTTTCTACAAAGTAGACCTTGTACTTGGAGATACTGACTGGCAGTGGCACACTGGTTTTCCATCAGGGCAATATCAGTGAAAAACTACAATGATCTCAACCAGGATCATGAAACAGGTCATTGGATTTCTAGAACGATCAGAAGCTGCAGATTTTACTGACACATCAGACAAAAGACAAACCAATATAAACAGGATTTCTTAGGCAATGCTGTTAACACTTGTACCATTATAGATAATCAGACATAAAACAGCAGGGCTAGACCATCTTTGAAAACCAGGGACTGGGGCTAAAATAGGTGAATATCATAGAGATTTTCCCTTTAATGGTGAATATTTTCCATACCCATGTTCATTTACAATTCACAAATTTATATTTTGCTTTACTTTACTGTGTAAAGAACTCTTTAAAAACTCTATACTTTTAACAGATTTAAAGAAAATACATGAAGTACCTTAGAGATAAGTCACAATGTTAAATGACAGATCTCTGGAGCTTATTCAACTTTCATAACTGATTTTATGTTATGGATTGATTTTCTTTTCCCTGACCTCTGGTAACCAAAATTGTCTCTGTGCTTGGATGAATTCAATGCTTTTTTTAAAGTTAGAAGTAATGCAGTATCCATCTTTCTGAGGACATCTAATTCAATTTAGCATATTGTTCTGAAAGTTCGCTCATGTGATTACATAACAATGATCTTTATTTATTAAGACTGAGTAATAGTCCATCATATATACATATTAAACACCTTTTATTAACCCATTCACATATTTTTGAACATTTAGGTTGAATCCAGAGATAAGTCATTGCAAATGGAGCAGCAATGGATATAACAATGATTATAGCTTTTGAGATCTTTACTTCAGTATTTTTGGATATGCAAATGACTGGCCAATTATTTGATAATACTACTTTTAATTTGGAGGGACCTCCAAACTGTGGTCTGTCATGGTCAACTTACATTCCCTTTCATACCGTATAAAGGTTTTATTTTCTGCTTCTTCAACACTGTAAAATTGTTCTTGCAATAGAAAACCTTTTGACATGAGACACAATCTCATTGTGGTTCTGATTTGCATTTCGCTGATGAGTGATAATGTTGAACATGTTTTATACACCTGTTTGTCTTTACACCTGTTTGTCTTTAATGTTTTCTTCACCATATATTTATCTGCTTGATAAATACTGGCTACTGAGTTATAAGAACCCCTCTTATATCTGCAGAATTGACATCCTTTGGGAGAGCGCTTTGTAGATGTTTAATCTCAGAGCATCCATTGACTCTTTACTCTGTTATCTACTGTGTTTTGTAGAAAACTTCTAGTTTGGGGTACTTCCACTTATCTATTTTTGCTTCTGTGGCTTGCATTTTTGGTTTCATATAAAGAATCATTGGCAAGATAATATCACAGAATTTGTCCTTTATTCTTGCTTCTAGATCACTGAGTCTCAATCTTCTAATGTTACAATTTTTAAATACAATTCCTCATGTTGTGGTGACCCCAACCATAAAATTATTTTTGTTGCTACTTCATAAGTGTCATTTTGCTGTTGTTATTGACATTAATATGGTGGTGGCACATACCTGTAATCCAGTACTTGAGAGCCAGATGTAGGGAGATCTCTGTGAGTTCTAGGCCAGCCTGGTCTAAAAAGTGGGTTACAGCACAGCCAGAGTTACAACAGAGAAACCCTATCTCAAAAAACAAAGCAACAACAACAAAAAAACAAAAATTAAAAATGAAAAGTAAGTGAATGTTTATGTAAATATCTTATATGCAGGTGGTCTTAGGCAACTTCTGTGGAAGTATATATGTACTATAGCTTGGTTATCATTACTTTACAGATAATATCCACTATCAGAGGTAGTGTGATAGAAACTACCTGTTTTACTTGGATAGAAACTAGTTTTCTCCTACTAACTTAATTCATAGTTTTAATTCAGCATATGGAAAGGATTTGCACACATGTCTCTAGTACTCACTGACTTGTCAACAATTTGTTCAATCTCAGTGCTCAGTGAATTTAGCCTCCTGTTTTCACATTGTGTATGCTTGTACTCTCTGGACCTATCACTTATATATCTTCGCACCTTTACAATTTGTATTTTTATAACCTTAATCGCATCATTTAGGACCTCAGAACTTGCATAGACATTTATTTTATCAGTGACCAAAAGAGAAGTGTTATTTTTGCCTTCTTAGGGTCTGGGAGCAAGACAAGCTGTCTCTTTTAATGAGAAGCTTTATTTTAAATGTGAAGAGAAATGAGAAGGCAGCTGAAGCCTTGTCTACATATATTTTAAACATATATTGGTATTTTATTTCCATCAGAGATCTGAGAAAAAAATAAGCAATAGATTGGGTAGAACTTTGGAAGAGTTAAGGACCATAATCTCTTATCTATAAGCTAACAAGTATATCTCCATATATTAAGTATATATTGGTTTTTAGTTATTGCCTTAGACTTTAAATTTGGAAATACATATTTACTTATGACTAGAAGATAAATAACAAGAGGTCAAATTAATTGACATTTTAAAAATACAGAGAAAGAGGCCAAAAAAAGCTTACTTTGGGATTAATTATGTCAGTAAGCATTTTTTAGCACCCTGTGTGGTTAGTCAATTAATAATAATTGATATTAAATACTATAGTCATAATAAGGCATAGTATTAGGGTGCTACAGTTTTTAATAATACCAACTTAATATCAGCATAATTGATAATGTATTCAGTATTTAGTAATTATTATATATTAATAGAGATGTTACAGCTCTTATCCATTAAATTTGTACTTTAAAATTTAGAGTTGAAAATTTAACATATTAAAAAACCCAAAAATGGTGTTATAAAAGGACTGATGTGTAATTATAGAATATCAGTTTTGCATAATTTAGATTATCTAACTTAAGCTTAAACAAATATTACTCTGAACTTGAATAAATCTCAGGAAATTATAATTTTTCTTTTATAAACACACCTTTTTTAAAATTACACAATCCCCTTAAAAGCCTGATGTTCAGCATTAGCACAGAACATAAATGTTTTTGTTTTTAAGGCTGATTTCAAATAACAAAGGCATTATAAAATAGTTTAAAATTTCTAAATATCCCACAGTTTGCTTTTAAGACTATCCATTCTAAAATTTACCCTTAAAGTTCAAGATCGTTTATCTGTATTTCATATCTGCAGACAGACGCCAAAGCCAGCAGCCTCTGTGGCTGGTGAGGCACAACCATCCGAGAGCCTGCACAGAACAGGCTTTTGTAATATCAAAGGTATCACTTTAAGTTCATGGTATCCTTAAGGTTTAAAACCTTTTACTTGTGTTTTTCTCATCAGGAAAAAATTATAATCTGAATAAAGCAAGACAAGATTTTAGCAGTAAAACATTAATCTAATCATGGTTTATGTCCTTATGTCACAGTGAATCCAAGATGGTGCAGCGTAGGAGCACACAAATGTGTGCAGAATAAGAGGAATCTGGAAAGCGTCTTTGACAAGTCACCACCTGAGAAGAGGCGGGAACCTTTATCCACAGTATGAAGTATTTTCTGCTCACACCACATGCTGTTACCTGTGGCCCAAGTGGTGTGAAAACCCAAAGGGCAGGTTTTTGCCAGAGTGGTGGATAAAACCCAAGGGCTGGTTTTCCACCTGCCTGCGAACTTGGTTTGGCTGCCCAAGTGGAGCACAGAGTAGAACTTGATCTTAGGAAAAGTTTTTTTTTAATTAAATCAAAATGGAAACAAACAAGGATCTTTAAGGAGAGAGACAGATATAGTTTAATAGTTAAATAGCCTGCTGGAGCCAAGCAGAGGGAGGGCCGGGCAGATGCCACCATGTCTGCCAGTGTTCAGTCCGGACTGTTGGGAGCCTTAGAGGAAGGGCATAAAGAAAGCAACTTTTGCATGAGACCAGTCTTGATCTGAGAATTTTTGAGGGCATTTTGGCTATCCCTCACTCCTGGGTCCTCGGAAGTAGCTGCTGAGGTGCAAGGACTTTAGAGTTCTCAGTAGTTGCTGCAAAGCTGTAGGGGTTTGTGAGATCTCTAGCTCTAGGTTGAGTGGATCTTTAGCTTGAACTCCCCTGCTATGGGTCATGTAGAGAGCTTTACTAGTGACAAACCTTGTAGACTGGAAGGAGAAGGCCTTAGCTGGCTGGAAGGAGCCATGGGTACAGAGTACCCATGAAGTTACCCTTGTCAGATGGCTAAGCAGTATCTAATCAGTCCCCATGGGCTTAGGCTGAAAATAAAGGAAGAAAAAAGATGTTGTCTGCCCTCAGGATGTGGAGACAAGACAATGGCTTCCCATTCAAAAGCCATCGTTTGCTACCCTTTTTTTTATCATAAAGGAAATCTCATCCACACACCTCTGTGCATATCAGAAGACAAGTGGTTACTTATTGAGAACGTTAGGTGCCATCTATTTTAATTAAATTAAAAAACACACAGCAGGCCACACTACACCCTCCCTGTTCTGAGAGGCAGCCACAGCCTACCAGCAGCTGGAAGTGCCATGGTTCCTAGGCATGGTTCTTACTGTGTACCCAACCTGCCTTTGATCCCAGCCCCCATGAGAAAATGAGACTTAAACCCGGGACTCTAGGGAGCACTGTCAGAGGAATGTCTCTCAGTTTAATTCAAAGGTCCTTATATATATGGGATTAGGGGCAATGGAGTGCCTTTGGTGCTCAGGGATGAAAACCATTGGTTAAGACAGGGACACTAGGTAAACAGTTCTGCCAAATCACAGCCCCACCTGCCTTAGGGAGAGTATATAGTTTATTTGTGACTTGCTGTCATCAGAGCCTACTAAGAGGAGGAGCCAGGATCCTGCCAGAACCTCATCATGAGGGTTAGGGTCTAAGCATCCTTGACCCATAGCTGCTGTATGACCATTCCACAAATCCACGATAGTACCACAATTTGTACTTGTTCTGTTTGGAGTACTAGAACAAAGAAATTCCCACTCTCTTTCAGATGTTTAATATAGTGATGGAGTTAAACTTAACCCTCCTAGAAAATACAGAAATACTGCATAGTATGCTGCCTTAAGTCTATTCCAAATATTTTAACTCCCCAATTACCAATTTTGAATCCCCCAAAATTTAAGAAACCTGTACTGTAGTGGAATATGTCACAAGGATATTACCAATCTTTCCACCATTTGAAGTTGGAGTTTTAAAATGTTTATATTTAAGTATTTATTCAGAGGTGAAAATCGTAGTCATCTATTCTTAACACATTTCCTAGATTTCCCAAACAGAGAAGAATAAGGAGACTCTGTGGCTGAGGTCACAATCTCATCACAGGTATCTTAATGAGTACGTTAACAAAGCCAGACAAAAAAATTATGACGTATTGTGGCTTACTCATAAGATTTTTTTGTACAAAGTATTTCCAATTGAGATACTTTGGCCACATTTTTCTCACAAGATTATTGTTATCCAAGAAAGTATCCATGAATAAATGGCCATAGATTTGTTCACAGGTCTTTGCTGAAAGATTCAATAAATGAAGAAACAGAACATGTAGCAGTTCAACAGGAGAGGGCAAAGAGTTGGCACAATCTTTATTTCTCCTAAAGATAGAATATGCATATTTTTATATTTATTTCTTTACTGTATGCCACACATTGTGCTAAATACCTCAAGCATATTGTCTCATAAAATGCCATGTAAGTTATGTAAAGTAGATACATGCATTCACATTCTGGAAGCATTGTAATAAAGGCACAGAATATTTTTTTACTTGAACCTATACTCTCTCAAGTTGAAAACCCTGATACCAACTCTTGCTTTTGTACAGCCCAGTGTAACTTGTCTTCAGAGTATAAAATTAATAAAATAATTTTCTTGTATTTAAGGCCACTGGTGATCTGGGTATTTATTTTCTGGGTATTTATTTTGCTAGTGAGAATGCAAAGGTCAGTCAGGGGTCCTGAACTAGCAAGTATGAAAGATTTTACATGTGAGGTCTTTTGAGAAATAAAAGCTTCTACTGTCTGTATCCATACTGAGTATCTGAGATGGACTCCAGTTCATATTCTCTAGACTTACCTTTCAGCTCATTAGGCAGTGGAGAATGATACATGGACATTTTTTTCTATATTCTGGTAAAGATTCTTCCAGAGGAAGGACCTATGGGCATTTGGTGGGTTTAGTTCACTCTTTAGATTTTCTGGCAGCTAAGATGGCTAAAGAACACAGGGGTCTATGGACTTGGAAGTGAGCTATGGATGTAGTTAGGGAGCAAGCACACTGTTTACACTTCCGTGTGATAAGGGCAGAGAGAGTACCATGGAATGATAGCAGTATCCCTCTGCTAGGCACAAATAAGAAGCAGCCTTTGACTTGCCTGGGCATCCTTTATAGATAGTTTGATGACTAATCATTCAATCATGTTTCTTTTTCCTCACACACATTCACTCACTTAAATATCCCCTCATATATCAATCTTCTCATATATTTCATGTTTATTTACTTTATTATTTAATTGTTTTGATTTGTTTCACTAAATTAACATTTGATGACTTTGATTAAAAAATTAGCCTGATAGAAGGTAAGAAAGTTGATATAAGAGATGGAAACAGAATTCAAAATGAACATTTCCCATTAGTTGTCAGTGCAAGAGAGCATTTTTAACACATTAAAATTCCACCTTGGCTATGTTCTATTATGCTTTATTTTATTATTAGTAGTAGTAATGTTAGTATTTGTATTATTAGTAGTATTAGTATTTTTGGGAGAAGGTTTCTCTATATAGCCCTGGCTGTCCTGGAACTCACTTTTACCAGGCTGGCCTCAACCTTCTAGAGATCCGACTGCCTCTGCTTCCTTAGTTCTATGTTTAAAGGCATGTGCCACTACTGCCCAGATTGATTGTCTTTTTTAAATTAATCTGGGTCACCAACAGTACTATATTAGCCCTATGATCAGTCATGATAGACTCTACCGTCACTGTTGGTCTTGAGTTCAGAAATGTTTCAAAGTCAAATTCTAAGCTGGTAATTTGGGGAAAAATCTGAGGATATTATGCAAAGCATTTCTATTTCCAAAAATAATGCATACGTGATTTCTCATCTTATATACTTATTAGTCATATTTATTTAAAAAAAATCAAAATTATGTTTGAAAGGAGATGTTTACGTGTAACATAAACATAGATGTTGGCACTATTAAACTCCTGTCTAAAATTTGGTAAGGGCTGGACATGTGTCTCATTTTTAGTGAAGTCCTATTCCTATATGTATTTGATTTATAAAACTCAAGGACAAAATAAACTTTTATTACATGCTACTTTTCAACATCAGATCTAGTGTTGGAAATTTTAAGGCCAGAAGCTAAGTAAATGTGGGTAATCAATCATCATGATACAGATTTCTGTGTGATATCACAAATATAGTGAGTAAGATTATCTTGATGAAGTTCTGTGTTCGGATAATATTTCATGTTGATTCTTAGGACCACTGATGTCTGAGGATAATATTTTTAGGTTTTTTTTTAAATCATGTTTCCAGACAGTGAGAAACTAACTCTAATGTCATATATGTATGAAGTTCATGAGTAAATTTCAATATGGTATCCTATAATATTTGGAACCTTGATCTCAAAATTGTATACAATATGTTCGAAGATTGTTCTAACTTTGTCATATCCAAAACTCATGAGGAAATGCCTTATGGATTACATAGAGTTTTTAACAGAAGTTTAATGTGGTTTGCAAACAGTTTATATTTATCTGTCTAAAACTAGTGAAGATTTTGCTTTTCGTACAACCTTCTTGAATGCACAATTCACCTCTTTATTTCTCAGGCTGTAGACAAGAGGGTTCAGCATGGGGATGATCATGGTGTAGAATACAGAAGCCACCTTGTCAGTGTCCATGGAGTGACTAGAGCTGGGCTGTAAGTACATGAAAATTATTGTCCCAAAGAAGATGGAAACAGTGGTGAGGTGAGATACACAGGTAGAGAAGGCTTTCTTCCGGCCCTCAGCTGAATGCATCCTCAGGATTGCAATAAAAATAAGTAGGTAAGAACTAAAGATAACCACAAGAGTGAAAATAACATCAAATGATGCTAATGTAAAAAGAACAATCTCATTTTTATGGATATCAGAACAAGAAATAGCTAACAGAGGGGGAATGTCACAGAAAAAGTGATTAATCACATTGGAATGACAGAAGGAGAGGGTAAAAGTGAAGGCAACATGGATGGAGGATTGCAGGAGTCCACAAATGTAGGAGGCAGATACCATTAGGACACATGTGGGACCCGTCATGGTGGTGGAATAATGCAGGGGTTTGCACACTGCTGCATGGCGGTCATAGGCCATTGAGACCAAGAAGAAACTTTCAATAATTGCAAAAGCTACAAAGAAGAACATCTGGGCAGCACATGCATTATAGGATATGATCTTATTTCCTGTGAGAAGCCCTTCCATCACCTTTGGAGTGACTGCTGAGGCATAAACACAGTCCACCAGGGAGAGGTTGCTGAGGAAAAAGTACATGGGAGTGTGGAGTCGGGAGTCCAGTAGAATCAAAATGATCATCCCAAGGTTCCCAATCAGTGTAGTCAAATAAATGAGAGTGAAGATGATAAATAAAGGGATCTGCAACTCCAGGGCATCTGTTAACCCCATGAGCAAAAATTCAGTTGCCTGTGAAACATTCTCCATCAATGCCACTTGGGAATTATGACAGGTACCTAGGTGCAGATTAAGCTATTAGAAGTTATGGTAGATAAAAACTTCCATGAGATCTGAAATATGACTAAAGTCTCTTACTCATGTGCTAGTGACTTTTCTAGTGCATAAATAATATAAATTGAATTCAAAATAGGAGAGGATTGAGTAAGACACAGACGAACACGGAACTTCATTGAAGACCATAAATGTAAATGTCTGAGCTAGTTATAACAATGGGACTCATTTCATCTTCCTTGTTATACCAAATTTTTATTACAGTGATCCACATAGGACTATCTTATACTACCTGAACGGCACTCTTTCTTAAAATGTCCACTAAATGGTAAATCATCAAAAGGTGCAGTATAGGAACATTTAGTCCTTGAGCATATGATTCAGGCAAAACATGTCAGTATATCTCTCTCATGTAATAAACCCCTGACAACTGATATTTGTGTTTTCCCTCTGTTTTGCGACTGCTGTTACTTGGGGGTGTTGCTCATTTTAAGCATATGGTATACCACTGAACTATGTCCTCAATCAATCTTTTTCTAATATTCTGTGGATAGGTGATGATTTGCTTGCTTCCCTGGAGACACACATTTTTTACTTAATGAGGGTTTTCAACCAGACACTTTGAACACTGGTGAGATGAAATGTGCACTCACCTGAGTGTACTCCTACTAATGCCTTGATAATCTTTTTTCACTTCAAAAACTATAAGAGGAGTTTTCAAACAGTTGCAGTATTGATCCACCTGTTTTTACCTCATGTCATAATAGGCAACTATTTTATTTATGAAGGTTGCAGGAATAGGGGAAGAAGGAATAGTTTCTTTTGTACTCTTCCCAGATTTTGTACCTTCACCAAGGCTGTATTCCAAAGTGTATATTCTCGTACGCACACATATAGTGGTTTGGATGACCTCTCTAAGTGCTGCTCTGGTTGTATTAGGGGTAGGACTTTTCAACCTGAAAGAACTTCTGAGTTTAGAATCTTAAGTCTAGAATCTTAAGAATTCCTCATTTCTTTGAAGTAGGCTCCCCTCACATTCAATGTGAGAGATGATGCACCGTTTACCTTACACAGTAGCCAAAGTTAAAATTCAAAGAAGGACCAATATTTTTCTTAATGTCTAATCCCATAAGTCATTCTAAACACAAGAAAATTGGGAATAACACTTCTGTCTTATTACCAAAATTCACTTCAGGACCTAATAATTATGAATATGAGACATGGACACTGTCAAGCTGCCCATTGAACAGATATAGCAGTGAACTAAGAATGATAAGATGATTTTAAGAGTTGTCTGCATATAGTAGTATTTTCCCTTTATGACCTATGTTAATACATTTTTGTCTTCATTTTTAAAATGAAAATGATCAGGTAGTCCATCCTCTTCCACAGTTCTTACTGACTAGAGTAATAAAGGTTGTGATACTTACTAGTGTCATAGGAAGAGATGAGTAGTTTTACAAAGGAGAGCCATGGATCCCTTCATGTCAAGAGCATCAGGCCAATGTCTATAACCAGGAAAGTGTCTCCTTTCCCACACATGGAGATCTGCTGTGGAATAGAACTTGGAATTATGTTCCTCCAAATATCAAGGCAAAGACAGCAAGCTTCTACACATCTCAGGGGAAACTGTGATATAAAAACAGTTATCTCTTTAAGCTTGTGATCCCATGTTGGTCTTTCACATAATCTTTTGTAGCATCTACTTTTTTCTGACAGTGCTTATGAGGACATGTGGGAATAAAACTGAGAAGAGAAAACCTCGTATTATTAGGTCCTCAGTGCAACAGTTCAGGTAGCAAAAACTAAAAGCAAAACTTAATAAAATCTTAAAGTCAACATATGGCCTCTCATAAAATTTCCTTGTCTAAAAGGATGTGAGATGATCTCAGGATATCTTTTTTCTATTAATAAAAAATTGTTTAATTTACTACTGCAGCCATGATACAATTTTCTCCCATATTTTCATATTTTAGATCTATTTTTTAAATATTTTTTTTTACTATATGAATATGAATGTTTGCCCGCACATATGTCAGGCATTATTTGTGTATTTGGTGCCCCTAGAAGCTAGCAGAATGTGCTGGATTCCCATGAACTTGAGTTACAAATGGTTGTATGCTGCCATGGAGGTGCTGGAATCCAAACTCTAGTCCTCTTCAAGGGAACAAGTGCTTTTAATCCCTGAGCCATCTCTACCATCCTCTCCTATTTCCTTAATGGTGAAACATAATGGCTGCATCCATTTGTAAGTTACAGTGTGATATTTTGGTACATGTGTGCATTGTCTATTATCCAAATCAAAAGAAAAAAATCTATATGTACTCATAGCATATAAACAGTAATTTCTAGAAATTCCACTCACAAAATTCATTATAGCTTATAAGTTCAGAAAACTTAATAGATAAAATAATGGATACCAAGTCAAGTATGTTTCTATTTATTGACAAAGTATAATTAACATAGGAAATTAAGAAAATAAAACCGAAATAATAAAATGGTTTGAATACACTTAACTGTAGAAGTGAAGGACATGTAAAATGTAAATTACAAAAAATAGCTGCAATGAATAAAAACCAGGAAAATTAGAATACAGCCATTCATATATACAATTTGAGCTCAGTCATACCAAGAATCATGATACATCTAGAAGACAGTAAGACAAGCTTCACAGACATGCTATCTGTAAGATAATGAATTTGGGGTTTTCATTGTTCTACCTATTCTATATCATATTTCAATAAGGTAAAGCAGAACTATTATTTATTAGTCAAATATAATTTCCAATAGCAACTGAATAAAGAATAGAAATGGAAATGACTACTGAGAGAAGAATCAGTTTTCTTCTGGACAAGTCCCCAAATAAATTACACAATTCCAAGTGGTCAGCTTATATATATGTATATGTATATGTATATGTATATGTATATGTATATGTATATGTATATGTATGTGTGTGTGTGTGTGTGTATATATATATATATATTATTAAATGTACTCAGTAATTTATGCATACATGTCTGTGTTGGTATATGGAGGTGTAGAAATGATATAAAGACAAAGCATGTATGAAATTCTCAATGAAATAAATTAAAAAATGTACTCATATTTGAAAGAAAGAACAAGCTATTTGAAAAAAAAAGAAAAAAAGGCTGATATTGGTAGGAATATACCTTGCATTCAGATGAGTCTCCTTGACTCTAGATTGTCTAGATTATACCCAAACTCCAGGTCTATTCCCAATTTCAAAACTTACTACAGATACTGCTTGATAAGTCCCTGGAAAATCACCGGCTCATGAAATTCCCAATCCTTAGTCCTTGCCCAGGACACAGAACCTGTTGCAGACTATATTCTCAGATTAAAAACACAACCAACAAACATTGTCAGCGTGCCTAGAAATCATCATAAAAAGGCAGACAATATGTAAGGTCAAAACTGTATATCTCCCCTAAAACACAAGGTACTATAAAATATCATCTCCTGAAAAATGTCCTGGATGAACCCCAGGACACAGAACTTAAAAGAATTATCATTAACTTCACCAAGAGATTCAAGGTTTTGGATAAGACTTTAAGAAGCATCTCTGTAAACTTAACAAGAATATCAATAAATAAACACCTGAGTGATATCCTAGAAAGTATAAACATATGCCTGATTAAAATGACAAAGACAACTTGAGATTTGTAAACTGATTTCAACATAGGGAGAGAAAACTATTGAACGGAACTGAAGCTAAAATGAAGATGGAATTGAGAAACAAAATAAACCAACTGTAAACCGCAAAGAAGAGTTGGATATATAATCCTACCACTAGTCATAAACATTGGCAATTAACAGTTACTGAGAGTTTTTCTCTAAGTATGGTCAGTGTTAGGCTGACCACACATTGTGGTGGCCACACATCAAAGATAATTTTAGAGGTCACAAATTTTGTCTTAATGAGAAAAAATATTTGTGCACAAAGATAGATGGGTATAAAAGCGGAAGGTCAGAGAGAAGGATTAAATATGATAAAACATTGTAATGAATTCTCAAAAGAGTAGAAACACTTTTAAAAATAGTTGAAACTACAACTCTGGAGTCTGTTGATCTATTTATCTATCTTTAAATCCATAGATTAGCATCCAAGAAGCTATTTTGAGACTTTTCTGAGGTCTAAACAAAAGTTCACAACAACAGACAAAAGAAGCAATTCCATTAAGGCTATCTTGCTGAACTAGTGAGTCTAGTGGTGGTTGTGAATTATTTGATTATGGGTGAGGAGCTACCTACGGGAACATGAGTATCTCTAAAAAAGATGCATTATTATGAAGTCTACCCAGTATGGGTGACCACTCAGGAAAAAATATGAATTACTAGAACCCCCAAAACCACTTGCAGAAGTGTGGTGTAAAAGACTCCTCTCTCCAGTATTAATTCACTGCTATAGTTCTATGGACCCATGTTTATGAGTCTTGTGACTGTCTGAGCTCTGGATTCTGATAACTTTTCTTGACTTTCTGAAACTTTTAACTTTTGTGAGACATCTGAGCTTTGTAATTTTTATTTCCTGCATCTCATAAGCTCCCTCCTCTCAAGAAGGCAATGTTTCTATTCAGAGGAAATAGTTACATAACAGAAGTTCACAATTTTTCAGGTTGGTAGAGTGTTTGGCATTGTAGTATCTAGGATTACCTTCTTGATTTTTAAAATTGAAGTGCCTAATTTCTATAATCAAATGTCCAAAATTAGCTCTACCTAGTCATAATCTAAAATGAATGTACAGAAGGGACTTCATCCTTGAACTATTTAATTCAGAGAAATTAAAATGAGAAATTATTACATGTAAAATATTTATAGCCAATTGACATTTAATCTTCTTATCATTTCTAGACACATTGCAGGTATTTGACTAATCATAGTGAAGACAATATTTTTCCAGTAACCTTCTTGAATGCATTCTTGACTTCTTTGTTCCTCATGCTGTAAACTACAGGGTTCAGCATAGGAATGACCATGGTGTAGAACACCGATGCCATTTTGTCAGTGTCCATGGAGTGACTGGAGCTGGGCTGCAAGTACATGAAGATGATTGTCCCATAGAAAATGGAAACAGTTGTAAGGTGAGATGCACAGGTGGAAATAGCCTTCTTCTGGCCCTCAGTAGAACGAATCCTCAGAATTGCAACAAAAATAAGTAGGTAAGAGGTCAAGATAACCAATAGAGTAAAAGCAACATTGAATGCTGCCAATGTGAACAATACAATTTCGTTTGCGTAGATACCAGAACAAGAAAGAGCTAGTAGTGGGGGAATGTCACAGAAAAAGTGATTCACCACATTGGAATGGCAGAAGGAGAGATGGAAAGTGAAGGCAACATGGATGGAAGATTGCAAGAGTCCACTGATGTAAGAACCAGCAATAAGCAGGACACATATTGTACTTTTCATGGTGGTAGTGTAGTGCAGGGGTTTACAAACTGCTGTATGACGGTCAAAAGCCATTGAGGCTAGGAGGAAACTTTCAATAGTAGCAAAGGCTGCAAAGAAAAACATCTGGGCAGCACATGCTTTGTAAGATATTATCCTGTGTTCTATGAGAAACCCTTCCATTACTTTGGGAGTGACAGCTGATGCATAAACAAAGTCCACCAAGGAAAGGTTACTGAGGAAAAAGTACATGGGAGTGTGGAGTCTGGAGTCCAGCAGAATCAGCACAATCATCCCAAGGTTACCAACCAGTGTGATCAAATATGTAAGAGTGAAGATGATAAATAAAGGGACCTGCAGCTCTGGGGTGTCTGTTAATCCCACAAGAATGAATTCAGTCACCTCTGAAATATTATGCATTTGTGTTATGGAAATTAAGACAGGCTCCTAGGATGAAAAGAAGAAAGAGAAATTTATTCTATTCATAACTTACCATGAGTTTCTGAGTATGATCAAGTTTTTTTTTCTGACATCTCATTATGTGATTAGGTTGAAAGAGCCCAAACTAAATGCTAGGTAGGAATCTCAGTGTTAGGCAAATGGAAGCGGTCACTTCTTTGCTGCCAATAGGGGTACTTATATATAGAGTGCTCATTTCACTTTTCTGGTAAATGACACTTTATTTCAGTAACCATGAAGTACTTCTTTGCAATAAAGTACTCTGTTTGCAATTAATGACAAACATATTTGTCTAAAATGTACATCAAAACGTTAATTTGCCACAATAGCGATTTAGGAACATAAAATTACCCTTTTCTTTATATTGGTATAGAAAATATAGCAGCATTTTCAATCTCAGGTACTTGTGCCAACTTCAACTCAGTTCCTGTAGCTATGCACTGATTTAGGTGTTGCTCCACGGATATTCAGTTTTATCTCTAAAATGCTAAGCTCTTTCCTTCGATTCTTCCCTGTGAACTTTGGACCAGATGGTAACTGCTTGATGTATGGGGCATCTTCTCTGTGAGTTTTAGATATACTACAGTACAAAGAAATCTAAGGGCATAGGTATTCTAAAAGTTGAAATAATTGCAATTGCTTATTTACATGTAAAGAGCTTTATTTTTCACATAGGCTAATATTGTCTATTACCAGCACATGAGTCTGTTTTTTTTTTCTTTTGTGCTTAAGGAAGTATAGGGTAAAAATGAATGATGGACTATTTTGCTCTATGTAGAATATATATTCTGAAAAAGGAGTGTTTCATGATGTTCTTTGTACCATTTCTATGACAGATCAGGTGACACCTGACTATGCACCTATCCTTTCTGATGAAATTGCCTCTTAATTTGAGAGCCACTTCTGTGTTTTGAATCCTGGACATACTCATTCCTCTGCATTAATAACCTCTTACATTCAAGGTCACAGATGATGTAACCTTATACTTTTAAATAACCAGCATGAAAACCATCTTTCTTCTTTACTGCTTATTTCTGCACTTACATTACAAGGAATATGTAAGCTTCTACAAGCAAAAAAAATACTAAAATGTTGAAATCATGTAAATCATAGCCAATATCTTCCATGCCTTTCCTCTTTTCCTGATTTCCAGAATGTTCTACTCATGGTACTGTTGTCAAAAGACAGATGCTCCCAAGGAAAGTGACATAGTAATTGACATTTCAAATGGATGTTGAACATTCTACAGTCTTCTGAAATTTGAAATGAGGTGTAATCTGTGGACTTCTAGTCCTGTAGAACATTATAAATATTAGAAAATAAAACCATGTCTCCATCTGGAATAATACCAAGATCTACATGTCCTTAGAATGGAAGTCTGGATGGTCAAGAGCAGCATAAAATTTAGAAGATCAGAGCATCTAGAAGACTATTAGTAATAGGGAATATGTGACTCAGCTGTTTGACCTTTCTATCCATTCACTTCACATTTTGTTTGCACTTGTGAAATAAATATGACTAGCTATTTTATCACCATTTACACTTCTGACTACCTATACTTACATATTTTTAATACTCACTGTTTTGCTAGGAACTGTCCAATAGTAGTAAAATGGTAAGGTGTAAAATATTTTGTGGATAGAGCATTGACCCAACAGTGACATCCAGGAAAACATCTTCTGGTTCTTCTTTTCCACCTTTTGAGCTTCATTTTGCCATAAAATGAAATCTGGTCTTGTATTATTTCCGATATAAAGGCAGGAATGGCAAGTAGTGCATATCTCATGGGGAGCAATGAAGGTGAATGGATGTCTCCAGAGACTTACGAACTCACAGTGGTCCTTTACCATGATCTTGATGGAGGCAGACCTTGGGGAATATAAGCTTAGAGGGAAGCTTCAGTCATGGCTGTTCTACAACCAGGTTGGACACAAAAATTAAAATTTATGCCCCATTAAAATTTCTACTTAAGCAACTTTAGCAACTTATACAAGCATTCTGATATCAAATTTTCTAAAAAATTAAGAGATACCTGGGATATTTTATTCCTTCACCTTCATGTGTGTAAAGAAGATATTTTTTAATATAACAATGTGTATCATTTGGGTACATGCTTTTCTTCTTATTTATTTAAAAAATTGAGACTTTCCACATTCTCTTCCAGGACATATCCCTGAAAGTCTTCCTGATATTTCTATTGAGACTTTCTTTGTAACTCTCCAGATCTACCCTAGGTCCCATGACCAAAGCCTCAGTCTAGTATGACGAACCAGAACTGCACTTCCTCTAACTTCTAGTCTTCCATCGGGATCTTCCCCACCTGCAATTTCTCACAGTTAACTTCTGCACTTCATCCAACCACTGTTACTCACTAAACATCCCACTTCCTGCTCTAGAGTTTAGCCAGGTGACTCTCACTGACCTTCCTATTCAAAACTTCTCCACAAACCTCAAGATACAGCTTAAGTTCCACCCATATAGTGTCCTAGACTACTCTTTCCTCCATGTCTGCACCACAAAAGATCTCTAGGTTTCGACCAGGACTATTTCTAGCTACCTACCAACCCACAGGTAGCTCCTACACCATGTCCTACTTCCATCCAGCCATATCTACCCCCACACTCAAGGCTTGAACAAGGAGGCAAATCAAACACTAACTCAATCTCCTCTGTCTATCTGACTTCATTCCATTCGAGTCATATCCAGCCTCTAGTAGTAACCTGTTCAAACATCTTCCCTTCTTGCCCTAATCTTTTCTGACCATATCAGACTTAGAACTAAATAAAGAATTCCACATGCCCAAATATAATTACAAAAACACCAACCATATGAAATATAAGGACAATAAGTTTTCTCCAAAATCTTCCAGTCCTGTATAAATATTGACCAATGAGAATTTGCTATATGAACCTCAGGATACTGAATTTAAAAGAACAATTGTAAACTTCATCAAAGAATTCCAGGGGTTTAAGGAAGCCTAAAAGAAACCGATCATAGAAATTAAAAGAAGGAACTTAAGAAGAATAAAGTAATAGAAACACAAACAGAGGGTTGATGGTGATGAAGAAATTAATCTAAGACATGAGAAAGGAATTCATTATGGAGGCAGAAACAATGAAGAGGACTAAAGCCAAAATCAGATGAAATTAAAATCCCCATATCAACTATAAAATGGAAAGGAGGCTTTATATGAGTATCAGCTCAAATTCTCTATGTTCAGTAAGTTGTGTAGAGTATGTCTTCAGTAACGGGTTCTTGCCAACAGGTTCTGGAGAGCAATCTATAGTTTTTTGGCCATAGTCTGTGTTGTTTGGGAATTCCCCTAAGACCCTTTGGGCAACAACTCAATTAGATGTACCTCAATTCTGATACTGGGAGCTTCTTTGGTGACAAGAGATGTTCAGTTAGGGCTTAGTCTCCATCAGTATTTGGTGTTTTACTTTATGTTGCCTTCATATATGTACACATTTTAAGAATTTTCTGCACTATTAGGTTTACATACTACCCCCCAAACCTTTATCTTTATGTTCAAGCATCTTTGGTACAGGAAGGTAGTCTGCATGCTACCAAAAATGAAAAGAATCAACAACCTGGCCAAAACCCCTTTGATATGTAACGGGGTTTTGCCTGCAAAAGATGCTAGTGCAATTGTGGTATAAATGTTATGGATGTAACCCATCAATTCCAGTTTTGGCTGAAGGCCCACTCCATGAGATAAAGCCCAAATCCCAAACTGTTTGAGTTACCAAGAACCTAGATAGCCCAAGGGCATAGTGTAAAACTAAATACTAATAGTTTAAAAAGCAGCCAATAAACTGACTCCTAATTCCATTTTGCTATACTGATAAGAAAGTGCCTTGCTTTGCCATCATCCGAGAAACTTCCTCCTGCAGCAGATGAGAACAAATATAGAGAACCACAGTCAAACATCATGCAGAAAGTGAAAGAACTTTAAACATTCAGCACTAAATGTGATGTCTCCATCAAATCCTTCCCTTCAGACCCAAGGGACTATGCAGAAGAGGAAGCAGAAATAGTGTAAGAGCCAGTGGAGACGTAGAAAATCAAGGCCCTATAAATGAACATGTACAGATCTTATATGAACTGAGAGAGACAGAAGCAATATAGATGGGACCTTCACAGAGCTACACCTGGTCCTTTCTGCCTTCTCTTTGGGTCTTTTCCTTCTGTTGAATATTCTCGTTTGAAGTTGACTTTATGGTTATTTCTCTCCTCTGTTAGCCTGGTTACTCCCAGGGCCATGAATTCCATTCAGTAGCAGTGGAGCTTCTACTTAAGTACTAGCATGATTTCACCATTTTCAGTGAGATACGTAAATGCTGTCATAAGACTGTGTTCTGAAGTATAGCCAGTAATGTTACTAACAACCTATGATGTTTGGGTGTTTGGGTGTTTTCATATTAAAGCCTAAAAAGCTAAGATTCCCATAAAGCAGAAAACACAAGTAGTTGTCATTTTGGATCAGGGTTACCTCACTCATGATGATTTGCATGTAAATTTCATATTATTCTTCACAACAGTTGAATGATATTCTTTTGTGTAAATATACAATGTTTTCATTATCCTTTCATCAGTTTATAAACATCTACAGTGCTTCCAATTTCTGACTACTATGAATAGGCAGCACTGAACAGAGTTGAACAAGTAGTTCTGAAGTTGAATGTATAGTCACTTGGGTGCATGCCAAAAAGCAGTGTAGCTGGAACTTGAGGTAGACCTATCTCCATCTTTGAGAGGTACTGCCACACAGATTTCCACAGTAGCTGTACAAGTTGGCACCCCCATCAACAATGAATAAGTCTTCCTATTTTTTTCTCCACATCCTCACCAACATTTGCTGTCATTTTGTTTGATTATCTTGGCCAATTGGACTGGTGTTAGATGAACTCTCAAAGTAGCTTTAATTTGCATTTTCTTGAGGATGAATAATGTTGAACACTTCTTTAAGTGCTTCTTGGCCATTTGTGTTTCATCTTTTGAGAATTCTCTGCTTAGCTCTGTACTTAATTTTTAATTTGGTTGTTTTCTTAATTTTCATCATCTATAAAATTTCTCACATACAAACTTCAGCTACTCGCTATGACATCTACGAGACATATACTTGAAAAATATATTTTCCCATTTTGTAGGCTGCCTAATTTGCTCAGTGTCAGAGTATTTTGCCAGATTCAGTTTCATGAGTTGCATTGTTGTTAGTCTTAGTGCCTGTGTTTTTGGTGTTCTGTTCCCTGTACTTTCCCGTGCCAATGAGTTAAGGAAAATACAAATGCTTAAAAGGTTCAAGGGAAAGGAAACACTTATTTAATGCTGGTGAGCTTATAAAGTTGTACAGCCATTGTGGAAATCAGTGTGGAAGAATCTCAGAATGCTAAAATAAATCCATCATATGACCCAGCTGTACTACTCTTTGGCATGTGCACAAAGGACTCAATAACATACTCCATAGCTCAGCTGTGTTTATTGCTGTTCTACTCATAACAGCTAGGATATTGAAACTACCTAAAATCCCTTAAACTAATGAATGGATAATGAAATTGTATAGATATATACTGTGGAATACCATTCAATTGTAAATAAAAATGGAAATGTGAACCTTTCAGGTAAAAAAAAATGGATGGAGCAATAAAGGTTAATGTTAAGTAAGTTAACCCAGACTCAGAAAGACAAATATCAATAAAATGTTTTCTGTCATCAAAGGCTCCTATCTCCAAATTTTCAAATGTTAATACATATCCTTAGTAAATGCAAAAATCAGGATATTCAAAGGATACCATTTTGAGGCAAGGGAATTGAGGTGCAATAAAGAAAGTAATAGCAGTCTAAAAGGGATCTAATCTTGTAAATGGAAAATGGGGTATTTTCTGGAGTAGGTATGGAGATAAACAAAGAAGAAGGGAACAGGATAAAAATATATACATACTTTTAAGGCATTTTATTCCAACTATGTGAAGCAGTATGTGATACTGACAGTATCTGGTATTATAATCTTGATTTTAAATTGAATTACATCTTATTTCTAGTAAGATGATCACAATTTACAATAGATTACTTATATTCCCACAAAATAAAGAATGAAGTTTCATGTGTAAATCAAAAATAAGACATAATTACAATTGAAAACATTCTTAGGCAAATAGAGGTCCAATGAAAGGTTCCCATGGTTTGAAAAAACTTTCGTCAATTAACTAAGCTCAGTGAAGAAAGTGCTTTTCGAGCAACCTTCTTAAATGCACCCTTGACCTCTTTGTTTCTCAGGCTGTAGACCAGAGGGTTCAACACAGGGATGATCATGGTGTAGAACATAGATGCCATTTTGTCTCTGTCCATGGAGTGACTGGAGCTGGGCTGTAAGTACATGAAGATTATTGTGCCATAGAAGATGGAAACAGTGGTGAGGTGGGATGCACAGGTAGAGAAGGCCTTTTTTCGGCCCTCTGCTGAACGCATCCTCAAGATAGCAATAAAAATAAGTATGTAAGAGTTGAGGATGACCACAAGGGCAAAAACAACATCAAATGCAGCCAACATAAAGACTATGATCTCATTTATGTGAATATCAGAGCAAGAAATAGCCAGCAAGGGGGGAATGTCACAGAAAAAGTGGTTAATCACATAGGAATGACAGAAGGAGAGGTGAAAAGTGA
Organism: Cricetomys ansorgei; assembly: GCA_026225945.1. Lineage (NCBI taxonomy): Eukaryota > Metazoa > Chordata > Mammalia > Rodentia > Nesomyidae > Cricetomys > Cricetomys ansorgei. Next base: position 241,005 of record JAMJFZ010002601.1, on the reverse strand, counting down.
AGGTTACATGGATGGAGGATTGCAGGAGTCCATTGATGTAGCAACAGGTAACGATTAGGACACACGTGGTATGTGTCATGGTGGTGGAATAATGTAGAGGCTTACACACTGCTGCATGACGGTCAAAAGCCATTGAGGCCAGGAGGAAACTTTCAGCAGTGGCAAAGGCTATTAAGAAAAACATCTGGGATGCACATCCATTAAAGGATATAATCTTGTGTTCTGTGAGAAACCCTTCCATTACTTTGGGAGTGACTGCTGAGGCATAAACAAAGTCCGCCAGGGAAAGGTTACTGAGGAAAAAGTACATGGGGGTGTGAAGTCTGGAGTCCAGCAGAATCAGCACAATCATCCCAAGGTTTCCAACCAAAGTAATCAAATAAATAAGAGTGAAGATGATAAATAATGGGACCTGCAGCTCTGGGGCATCTGTTAACCCCACAAGAATGAACTCAGTCACTTTTGAAATATTCTCCATTAAAGTCATTTGAGAAATGCCATAAGTATATGCCTAGAAAACATGAACAAATAAAATTTATGTTAGCTAACCATCACTGTCAGACAGAAAATATGAGTAAGGTCTTGTGCCCATATTTTGTCTTTCTATCCAGAGCATAATATGCAAGATGAAGGAATGAAACTGGATAGGAGCAGGGAATTTATTCACACGGGAATTGGAACTTTGCTGGCAGTGACTGTCATGGTTGGCCCATATGTAATTGTGGGGCTCATTTACACGTTCCTGCTATAGGATAGTCTGTTAGTAAGTAAACTGTATAAAATTCATTAAAACTATTTGTAATAGCCTAAAACACTTTTGTTTAGATATATATTGAGCCAGGCAGTGGAGGCATATGCCTTAAATCCCAGCACTCAGGAGGCAAAGGCAGGCATATCTCTGTGATTTCTAGGCCAGCCTGGTCTACAAAGAGAGTTCTAGGACAGTCAGAGTTACAACAGATAAACTCTGTCTTGAACTACCCCTCCCCTAAAAAAAATATATATATATATATTGAAAGCTTACTCAGAAGTAAGCATTGTATAATGGTTGTCATGATTTTCTAATTTACAACAAACTTGTAAATATATTTCCTTTCACCATCTAGTGATCTGGGCCCTTCTCTAGGGATACTCACATACAATTAATTTCTCTCTGATTAGTGAGGACCTTTGTTGGATCATTTCCTTTAAATATTTTCATGTTCAGAAAATCATATGTTCCATGGCATACATTCTTAGTTAAATATTAATACAGTCTAACATATCAAAATAAAGGATTGGGGTCAATGAGAAAGCATAGTGAGTCAATAGGATTACTGCCACATGGTGAAAGGAAAGAACTGACTGTTGTATATTGTTCTCTGAGTCCTTATAAACATCAGCACATGTTAGTGTACCACACACACATATTCAATAAATAAATAGAAAACAAACAAATGAAGATGTGGATATAGCTCACTGGTAGAGATCTTGCTAACATTCACAATACCCTAGGTTCAATCCCCAGTGGCAAACTTAAAACTTCAGGCAAAGCAGCAGCTTTCCTAATAGGCCAATGTAAAAAGATTTGGCTGCTTTCTCTTCGTATCATTTTTCTCTTTCCTACAGAAGAAAGTTTCCTTTCCCCAGCAGTATGGATGTCTTTGTTTCATTGGACTTTAAAGAAAGAACACAAGAAAATGGAAGAGTTGCTCTTACTCTTTGCTAGAACTTTGCTGTTCTCAACCAAGCCATAGTTTACACTGTTTGGAGTTGTTTTTCCCTCCATGGTAGCTAAGGTGACAGATGCCAGTGCTACCATGACTTCAGTATGAGAGAGCCTTTGTACTCTCAAGACACCTCTGACTATAGAATGTTGGTCTTACTCATCTTTCTGCACTAAACATTCTTCTTCCTCAAAGCAGGAGGTGCTGCTGCCTTGTTTTCCTCTAAGCATCTCTCTCATCCTGGCCTTTTCTAAAATGAATCTGATTTCCTGACCTTAGAAATTCATATACCTTGCTTCATTTGTGTTTAAGGAAAGAATACAAAAAATGAAAGAGTTGTGAAGCATTCTTTTACTTATGTTTTTCATGTAACAGAAAAAAAAAAATGAAGCCAGAGTGAGAAAACTGCTAGTAATAGTGTGTCTGTTCTATAGGTACTTAAAATGTCTGGGTGATGTTTTCCATTTCTGGTTCTCATTTGTAAATTTAAAATGGTTGGGCGTTCTGTCCCCCATTATAAGTCTAACTTGGCTATGGATAATTGCTGTTTTGTATTTTTTTATTATTTAAATTTGTTTTTAGATGATTTTGTACATATATTCCATGCATACTATTTACTCTCACCCCTTTTCTCCCTACTACCCCTGTTAACTTACTCCCCCAACAAGTCTTTCTCATTGATATTCATGTCTGCACTTTTTGTTTTATGAGCCACTGTGATTAACTGCACCGTCTGTAGGTATGTGGATTTGTAGATATCTATTGGAGCTTGGTGGGCTCAGCAGGAGGTACACAGCTAAAGAGAGGGATTCTTCTTCTTCCAGTCTCTATCAATAGTGAATATTTCAGAGGTAAAATTTTGTGTCCTGTGAAACCCTTCCCCTTCATTGACTTATTGTTGACAGTCTTTTATGGTCCTAATGTAGGAAACTGCAGTTTTTGTGAGTTACCAATTGCAATAGTTATATAGAGTCTAGAGTATGGTATTTCATAATCCTTATTCCATCTTTCTGCCTCCTCTTCTATAATATTTCCTGCGCCTCAGAGAGGGTGATATTAATGAATTGCTTAGGTTGCATCCTTTTAAAACACTTACTATTGTCCCAGGAACTGACAAGCAGTAGAGGAAAGGCTGCAAAGATGGGATATGGATATGTAAATCCTTCACACCTACAGCATTGGTCCAATGTCCATACCCAGGAGAGCATCTTGTTGTGGAGTCTTCTTCCACATCTGTAGTTCAATGCTATGGAACAGAACCTTGGCTTGTGCTTTAAAATTTCAAGGTGGAGGTTGCAAGATTTGCAAATGTCTCATGGGTAGCAGTGCCAAGGGAGTTGGTATCTCTAGTGGCTCATGATACCATGTTGGGCAATCAAGCAATCACTTTAGAGGGCTGTTAGAATTTTGTCTGGGAGTGTTTATGAGGTTGTTGGGGAATAGAATTTCAAGTAATAGATTCTTCAATTATTGGATCAGCTAGACTACAGCCAAGTTGAGCAGAAAAATAACAACGAACCTCATTGAAATCTCTTTGTATACATCATAGTGTTTTTTTCCATTTCATTTTTACATTTTTCACTATTTAAAGCAATTTTCAAATTCAGATATTTTTGATCAAATTCTTTCATTTCCCAAATATATAGCTTTGTCACAAAAGCTTTCCTATAACTCTAGCATAAATTTTTATTTCACCTTATTTTTTGGTAAAGAAAATATCCATTTTTCTTACCATAACAGACCTAGTCTGGTTTTAATTTTTTAATTTATTGTGTTTTTAAAATATCGATATATACTAAATATAGATAAAGTGTACATATAATGACATGACATAGATATACATCATGACAGATCATTGTATAGGTCAGGGTAGTTTGCATATATCTCAACTTACACATCTGTCCTTTTAATCTCTGAGAACATTAGAAAACCCTACCTTCCATTTATTTAAACGATACAATCAGATATCTTATAGTTAGACTACAGGACTTAAGTTTCTTGAAAACTACAGGAGTAGATTGTTTGGTTTCCTGATCTCAAGTTTCAGAGTGGAACTTTCACTAGCCTTAAGGACATAGCTCCTTAACAAACTGGCATCTGCCTGGGGAATTTATTTTCAGAGGTCTGTACATAAGCAAAACTTGGATTTGTAGCTTCAATGAAGAAATGAGTTTCAAGGAGAAAAAAAAAACATGAATCAAAGTTAGATTCATTAAAAGGAGAAGTAAAGTTAGATTTACTAAAAGCAGAATGGAAGATTACCTAGGAGAAAGAGTTAAGAATTCTAATAAGACAAATATAGGCTTCTCAAAGAGTCACACTGAAGTGTATTTTGTGTGTGTGTGTGTGTGTGTGTGTGTGTGTGTGTTTCATAAGATATATCTCTAAATGTTGAAAAGAAACCAACCCTCTAATTTACAATATAACCCTAAAATGTGATTTCTTACAAGAGTAAAAATTAAAGAATCTTGTCTCAGTAAACAAAATTGCAAGGTGGATTTATCTGGAGTATCAGTAAGAAAAGTGAGTTTATAGGAACATTAGATTATATATCCTATTTACTCCAAGTAAGCACATTATACTTACTGTCTTTGACAGTCTTGATTTAAGTGTCTCTGTGAATGTATCATTTAGATACAAGTTAACACAATTTACTTACTGTCTTTGACAAGATGCCTTTGAAAAATGCGTGATGTATCTGAGACACATTTTAAGTCCCTGACTTTTTTCAGCAGAAAAATTGGATTAGATCATGGGAGCAAAGCCTCCTACTTCATTTAAGCTCTTTTCCCCATTACAATATGCCTGGCTCATCCTCTCTCTCACCCTGTGGAGACCAGACTATAGTGCACTAGGACAGCCTGGAGGGGAGCAAGGCTAGACAAATCTGGAGTCAGAGGATGGTCACTATCAGTGGTGAGAACAACAGGAAGAAGTACCCAGGAGAGTCTGTCAGAGGATTCTTTGTTTATGCAGGGAGACGGAGTATTTATATCTAGGTAGTCAGGGGAGGGGTAAATCTGTAGCAAGCAGATCTTGTAGCTGAATCCTAGAGGTTAGTGCAGGGCTTTGTAGAGGAGTCTTATTTACATGGATGTTTCTGAGGAAGTCTCAGAGATGGGAGAAGTAGGTTAGTGGGTCATATTTCTGAGAAGCAGAAAGCCTAACAGTTTCTGAAGCAGGTGGCCAAATGGTAGTCAGGAGATAGTCTCCCAGAAAATGGGAGAGGTGTTTGGGGAAATGTGGTTAAGAGACAGAAGGAAAATCAACAAGCAAGAACCTTATCTGTGGGTCCATCCATGGGTATTCATTGAGGAGGAGATATACAAAACTCTTATTGTCTTCAGAGTGAGGTTTCTGGGGTTGGCCTATCTCTTCCACATCTATATCCCAATCTGTTCAAGGTCCCACAACCATAATTCACTATCTTTCCGCCCTGACTGAGTACTATCTCTTATCAATTAAGTTGTATTAGTTCCTTTTTTTTTGCTGCGATAAAACACCATAACGAAAATCAACTTATAAAAGAGAGTTTGTTTAGGGTTATGGCTCCGAGGAGTTGGAGTCCATAATAGTGGGGAAATCATAGCAGCAGTTGTCAAGATCAAGAAGCTAGCTGATCACATTTCTTCCCCATACAGGAGACAGAAGAGTGAAGTGGAGGAAGGATGAGGCTGTAAACGTTCAAAACCTACCCCTAGTGATGTACTGTAAAACTTTCAGAGCCTACCCCCAGTCCTTCAGCAACGTTGTACCTCCTCTCCTACACCATCTATAACTTCCTCAAAAGTCATTACCATCTGGGCACCATGTGTTCAAATACATGAACCTCTGGGAGACATTTCTCAGTTAAAAAACAACAGCAGTTAATGAGACTCTTTATCTGTGTGGTCAAGTGGCCTAATTTCAAATCTACTATTACCACCTATTGTAGTATGGGATCTTCCTCAAGGTATATATACAAATTTCAGTAAGAATGTGTAAAAATAATAATGGTGTGTACATTCATAGTAGAATTATAATGATAAAATGAAAAGACACACATTAAAAGCTGAGGATGGCATGTGGAATATGTGAGGAGCTCAACAAATTTAAGTGTTACTATTTTATCATCCATTAAACTTATATCACATACAGACAAAAACAGAGAATTCAAATAGACTGCATTCCTAGGTTTCTCTAAAACCTTGAAATTAGTGGAATTATAAATTAGTTCTACAAAATGGATTGAAGAAGGGACAATCATCTCAGTTCTAAAATCCCCAGCCTGTTATATGTGCAGCTGGAGCTGGAGGGTGGGTCCTGATAGGCTCTTGGACAGCACAGTGGTTTCTGCTCTCCATGCTACTGAAGTCACTAAGGATTGATGATCACTCTCAATCCCTAAAATACTTCCTTGCGGGGTAAATTAGCTATCTCTGGGGAATACTGCCTGCCCCATAGGACAAGCTTGTGTTTTCTCACCTATACTATTTATTCCATTCATGACTGTTTTGGACTGTTGCTGATACTTTCAAGCATGTTCAACTTTTTGACATTGTGAGACAATGTTTCTATCTACAAAAGTTCACTATCAAAGAGTTAAAAAAATCACAAAATAATTTTATATTGTCTTTAGTCAGAACATTATTTTTTGTATGGACGCATTTAGATATATCCCTAGGCACAGGCTGCAGGCTGATCATGCCTACAAGCTGAGCAGAAGCTCAGTAGCACACAAATTGGCTTTTTGAGAAAACTTTTCCCCTAAGTAGACAAAAATCTTGTCAAATTTATTGACCAGGAAAGACCATTTTGGCATCATTATTTTTTTTATAATCTATTGCATACTTTGGTACTTTACTAACTGAATTTACAAGTTGCTCAAAGTCCTTCAAAACTTACCGGAGCCTTTTCTACTTCATAAAAGTCACATATAACCATGAGACCCAGGGAAACTACTAAATATTAATACTTGTCACAAGATCACTATTCATAAGCTCATTCAGGCACAAACATACATCTAAATAAATATAAATGAATTAATCTATTAAATTTGAAGCTGCATTTTATTTCTCATAAAATAAATACAAACTTTACTCTAACCATATTAGAAGAGGATACCAAATGATCATCCTTGAAAACAAATGTACAAATAACATTATACAGAATGAGAAAATTTTATTCAGGAGTATGTAAGTATATATGTATTCATATATTACAAAACAAAAATTAATGGAGAAATGCCATTAATTTGAAAGACAGCAAGGAGAGGTATATAAGATTTGAAGAGAAAATTATATAATTATAATCTCAAAATAAAATAATAATTAAAAATAAAAAATAAGTTGTGAAAAATGGGCAAGCATAAAGAGACCTTTTAAACAAAATTTGAAGCAATTGAAGTTGAAATAATAAATAATTATAATAAATTTCTTAGATGTTAGAACACTAATAGAACTTTCTTGTTGCTTAGAGTTTACAGTTAGTTTGCTAAGGCCTTTGGAGATTTTGCTTTTCCAAAAGCCTTTTTGAATATTCTTTTAGCACCTTCAGCATGAGATTGACCATAGTGGAAAATATAAGGGTCATTTTGTGCATGTACAAAATGTCGCTAGAGTTAGGTTGTAAGAACATGAACATTGATATGATCTATATTATATTTCTATATTTCTATTTCTATAGAATAGTTTCTATAGAAATTGAAACATTAGTGAGGTGAAATGTACATGTGGAGAATGCCTTCTTCCATCCCTTTGCTGAATGAATCTTCTATACGGCAATGGAAAAAAATAGATAATCAGTCAAGATAATCAATAGAAAGGAAGCAACATTTATTACTGCCAACATAGACATCATTCATCTCATTTGTATAGATATATTAGCAAGAGCCAATGGTGATATAATGTCACAGAGAAAGTGATTAACAACATTGGAATGACGTAAGGAAAGATGGAAAGTGAAGACAACTTTCTTGTTGTGAGATATATGATATCACTGATACATGAACCATCAACAAGCAGGACACATACGATACTTTTCATGGTGATGAAGTGATGTAAAGGTTTACACTTTGCTGGATGATGATCATAGGCCATTGAGGCAAGGATGAAATTTTCAATAGTTGCAAAATCTGCAAAGAAGAAGAACATTTGGAAAGAGCGTACATTATAGGATAAGATCTTATCACCTATGAGAAATCCCATCATCACCTTGAAAATGTTTTCTGAGATACATACAAAGTCTACCAGCCCAAACTACTATATCCAGCAAAACTTTCAATTACCATAGATGGAGAAAACAAAATATTCAAAAACAAATCTAAATCCAAACAGTATCTATCTACAAATCCATTCCTATAGAAGGTACTAGATGGAAAACTCCAACCTGAGGAGGTTAACTACCTCCATTAAAACATAGGAAATAAATAGCCTCACCCCATCAGAATCAAAAGAAGGGAGACCCAAGCACTCACACAAGCAAACACACAGGTGAACACAACCAACAATAACCACAGAATAATAGGACCTAACAATCATTGGTCATGGATACCTCTCAACATCAGTGGACTCAATTCCCCAATAAAAAGACACACACTAATGGAATGGGTTCATAAACAGGAGCGATCCTTCTGCTGAATACAAGAAATATATTTTTACACCAAAGATAATATTACCTCAGAGTAAAGGGTTGGGAAAAGTTTTTCCAAGCAAATGGACCTTAGAAGCAAGCCAGTATAGCCATTCTAGTATCTAACAAAATAGACTTCAAACAAAAATTAATCAAAAGAGATGGGGAAGGATACTTCATACTCATCAAAGAAAAAATCCACCAAGATGACACTTCAATTCTCGTCATCTATGCCCCAAAGATGTGGGCTCCAATGTTTATTAAAAGAAACATTGATAAAGCTTAAAATATACATTGATCCACACATATTGATAGAAAGAGGTTTCAATACCCGACTCTCACAAATGAACAGGTCATCTAGACAAGAACTAAACAGAGAAACATCAGAGCTAACAGAAGTTATAAACCAAATGGTCCTAACAGATATATACAGAACATTTGACCCCCACACAAAATAATATACTATTTTCTCATCACCTCATGGAACCTTCGCTAAAATTGACACATACTCAGCCATAAAGCAAGTCTCAATAGATACAAGAAAGTTGAAATAACCTCCTGTATCCTATCTGACTACCACAGATTAAACTGGGGTTTCAACAACAAAAACAACAGAAGAACTACAAATTCATGGAAACTGAACAACTCTCTACTGAATGTTGGTTGGGTCAAGAAAGAAATAAAGAAAGAACTGAAAGATTTTCTATAACTCAGTGAAAATGAATCCACAATATATACAAATTTATGGGACACAATGAAAGTGGTGCTAAGAGGAAAATTCATAGCACAAAATGTCTACTAATAAAGAGTGGAGATATCATGTAATAGCAAATTAACAGCATAATTGAAATCTATAATTAAAAGAAGTAAGCACACCTATGAGGAATAGAAGGCAAGAAATAATCAAACTGAGGGCTGAAATCAATACAATAGAAACAAAGAGAATAATACAATGAATCAATGAAAAAAAGAGTTGGTTCTTTGAGAAAAATCATCAAGGTAGACAAACCCCTATCCAAACTAGTCAAGTGACAGAGAGAGAATATCCAAATCAACAAAATCAGAAGTGAAAGGGGGGATATAACTACAGACACTGAGGAAATCCAAATAATCATTAGGTAATACTTTAAAAACCTGCATTCTGCAAAATTGGAAAATCTAAAAAAATGGACAATTTTCTCAATAAATACATCTACCAAAGTTAAATCAAGATCAGATAAGCAATTTAAACATACATATAATCCACAAGAAAATAGAAGAGGTCATTAAAAACCTCTCAACAACAACAACAACAAAAACAGTGCCAGATGTTTTAGTGCATAATTCTATCACATATACCAAGAAAAGTTAAAACTAATGCTCCTCAAAGTATTCCACAAAATCGAAACAGTAGAAATGCTGCAAACTCATTCTATGAGGCCGCAGTTACCCTGATACCCAAACCACACAAAGATTCAACAAAGAAAGAGAATTACAGACCAGTTTCCCTCATGAACATTCATGCAAAAATACTCCATAAAATACTTGCAAACTGAATCTAAGAACAGATCAAGAAGGTCATCATTCATTGTTAAATGGCTTCATCCCAGAGATGCAGGGATGGTTCAACATACCAAAATCAGCCGAGGTAATTCACCATATAAGCAAACTGAAAGTTAAAACCACATGATTATTTCACTAGATATTGAAAACAAAAAACCCTTTGATAAAATCCAACACCCCTCATCAAGAAAATCTTGGAGAGATTAGGGATACAAGGGACACACCTAAACATAATAAAAGAAATTTACGCAAACCCACAGCCAACATCAAATTAAATGGAAAGGAGCTCAAAGGAATTCCACTAAAATTGGAAACAAGACAAGGTTGTCCCCTCACACCGTATCTATTCAATAGAGTACCTGAAGTCCTAGCTAGAGCAATAAGACAACTAACAGAAATCAAGGTGATACAAACTGGAAAGGAAAAAAATCAAAGTATCTTTATTTGCAGATGATATGATAGTATATATAAGTGACCTCAAAAATTCTACCAGTGTATTCCTACAGATGATAAACAACTTCAGTAAAGTGGCTGGCTACATGATCAGCTCACAGAAAAAAAAGTCAGTGGCCCTCCTATATACAAAGGAAAATTAACTAGGAAATAAATCATGGAAAAAACTTCCAATACAATAGACATAAATAATATAAAATATCTTGTGGGGACTCTAACCAAGCAAGTGAAAGACTTGAATGACAAAACTTCAAGTCTTTGAAGAGAGAAACTGAAGAAGATTTGAGAAGATGGAAAGATCTCTCATGCTTCTGTATTGGTAGGATCAACATAATAAAAATGGCCATCTAACAGAAAGCGATCTACAAATTCAACACAATCCCTATCAAAATCACAACACAATTCTTTACAGGCCTTGAAAGGACTTATTCAACTTCATATGGAAATAAAAAAACCCAACAGGATAACTAAAATAATTCAGAAAAGTAAAAGAACTTCTGAAGGTAGCAGTATTTTTTTTATCTTAAATTGTACTACAGAGCAATAGTATAAAAATCACATGTTATAGACATAAAAACAGATATGCTGATCAATAGAATTGAATTGAAGACACAGACATAAACCACAAACTAATGGACCCTGGATCTCTGAATAAGAAGCCAGAAATATACAAGGGGACAAAAAAAGCATCTTTAACAAGTGGCGCTGGTCTAACTGGATTCTACTGTGGAAGAATGCAAATTGATTCATATTTATCACCATACACAAAACTGAAGTTCAAATGGATCAAGGACTTCAACACAAAACCAGATGCACTGAACCTGACAGAAAAGAAAATAAAGAATTCTCAGTCACTTTTTCTCAGCACTTCAACCATTTAAGAGTTTCTTCTTTAACTAACTGCTGCAAAAAAGAAGCTTCTTCAAGCTAGTTTGAGGACAGCCCAAATACATGGGAATAAGCAAAAATATTTGGGAGGAAATCTGCCAACATGACTATTTAGCAAAACATCAATAGTAAGTAATTTTTCCCCTAGGGCCTACACTGCCCCAACCATGGAATTTTGACTAAGTTTATAATACTAAGCATTTATTCATTTGTTCATTCTACATCATGCTTTCTCTGATTCCTTCATTCATTTATTCATTTGTATTATTATTCATTAACATTTGATGATTAATAATTTAAATTTATTTTCTTGAATGAGCGCTTAGTAATTCATGTGAAAACAAAAGCTTTCAACTTGAAGACTGACATAGGAGCAGGTAATCATTTTCAGCAGTGCACAGGTCCCATTTGTATCCAGTTTTAGTGATTATATTTACTATAGCCACAGTGGTTCTGATTTGCCTTACTGAACACTCTGAAGTCCATGCTATTGTTCTGAAGCCCTAAAGATTTTCCCCTCACTGCTGATCTTGAATTCCGTTTATTTACCTCAAGATAATAAGGAATTACGATGACCTCTAGTTTTTAAACTTTTTTATTGCTTTAATTTTTACTTTACAGATTGATTAGGCTTTTAAATATAAGACAAAGAACTTTATTTGATGGAAAATTTTGCTGTCCAATAAAGACATGATTAGAAATGATTAAATGCTATGTAAAACTACAATAAGAGGAGTTACAGCTGTATTTTCGCATGAATTTCTTTCTGATGTGTGCTGAAATCTGGGGAATGAAGTATGCTGCTCTTTATTGTTGAAACTCACACATAGTTGGAACTCTTTTAGCTTCAAGACCCAAAAAGCTATATGTCATGATTTTTATGCTAAAAACAAAAGTATAAAAATAAAGCAATTTTGGATGAGATTCTGGTATTAGACATTCTCTCACAATGTCTCATAATGTTCTTTTTTATAGTACTGTTAAGAACTACAGCTTGCCAGGCATAGTGGTGCATGCCTTTAATTCCAGCACTCAGGAGGCAGATGCATGCAAATATCTGTGAGTTCAAGACCAGCCTGGTCCACCAAGGGACTTCCAGGATAACCAGAGCTACACAGGGAAATCCTGTCTCAAAAAACAAATAAACAGCAACAAAAACAACTAAAAAGAACTACAGCTTTATACTGTGCATATATTTGGAATGGAGATGCTACTAAGTGGGAAAGGTTCATGATGTCAAATCTGATAAACTGAGTTCCATTCCTGGAATCCACATGGTGAGAAGAGAAACCAACTTCCAAACACTGTCCTCTGATCTCTACAGTTGAGGAGTAGCCTACACACACACACACACACACACACACACACACACACACACACACCAAATAAGTGAAAAAAAACTGACCTGTGAGTTTAGCTTATTTTTTCTTTATATAATATAGTTCCTTTCTCTCGAGTAGAATTCATTCTGTTTATTGAGTTTTTTGCTTGTTTTCATGGAGAAAAATGTCCTATATTTCAGGAAAGATCAACACATGTTCATGAACACTGTTTAATCTTTTTTAGATAAACAATATCTAGTAACTCAGTTCTAGTTTTAATGAATAACTTTCCATATATTTATAAATATTATATTGATGAGATAGATTTTTCTAAAAGTATTTTTGTCCTGATATTTTGCCTGAGCAAATGACTTGGTTTCTTTATATTACTACAGGCCCAGGGACTTGCTATAAAGACAAAATATACAGGCACTCAGATATATCACTTGTTTTATTTGTAGACTAGAATGACATAAGCCAATACCTGATATTCCTAACTATAGTTTTCCTTTTTTACTTAAGTATGCAGAGTTCAACTCTTTGTTCTATTCACAGAGTCTAGTGTGTCATGAGATCAGTTCTCCGCCCTGTGGACATTTGTACTCTATGCAATGCAGATAGATATTTGTGAATATATTTTTGAACCCAAAAATTGGGGATTTTATTTTTAAAATACATGCAATAGATTTTTATATGCTTATAGACCATATATGCCTTATATGCTTTATAGATCATATAAATAGGAATATTTATATGATAGGAATAAGATATTTCTGAAAACTTTGTGTTTATATTTAGTACTCCCCATTAGATGAGCAACAAACTTATCTTCACACATGCTGGTTATCCTAAATAGAAAAAAATGAAATGATTCTGTTGATAAGGTCTTACTGTCAAACATATATTAGATGTTTTGGTGAACAAAGCTAGACAAAGACATGCCTTTGGTCCACAGAAAGGTACCATTATGTGGATAGGCATGGGCTTATTGTAAGTTCATACAGAAAAGCTAAGTAGCATGAAGATGTAGACAAAATACTGTGGTAGTGTTGCAATTGACAACAAAGATAAGACTTAGGACAATCCTCTATTATATTTACTAAAGGAAAATCATTTTTTTACATTTATTTCCATATGTTAGATCAAATATTGTGCTTAATGCTTAGATTTAGTTGCCTATTAAATGTCAGGACAACTCCATAATGTAAATATTTCTAGTGTTCCCATTTCATAAGAAGTTTTGGGTTTAACTTTTGTTTTAATATAGTTGGAAGTGATTTCATAGTGGGGAGCTAATGAAATAATATTGTTATGACTATAAAAACAGCCATTGATACTCTCTAGATATTTATCTTTCTAGTGAGAATTCCTCAAAGATGGCATTGGGTAGTGATAATCTGGTTTTCCCAAGACTGGCAACCTCCTTGAGGTTGTTAATTTGTACACTATACCTGACTCACATGAATACCCTAGATGGATGCCAGTTCACATAACCTCTAGTTACATTCTGTCCATCAGGAAGTGGAGTTCAGAAGGTGGGCTGTACTGCCCTACTGCATTTTCAACAGTAGAGATTCTCCCATAAAGCAGCAGGCATCTTGGTACTTAGTGTCTTATTGGTTTGATTCAAACTCATTTTCCCTACTTTTCTTAACTGTGGAGACATTTCAAAGTTTTTGTTAAATGGTATGCTGAAAGATGAGTTCTGGTTTTAGTATAGTTCAGTGGTACAATGGAATACAGGATATTGTCCAGTAATCTCAGAGTTGTCTCTTCTCTGAGCACATTGAGTAATCAGTCCTGGAGTTCTGGAATCACTCATCGTGAGTCCAATTTGGTATTATCTCATTCATTCAGCCTCAATTGTGCTTCCTCTCACTTACCTATTCACTTAGAATCTGTTATTATCATCCACACATTAAATGATTTATTTAATTACTTTATAATAATTCTTTTGTTGAATAAGCATTTAATAATTCCTATGAACAACAAGCTTGGTAGAAGACAAGAGGACTGATAGAGAGCAGTTATTATCCTCAAGAATGTACAGTTCTCTCTGAGTATCAGTTTCAGTATTCATAGTTAATATAGCTCCATATTAGCCATGGTTTTGAGTTTCCTTATCAAATATTCCCTCTGAGTCCCACCAAAAGAACTTTCCATTGCCATTGTTTTTTAGTTTGATATCTTGATCTAACTCAAAGTATTATTAAATAGTTAAAGGAAGAACTCATTTTTACTTTCATCCTTCTAATGTCTTGAATTCTTATAAATAATCCAGCTGTAAACTTCACATTGTCTAGATTCAGTAGTATATTTTCTAAAAAAAAAAAAAAAAAAAAACTACAGAAGCACAATAATGGGAAATATTGCTGTTCAAAAGAGGTCTTAGACATGGTTAAATGTGATTTGGATTGCAGGTAAGGAATACATATGTTAGAATGAATGTTTTATTACTTGTTCACTTTATAATTTATCACTATTTATATAAATATTTTCTAAGAAAAGTATGAGTTAAATGGCCAAAGGATTCATATACTGCTACTTAAAACTACATAAATTATAAAGTACATTACTTATCTTGTAAATAAATTTTTGTTGGTTGTAGTCTGGCTTTTATCTCTAGAATGCAATATTAGTTAGATTTAGGTAATATGTTTTCCCTCAGCATGGAAACTCACCTCTAGAATTATTTTTAACTTCAAGACTCAAGGATATATGAACAAATGATTATACTATAGATTTTTATTTCACCAAATCCATGTGAAATGATGTAATTTAGGGTGAGATTTTGGAATTGTGAATGACAAAATATCAAAATAATTTTATAGGTTTAATGTCTAAGAACAATTTATTTATGTCAGATACAAATATCATGGGGTTATTTTTACTTTAATAATTAGTGAAAAAAGAGTTTATGAATTTGGAAGAGCAAAAGCCAGAGTATATAGTATGACTCGGAGAGAGGAAAAGGAAGAGGAATTATATAATAATTGTTCTCTCAAAAAGAATTAATAATTATTAATAATAATAATAAAATAATTGCAAATATAACTGTTATGATCACATGAAGTTGACCTACAAAGTAATTTATATCAATTTATGAAGCAATGTTGCATATGAATTATCCAGAATTCTACTCTTGATTTAAATACTAAATTGACATCTTATTTCTCATAAGATACACTCAAATTCACCATAAATTAGCTATATTATCAATGCCTGAAGACTGAGTTTTCCTTTGTAAAATAAGTGTTCAAAGAAATCATAGACAAGAACTTATTACAAGTAAACTACTCTTTAAAGATAGAGATCCAAGAAAAGTTTTCCTTGCTTGAAAATACTTTGGAATTAATTGACTAAGCCCAGTGAAGACTTCAGTTTTCCAACAAATTTCCTGAATGCGCTTTTGACCTCCTTATTCCTCAGGCTATAGACCACAGGGTTCAGCATGGGGATGACCATGGTGTAGAACACAGATGCAATTTTGTCTGTGTCCATGGAGTGGCTGGAGCTGGGCTGCAAGTACATGAATATGAGTGACCCAAAGAAGATGGAAACAGTGGTGAGGTGGGAAGCACAGGTAGAGAAGGCCTTCCTCTGTGCTTCAGCTGAGCGCATTCTCAGGATAGCGATGAAAATAAGCAGGTAAGTGTTCAAGATAACCAAGAGAGTAAAAGCAACATCCAATGTAGCCAAGATAAGGAGTGTGATCTCATTTGTGTAGGTATCAGAACAAGAAATGTTCAACAGTGGAGGAATGTCACAGAAAAAGTGATTAATCACATTGGAATGACAGAAGGAAAGACGAAACGCAAAGGCAACATGGATGGAGGATTGTAAAATTCCACACAAGTAGCAGCAGGTAACAATTAGGATACAGGTGGTACTTGTCATGGTGGTAGTGTAATGCAGGGGTTTACACACCGCTGCATGGCGGTCATAGGCCATTGAGGCCAGGATCAAACTTTCAATGGCAACAAAAGCAACAAAAAAGAACATCTGGGCAGCACATGCATTGTAGGATATGATCTTATTTCCTGTGAGAAACACAACCATTACCTTCGGAGTGACTGCTGAGGCATAAACACAGTCCACCAGGGAGAGGTTACTGAGGAAAAAGTACATGGGAGTGTGCAGTCGGGAGTCCAGCAGAATCAGCATGATCATCCCAAGATTCCCAACCAGTGTGATCAAATAAATGAGAGTGAAAATAATAGACAAAGGAATCTGCAGTTCTAGGACATCTGTTAACCCCACAAGAATAAATTCAGTAGCCTCTGAAATATTCTCCATCAAATGCATTTGGGAATGATCACGACAAGTTCCTAGGAGAAATAAAGTAATACGCTATTTGAAATTCAGCAGATTCAAAACTATGACCAAAGGCTATTACTAATTTTTTTAAATGAAGAACACAATAGAAGATGATGACTGTATGCTGGGGAACTACAGATAGTTTGCTCAAATGGGATTGTTACAGCTGAACACTGAACTTCTTTACTGGTTAATATAACTGTGGGGCTCAATTCCATTTCCATGAAATAGGGTGTAGAATACTGCACTAAATTTTATGCTATTCATTATTACTACCTTTAATAATTACATGTATATGTGTATAGAATAAACAATGAATTCTTAGTTAGCAGCAAGCACTGTGAGGAACATATGGCATTTGCATATTAGTGTAGTATCTGGAAAATGAATTTGACATGTCTTGTAGGTCCCCCACCATCTTACGGATATACAATGATCTGGGAGTCTGAGATAGGCACACTTAGCTTTTTTTAAATCTAATTCACAAAAGCCTTTAGTCAGATCTTCTCCTTTAAATATTATTACTTATGGGAAAGTGCAAGATATCTTCATATATTTCAGCAGGACAGAATATAAGAGAATGAACTTTTTTTTTTCAAAATGATGAGCAAAACTGTATGTGCTTTTTCTTTATGTCACAATCTTTTTCACATAGACTGATGTTTTCCCTTGCTTACCATCACCTTTATGATTACCATCATCTTTATGATTTGTGTTTGGAGAGAATAAAGAGGAAGCAAGAAAAAAGCTCTCATTCTTCCATAGAGACTTGGTGCTTATCAGCAAGCCATATTGCATAGCATACCTGTTTTATTCAATTCCATGGTAGCTCAAATGACTGCTACTGGTTACTATGTGAAAGGCCTTCCTCCCAAGAGAAAGCTACAACTCTGGAATGTTGAGACACACTAATTTTCAGCACTATGAATCATTATTATTCAAGGCAGGAGAAGACACCTAAGGATAGCCAAGCTGAATCTAATTTCCCCCATGGCAAGGGTTCTTCCTATAGCCTTCTTTTTAGGATAGCAATCACCTTACCTGCTTCTAACGGGTATTTTCTTATCCTGAGCATCAAAATATGAATAACGTAAAACAGTGTGGTATGGTGGAAAGAGCAGTAAAACAAAAGGGAGTTGACTAGCAGTATGTTTATAATACGGTTATTCAATATTTACAGCCATTGTTTTCTATTTAATTTTTTCTTAGAATATAAAAATGGCCTGGTTTTGTTTCTCTTACAATTCTAAATTGCTACCACTGAATATTTTACTACTTACCATTGTTCTAAGAACAGACAAGTGTACAAATGAAGTAAGGTATGAAAAGCTTTATGTCAAAGTATTGGCCAGGCATCCACACCCAGAAAAGCATTGTTATGGATGTTCTTCCCCTCCTGATAAGCTATGCCATAGAACACAACTATGGCCTGTGGTTTTTCCAGTATCAAGGCATAAGTTGGAAGCTCCACACATGTCTCTGAGGAATAAGGGCATGAGAGTAGCTATCTCTGGAGGCTGTGATCCCATGTTGGCCATTTATCCTGACCTTAATGGAGACATCAAGAAGTTTTGAATTTTGGTGGAAAGTCTTTATTAGGGCATGGGAGGATAGATGTTTAGAGGGAAGTGACTTAATTATCAGGTCAGCTGTGCCATAGCAGGTTAAACAAAAAAAATAAAATCCTGCTAGAATATTAGGGCCAACCACCCACCTTGGGCTTCTGTCCTTTAGTATTGTAATATGGCTCTAGGGCATTATTTTCCCCCTCATAGTTTGTTTCTAATAAACTTCACTGCCACCAGAGACCTGTTCTAAGATTTTCTTTGTCGTGTCCTCTTATAAAATTATCTGCACATAGCAACTATACATATTCATCAACTTGTAAAGAAGTATGTGATGTTTTGGCATGTATATATCACTAGGCCTGAAAACAGATACACAAGGAAAACTTAACAGATCATAACATTTAGAAATATATAAATATATACACACACATATTTGCTTATACATATATATATAATATATGATATATACTATACATATATATTACACTATATAATACATATATTCATTTATATGTATGTATATACATGTATAATATGTATGTTATATATTATATTACATTATATATATATACATATATAATATATGAATAATATGTATCATATTGTGTGTGTGTGTGTGTGTGTGTGTGTGGCTTGTGTGTAGCAACAATCAACAAAAAAGAGACTATGAATTTGAAATATAACAAGAAGGAGGATACAAGAGGGTTTGAAGGAAAGAAAGGGAAGAGAGAAATTATGTAATTATATCATAATCTCAAAATTAAAGAAAAAAAGATATGGATTATTTATTTTTTACGTTTCCCTGATTTGAAGCCCCATGGTAGAATGTTATTTCTATTGCAAGTGTAGTCAAGAACAGTTATGAATCTGTGCTTGTGGCCCTGGGATTTACCTTCAAACCTTATTCCTGTTTCCTGTTTCAGTGTTGTTTTCGCTGACCAATTTAATCTTCCCCAAGCTACAGTGTAACACTTGTGAAAGCAAAGTACTAAGTGGGTCCCCCTCACTTAATGACTTTTTTTTAAAGAGAGAATATGGATTTGAGAGGAGGATGTGTTGGGGAGGGTAATGTTAGGTTTAAGGTTAGGAATTTAATGCACACACACAATAACTGACTATATCTATCCCCTATCTCCTCTCTCTAAGCCTTCATAGGTGTCTCCCAACATGACCCAACTCCATGCTCTCTTTCTTTAATTTTAATAACTCATTAAGTTCGATAGCTCTGCTCATATGTACATGGGTATGGAGTCTAAACCAGAGCACGGGCAATGTACCCAAGGCTAACTCCCCGAATGAAATGATTCCCTGTTCCCAAACAGCTTCTATCAATTGCAGTTGTTTCTTCAGTTAGATATGAGATCACAGCTATGTGTGTGCACCTGTGTATGTACATGTTCTGTGTGTGGGTGTGGGGTGGGTTCATATGAAATTGTGTTTGAAAGTGAAAAGACAACCTCTGCTATTATCCTCAGGAAAGCAGGCAACATCCTTTGAGACAAGGCCACTTATTGTGCTAAAAACATCCTTCTTTCCACAATAAGTTTAATAAGATAGGAAATAAGCCTGATTATCAGGGAAATAAACCTGATTATTAAAGAAACCTAAGATTTTGTCATATGAATTAGGTGAGGTCCATGGGTGCTAACCCCAAGTCATTGATTTGAGTTCATATACTTATTTGAGAGTTGAAAACAGAAAAAAAATTGATAAGGGAGTGAGAAAAGAATTAAGGGAGAGAGAGATAGAAATTCATGCTTTCATACTCGAAGCCTTGTAACTAATAGAAGGCTGTAGAAGATGTGACTCAGTGTCACTAACTGATTATAAATCATATGATATGTTCCCCTTGCTCTCCTTATTGCATTTTATTTGATAAAAGAACAAAGAAATAGCAATTATTAATTATCTAAAATTTCCAGTAGTCCATATTTATTTACCAGAATTCAAGAAATGGAAATGGGGAAAAGAAAAAAAATAGGTAGAAAAACTTAATTATATAAAATCCAGCACTCCATATTTATTTATCAGAATTCAAGAATGGAAATGGAGAAAAGAGAAGAAAAATATATAGATAAAAAGGAGTTTATTTCAATGGACAGAAGCAGTCAATACAGATATGCATGCCTGGCCCAAGTGGTAAGAAGAGACTGTGTTCTCAGGCATAAATGGAATATCTTATACTAATCCTATCACCACTGCTTAGGCTCAGGGAACATTGTTGAAGAGAAACTGGAAAGAATATAAGAGCCAAAGGATTAGAAGGAGAGCTGAGAAATGATATCTTCTGGACATGACTTGGTAAATGTAATCATGAACTCATCACAGCTGTGTCTACCTGCATAAGACCCATACAAAATGAAGTGAGCCAAAAATCTCACATAGCTTCCCTAGATGATACCCAGGCCTCACCCCTTAGTAAGGATCTACTGGAAATTGATAATTTCTGAAGGAGAGACAAACATTCCTTTTGGAAGACACGACAACTGTAGATTTCCCATTCTCCAGTGTATAGCTCCACACCCATTAATATACATCACTGTATATATCACCTGGATTTAGTGGGTTACCAAAAAACAAGGTTTGGAGGGAGTGTGTTAAGGAAGTCATGGGAATAGTTGGAGGGAGAACTGGAAGATAACTGGGTAGATATGATATCACATTGCATGCAAGTATGCAATACTTCAAAATAAAAATTTAAAGTAATCAATTCCAATAACTATAAATGGATTAAAATTATTATCCATATATTTACGTGATAGTTTAACAAAAATAAAAGATGAAGAATAGGCAGGAAACAAGAACCAAGAGCTTTCTATGTGCTTTGGAACATGTAAATCTACATTCTTGTGTAGTTGAAATGCATGTTCATGAGTTAAATGAGATAAGAAAAATGATTGCCCTCAAAGGGAATCTTTTCCCTAAAGAGCTCCAAGCCTGTGCAATTTTCTCTAGATTCCTATATAGTAAAGTCTGTAATCCTATTCATATGACATTACTTCAAAGGGACCAAGACTGAGCAGAGTACTTTTGACCATTAAGTATTTAAATAGCTGCTAATACTTTTTCCACACAATAACTTTCTTCCATACTGAGATTTACACTGAGTCTTCAACCTTGACCAGAGGAAACTCTTAAGGTAAGTATTACATTGATTCATTCTGATTTGATAGTTATATAATCAAGTTTTTAAAACATATTCCTCTTTTAACTACTATTCAACAATACTATTCCATGAAATATGTGGAAATATAACTTTATTTCTTTTCCAAAAGTGAAGGCACTGTGCCTAATCAAAGAAAAATACTTTCTAATACTGAAAATATATATGGTAGATGTGAGACTCAGTGTGAGGCATCCTAGATCCTGGTTACTGATCCCATCATCATGTCTTTATGCCTCAGGAGCCTTAGAATTTTTTATTAGAATTCATTTTTGAAAAGTAATTTCTCCAAAATATTTGTACATTAATTCAATGGTGAATTTCTGCTTCAAGATGCACAGTCCAGTATTGTGTTATGCATTTTAAGGAGTAAAATTGTAAATTCAATAAAAACTAGCAAAACTTTAATTGATACAGAAATACTGAATCAGCTATATCATCAGTGAAGTTTTGAGCTCTGATCTGGGTGTGTGAGCTATATTGTCCTGAAAATTTACACTGGGAGTAAAATATTATAATGAAACTTATGACATCACTTGAATGCAGAGATACTTTGTACTGATAATGATGCTCTTATAAAAATAATTGGGAGAAACCTAGAGTAGATGACAGTGCTTGGGTTTTTGGTAGATTCCTATTATTTACTAAGGATGAGCTTGCCCAAACAGAGTGAAGGCATTTCTTCAGATTCCTTAACACACTGAGTTCTTTATTGCATTTCAGTATCAGTTTTCCACAACCTCATTCATTTGTTGTTTTTATTTTAACTTAGAAACTCTCATTCATACTACAATGTTTTTTAAAATCACATTATTAATTCCAGATACATGATATTAAAAAGTTAATTTTTTCAGTTGCTTATAGTTCTCTGTGAAGGTTGAGGCCTCATGGGCTTTTCCCTGTCCACTTTTGCATGTCCATTGGTGTCACCTTTGTTCAGATAATATGTGGGCATGAAATAACAATTAATGAAAAAAGAGGCAATGAATTTGAAGCATAATGGAGAAAGTTATCCGAGATGATTCAGAGGAGTAATGTTGTGGTTATATTATAATCACATTTTTTTTAAGTATAGTAAAACTGTACTGTGTAAAAATTAAATTTTCTTTATATACCACTATTTGTAATACAACTATGAATTGTAATGATGTGAGATTTCTCTGTTACAATAATCTAAATATACATATAATTTTCTAACATATTTTTAATACTCATCTTAAAAACTTGACAAATGGTTCTTCATATGCCCACATTCTAAGTCCAGGTACTTATATCTTTATGCCTTCACTTGACTTTGTGGTTCGGTGTATTCTGAATTATCTAGATGAGCCCAGTGAAAGCAGCAGACATCATGAAGCACAATAAATATTTTTCTCTGCAGACATCCATACTTTAAGATATTCTGTGAGTAAGATACTGGAAAAAGTAAATAATTTAAGGTTAGATATGTGGAACTCAGTGTAGGAGGGCCAGGCAAGGAAAAATGAAGAACAGTGTTTGTTGAAAGGGGGTCTTTGATCACAAGCTAAAATATGAATTAAAATAATAGATTAGGTCAAGAAAACTTGGTTTTTCATTGCCTGTGAGAATAGCTAACATGGCCACCAATATGGGAGATGAATAAATATTAGCAGAATACTAGAAGAGGAGAGATGAGAGGATGTTGCATGTAGGCAGAGGGAAGTCACAAAGCAAGCCTACCTGTTTTCAAAATCCATTGCTACCTTGAAGCCTTGTGCTCATACCTCCCCAACCCAGAGAAAGATCATTTCCAATTCTATTAGCAATAATGTAATTATTGTAATGTAACTAATTTTTCCATTCATTAACTCATTTAAATCTTATAAGAATCACATGGATAGGCCAAGTATCTATGCATTATATATTGATATAGAAGTCAGATAGAGACCAATATCTCTAGTAGTAAATAATAAAGATGATAAGTGAACATTTATACATCTTTTACTAGAACACATATTTTATATCTGACATTATATCTTCATTTTAGAATCATCTTTGTTGGTCGAACTGGCCTACAATGACACATTTATTTTAGTGCATCTAACATGCAGATATTTATGAATTACTCTACAGTTTAGTTTTAAGCAGTAAGCTGTGTACACCAAATGTAATGTTGAATATTAAATGGATGAAGTAAAATTAATTCAAATTTATTAAAAAGAATACCACAGAAATCACCGCTTAACTTATCAGACATTTTTTACTCTCCATAAATCTTTGTATAAACGTAAATGATTTTTTCAAACTCTTTGCTTCTATAGCCTCATATAGATATGGAAATTATAACTAATCAGCTTCACAAGGTTGGAAAGCCTAAACAAATCTCTGCTTTTAATTTTCCAGGCATTTGAGCCTTTGCTCTTTTATTTTTGTCCATTTCAAAGAACTTCCTGTGGTTCCAGACAAATAGCTATGAAGAATAACACAGAAGTGAGTGAATTCATCCTTCTGGGACTAATCAAAGCACCAGAGCTTCAAGTTCTTCTCTTTGTGGTGTTCATATTTATCTATGTCTTCACTTTAGTTGGGAACCTTGGAATGTTCCTTCTAATTATGCTGGATACTCATCTCCATACCCCAATGTATTTCTTCCTCAGTAACCTGTCCTTGGTAGACTTTGGTTCTTCTACAACAGTTACTCCCAAGGTCATGGCTGGACTCCTTACAGGAAACAACGTGATTTCCTACAATGCATGTGCTGTTCAGATGTTCTTCTTTGTATTCTTTGCCACTGTGGATAGCTACCTCTTAGCCTCAATGGCGTATGATCGCTATGCAGCAGTGTGTAAACCCTTACATTATACTACCACCATGACAAAAGGTGTATGCATTTGTCTGGCTATTGGCTCCTATGCCTTTGGTGTTTTGAATGCTTCTTTACAAACAGGAGATACCTTCTGCCTCACTTTTTGTATATACAATGTGGTTAATCACTTCTTCTGTGATATCCCAGCAGTGAGAATTCTGGCTTGCTCTGATAAACACATGAATGAGATGATTCTTATTCTTATGTCTAGCTTTCACATTATGTTTGCTCTTCTTGTTATCTTGATTTCCTACCTACTCATATTTATGAACATTTTGAAGCTGCATTCAAGTGAGGGATACCAGAAGGCTTTCTCCACCTGTGCTTCTCACCTCACTGCGGTTTTCACATTTTATGGAACTGTCACCATAATGTACTTAAAGCCAAGTTCCAGTCATTCTTTGGACACAGATAAATTTGTCTCTGTGTTTTATACGATGATTATCCCCATGCTGAATCCTATGGTCTACAGCCTGAGAAACAAAGAAGTAAAGAATGCATTAAAGAAGGTTGTTCAAAGGGCAAAGCAATGTGTAGGTTTAGCAACTTAATGTTGTACATCCACCATAAAACATAGTTTCATTTCTCATAAATCTTCTTCTCTTACTTAAATGTTAATGATTATATGGACATTTACAACATATAATTATATCTAATAATATTAACCTTTTTATCTAATAAATACATGGACACATAGACTGGATCTGGTTAAATTTGTTGTGTAAATTTTATATGTATTTGCGAAGTTTTTTATAGTAAATGTTATAAAAATAGTAAAAACATAAAATTAAAATATATGATGGTTCATAAACGAATTATATTTGATAAAATACATGCTTATTTTTAAGATATGTTATTACTGATAAAATTAGAATAAATAAATATTTCACTTATTACTGAGTTATTTGGTAACAAAGTATGATCGCATGACAATTTTTTAAAGTATTTGAAAAATAAGGTTGTGACCACTATCCTTTCCTATTTGCTATGAAAGACAATTGAAAGTAACAATAGCTTCTTACTCTGAATGTTTTGAGTGACTAATACCAGTCATGTAATGATATTTTAGTTAATGTTTATAATCACTTAAGTCTCCTACCCATTCACCCTTTTCATTTAAATAAAATTCTTTCTATTCTTGATAACTCTAAACATGCTTCTAGATAAAAATCTTACCATTTTCAGCTGACTTTGGCCAAAATAACTCACTCATCATTTTTAATTTGTGAATTAATTAAGTGATAGCTACTAGGAAACATCGTTGAGGCATCCACAAACTGCGACATGATATTCGAAACATAACCGTATCTTTTTTCCCCTGCCTGATCTTTGCTTCATAGTACTTGTTAATGTACAATTCTTTGTTTTTTTGTTCATGAATTCATCTGTCTTTCAAAACTTGAATAGAAAGTCCCTGATAGAAGAAGTAAGATATTGTCTGTTTCAATTCTATCCTCAGTAGTCCATACATTGTCGTTCACAAAGATACTCCAACATCTAGTACACTAATAAATGAATTACCCAAGCTCTGTAAAATTAGAAACACTAATTGAAGACTGATAAAACCTCAATTGAATATTACATGAGGCTTATATTAATATTAATGGACATGTGGTGGTACACCAGAAATATTTATTTATACCCAAGTTTATAGTGAAAGTGATACAATTTTTAATGGACTACATTTTTTACAAATTATATCTTCTCATTTCAAACCAAGATTAAATTTACAAAACTTCTGCAAAGCTACTATGAAATGTTTGCATATTTCTCTAACTCTGTTTTGAATAACACTGCCATCTTATATTGATTTTGTAGATTTGTAGATTTGTCAGTAATTCCAACATTGGTCCATAACTAACTCCAGATTTATTTAGATTTCATCAATTTTCCAATAATATTAAATTCGTGTTTCAGTGTCCTTATAAAATAATCAATAAATCAATTAGTAATGTATGCTATCATTTTGAATGGCAGTCTATCAGCAAAATGCATGAACACTGCCACTGTCACATAAAGAGCATGAAGAACAAAAAGCAAAATCATATATTGTGCTAGAGAGTGATATCTAAAAAGAATTTGTATTTTTGTGACTAACATATGTAATTCACCATAAAGATTTCAAAAATCCCACAGGATTTTATATTTGCTTCACTAATAAATCTATAAATAAATTACTATCTTAAAAACCATTTTAATCCCTTGCTGTAAGGCTTTTCCCTTCCATTGCATGACCAGATACTGCAGGCTGGTTGTATGTTGAAGGATGTGTGGCAGGGTTTGTATCCCAGTCCAAGCACCGAAAGCCTTGCCAGTTGTAGGAGATGGGCTATTTAGGCTCCCTGCCCCTCATTTCTAGGGTTCCTTGCTAGAGTCACCACTGTAGATTCCAGGGAGTTGCCACTGCACTAGATCACCAAACGACTCCCTAAATGTCCCCCAATTCTAGTTTCTCTCCCTACATTGTCTCCATCCATCCTTCTCCCCCTCCCTGATCCCTCCTCTTCCCATTCCTGCCCACCCCAACCCATCTGTAATGTCTATTCTATTTTCTTCCTGGGAGATCTGTGTGTCGCCATTGTGTCTCTCTTTGCTACATAGTGCGCATGCCAGACACTGGTCAGAAACTGGAGATGAAATATGCCCAAGATGATTCCTAATGATATTCTGCTGTGCTCATAGATCAGTGCCTACCCCAATCATCATCAGAGAGGCTCCCTATGACAGCTGAGGGGAAAAGATGCAAGATCTAGGGGCAAACACCAGACAGAGCTCAGGCAAACCGGATGAAGAGCAGGAGGAGGGATTGTAAGGACCAAAGGGGCTGAAGACATCAGGAGATCAAGCACCACAGAATCAAGTGACCAGAATGCTGAGAGGCTCACAAAGACTGAAGTGGCAGACATGAAACCTGCCAGATCCCCTACATATATCATACTGTCACCTGGCTTGGTGTTCTTGTAGAACACCTAAAAACCCGAATAAGGGATGTCTCCCACCCTTTTACATACCCTTAGGACCTATTGATCTAACAGAGTTCTCTCCTCCAGTCCTGATATGGGGGCTCAAGCCAGCCTTGTCCCTTCTTGAGTGATAAACCTGAGAATCCCTCACTGTTCTGAGTGAAGATGGGGAGAGGGTCTGGAGGAAAGGGAGGCAGGAGGAACTGGAAGGCATGGAGAGAGGGGAGAATATGGTCATTATGAGAGAGAAATAAGAGTGTTTTTTAATTAAAATACATTTAATGAGAAATAAAATAGTACTAGGGCTCATGATGTGACTCTATAATAAAGGATTTTTCTAATATTTTCAAAGTCCTAACTTCAGTTTTACTATCACAGCAAAAGAAATTGAGAAAAATTTCTGTTGTATGGGTAGATATATGATATATAGTACATTTTCTCCAGATTAACAGAACCAATAGAACTGACAAAGATATATAAGAGATTTGCTGTGAGGAATAGGGTATGAGATTCTGTAGGCCAAAAAGTCCCAAGACATATAATGTAGAAGCTGGAGCCATAAAAAGCCAATGGTACACCTCTAGGCTAACCCAAACCTCAAAACAAACAAAAAAAAAAGCTCAGTCAGGAACGTTTCTTCCATTCCAACTCTGAAGGTCTGAGTACTAGGAGAACCACTGTCTCTGAACAGAGGGCAATGGATGTTTCAAGCTCATCCTTTCTTTGTTCAATCAGACCCTTGATTGATTGGAGGATGTCTGTCGGCCTTGGTTGTGGCAGTATTTACTGTATGGTAAGCCAGGTATGGTTAGACAGAACTTTACAAAGACCTAAATATGTTTAACCAATTGTTTAGATATCTCCTAGCCCCGTAGATAAATAAAATTAACCATTAAGGTAATAAAGATTGTAGAATCTAGACATCTAGACAATCTACATAGGTTTTAATTCCACCTAAGTGAAAATAAGTGAGATAAAAGGCATGGTTCAGAATGAACAACATGAACTATGAAAAGAAAAATCAATGAAAAAAATATCAATGAAATTAGAGTAGTAATGTTATAAAATTTCTGATAGATAATATAAATAGTTAGCTAGATAAAAGTTGCTCAGACTGGTATTGAACTTCAAATAGTCCTACCTCATCCTCCTCAAGAGCTGAGGTTAATGGTATTTGTCTTACATCTGACAACAGCAAGCTTTTATTATAGTAAGCCTGACAGCATTCATTGCTTCAAGAAGAAAAGATGGTCTTATGTTTTTAAGTGACTGAATTAAAATAAATACCAAGTGATATTTCTGTACAGAGATAAACAGCCAATAAAATGTAATTGCAAAATCAAGGCATTATCAGACACAGAAAAAAGTAAAAATTTGGTTTAGGGTCAAGCAGTATATATGCAGAATGAAAGTGATTTATCAGAAAAATGAGATACAATTTATCCAATTGTAGAATTTGGGAGACAAAATAAATGCAGACAGGTTTTTGGATTTTGTGGGGTTTTTTGTTTGTTTGTTTGTTGTTGTTTTTTTAGTTTTGGTTGGAGTTATCAAGAACAAAAATTCCTTTCTCTGATTTTCATTGCTATGGTAAAATGAATAGGAAAAATTGGCTTGTACATGGGCAAGAAAATTTTAGTACAACTAAGCTCACAAAGAAAAACTATAGTAAGCAATATGAATTAAGGCAGTTTATTTTAATGATATATATAAAGGGACTGACAAAGAAATCAAGGACATTAAAAAAAGAAACTGAAGGAGATATTAGAAGATGGAAAGATTTCTCATGCACATGAATCAGTAGGATTACTATAGAAAAAATGATCATTCTACCAAAAATCACTGTATAGATTCAATATAAGTACCAACAAAATTAAAAAAAAAAAGTCACAGAACTTGAAAGGACAATTTATAGCTTTATATGGAAACAACAAAACAAGATAGCTAAAACAATCCTAACATCACAAAAACAGAGACCTTGATCAATGGAAACAAGTTGAAGACCCAGACATAAATCCAGACACATTATGACACCTGAGTTATAGCCAATGGCTATTTCATGAGCTCAGCAAGAAAGACAAGGAGACAGTTTCAGAGACACAAACCTGCCAGAATTCAGCAGATGGAACCTCATTTCATGACAAGTGTCATCCTCAACATCAGAACCCAAATCATCTGATCTCAGGTGTTTTATTGATACAAAAAGTTTCTCAGGTGTTGTATTGATATAAAAACTCTACCCCTTCATCCAAAGGCCTATTTTCATAGTAAGGGAAACTAGTAACCTAGTCATTTCTGACAATCCTTTAGCAGCTGAACTATGTCACCTTTATGGTGGGAGATTTCAAAGCCTAAGGGGAGTGTTCTCTCCTTGCTGCATGAAACTGTGGGAGAGGGAGTACAGGAATTTCTGCACAGCAACTTTGCTCTTTACCACAATAGTTCTGATAGAGAACCATGAGCAGATGCAGGTCATGAGGAAGTAACCATCTGAATCATAGATTTACATCAAGCCAATACCTTCAGATAAAGCAGACTGCTGAGGCTTAAGCAGTCCTTTCCCCAACAATGTTCAAAACAATTATTTTAAAGTTACATAAGCATAACTAGCAGTAAACTTCTCAACACTGGTTTTTTATAAAGAAGCCAGAAATACACACTGGAAAAAGCATCTTCAACAAATGGTTCTGATCCAACTGCATGACTGCTCTAAGAAAATACAAATAGATACATATTTATCACCCTGCAGAAAATTCAACTCAGAATGGACCAAAGACCTCAACATAAGGCCAGATACACTGAATCTCATAGAAGAGAAAGTGGAGAGTATCCTTGAACTCATTGGCATAGGAAAAAACTTTCTGCACAGAACACATCAGTACTACAGGCATTATTGTCAACAATTAATAAATTGGACTTCATGAAACTGAGATGCTTCTGCTCATATGAACTCACAGATACTGAAGCAGCAAGCATGAGGTCTGCATGAATCTGCACCAAGTGCTCTGTGTATATAATACCTTTAAGTTTAGTATTTTTATGAGACTCCTGGTTATGTGAATCCTTCTCTTGCGGCTCTTTACCATTTGCTAATTTGCCTTGTTCAAGTTCCATGTGAAAAATCAGTTTTTAATAAATGGGGGAGTTGTTCTATCTGAAAACCCAGAAACCTACTTTCAGACCTGTGATCATGAACACTTCTCATTTGTGAATGGCTTTCATCTTGCCTAGCTCTAGATCCGTGGTTTGAGAACCATCTTCATTGGCCCAACTAAACAGGTCATCTATCAGCTTTACCTGACCTAACTCAGGTCATGCATCCTTCACTGATCCAATCTAATAAATATCAGATTAGGGGCTAGAGAGATAGCTCAGCATTTTAAGAGCTCTGACTGCTTTTCAAGAGGTCCTGAGTTCAACTCCCAGTACCAATTACAGTTCAAAACTGTCTGGAACTCCAGTTCTGAGGGATCCAACAACCTCACATCAATATATATTAAATAAATTATAAAAAATAAATGCCAGATTAATACATCTGAAGCACAACCCACATTCCCAGTCAAATTACAAAAGCAGAAACAACATGATTGGCCAAGATAGGAGTCTCCCATCAAACCCACTAGTCCTCTTGAATTGTTTTCTACTAAGAATTACCTAGATTAACCCCAAGGTATAAAATTTAAATGAACAATCTCAAACTATAAAAGAATTCAAGAAATTTATAGAAGACACAATTAAACACCACATTGAACTCCAAGAAGGTAGCAGTAAACACAGAGTGAAATCCAAGAAAATAAGAATACTCACCTGAATGGAATAATGAAGATGATTCAGAATTTGAAAAACAAATTCAATAAGTGACTCATAGAGACACTCAGGAAAATACAACCTGAAATAAAGACAGAATTGAATAATTCAATATTCCAATTGGAATGCACAGAGGAAAGCCTTAGAAGTAGGATGAATCAAGTAGAATATAAAATATCTGAGCTAAAAGATGAAGTAGAGGATCTAGGTGAAATAAGAAAAAAAACCACAAACAAACCAAAAACTAGAATGATTTTCTTTTTAAAATCAAAGAATAGTAACACACAGGAAATGTGGGGTATCCAAAGATCAAGTCTTCCGATTATAAGCATAGAGGAGAGATAAGAATTGTAGCTCATGTCATAAACCAGACTTTTAACAAGATTAAAGAAGAAAACTTCCTCAACACAAGTAAAAACATACCTATAAAAATACAATAAGCACGTAAAATCACAATGAGACAAGACCATAAAAAAATTCCATTGTATATCATAGTCAAAACATTAAATAAACAAAGCTAAGAAATATATTGAAGACTTCAAGAGAAAGAAAGTACACTTCACATATAAAGGAAAAACCTTTCAGAACACCGGATTTTTTCTGTAGAAAATTTGAAAGACAGAAAAAACTGGAGCAATACCCTGTTGGTGCTAAAAGACCATGATGGCCAGCCTAGACTACTGTACCTAGCAAAACAATCTGCCACAATGAAACTGAAAAAACATAAGTCTTTCCATGATTAAACAGTCATATCCAATAACAACAAAAAATGCTAAACAGAATACCAGAAGCAATATTCAAACTGAAGAGAGGAATAAGTTCTTCCAGAAGAGTCTAGAAAGAAAAATAAACAAAGGTATAACTTATTGAAAAAGAACAACTAAAAAATTAAAACAGCACAAAATATCAAAATGATTGCAATCTACACACAGCTTTCAATAGTAACTCTAATTATTAATAATCTCAACTCACAATCAAAACAGGCTAGCTTAATGAGTTAAAAAACAAAATTCATTCATCAGTTGTCTACAAGAAACTCATCTTATCCTTAAAGATAGATACAAATTTAATGTGAAACATGGAAAAAGCATTGCAGGCAAATGGGATTAAAAAAAAAAGTGGGTGTTGCCAGCCTAATATCTGACAAAACAGACTTTAATCTAGAAATAATCAGAAGATACAAAGAAGGTCACTGTATCCTAATCAAGGGCTTAAATAATCAGAAAATATCACAACACTAAGAAGCGATGAACCAGACTCTGGTACACCCAATTATATTATTGAAACTAATGATATGAAAGACATAGATTAAAACAAACTCCATAATATTACACAATTTCAACATACCACTTTCTCTGATAGATGGATGAACCATCTGGAAAAGAAAAACACAGAAACTTCAGTTTAAATTACATCTAACATGAAATGAACTTAACAGTTCTCTAAGCAAATTAAAACAACTGAAATTTCATCTCATCCTAATCAGAATGTCTAAGATCAACAAAACAACTGATAAAAATGCTGGCAAGTTTGTGGAAAAAGAAGAAAACTCCCTCATTCATTGTTGGTAGGAATGTGAATTAGTGCAGATACTATAGAAATCAGTGTGGAGAATTCTCAAAAAGCTTAAAATGTATTTAGCATATGACCCAGCCATACCATTGCTTGGCATAAATTCATAGGATTCAGCATTCTACTCCACAGATGTTTGTTCAGCAGTGTTCATAGCTGCCCTATTCACAATTGCAGGAAATTAAAACCATATAACCGTCCTTCAACAGATGAATGGATAATGAAAATGTGGTACAAATACACAATGGAATGATATCTAGCTCTAAAGAAAATGAAATTGTCAAAATTTTAACTAAATGAATGGACTGAGAAAAGACCATATTAATTGAGCTAACCCAGACCCAGACAAGTAAATGGAGTATGTGTTGTCTCATCTGTGGTTCTTAGCTCCAAATCCTCAGAGATGTGAGTATAAAACATAGAGTAAACACTGAAACTAGGAAAGTGTAAAGGAATCAGTATGAAGCAAAAGAAATCTTCTTTTGAATTATTGATTATGGTAGTCCAAATGACTCCTAAAACAATATAGATTATACAAGCAGCCTGTGGTTGCTTCTCAGGAGTTGACAGTGGATCTCTGTTATTGAAGACCTTGTACATTTAAGTTATAGGACTCAGCTGATTTTATCTAGATGTGACTCACATGCCTCTTTACTTTCCCTGAAGTCTAGTTTCATGGTTCCAGAAAATAGTATGCAAGTTGACAAGGAAATAAAGCAATTAAATTGCCCCACCTAACTGCAACAGCTATGAACTATAGTTATCAGAAAGGCAAGATATCTATAAAAGTGTAATAACTGGCAATCATATGTTGGAGGTAACTAACAGCTACTCAACAGGATGGAAATCATGCTTAGTACTAAAAGCATAGACAGTTTCTCTAAGTTACTGATGGCCTGAATCTTAGAAAATAATCTATTACAGATATTTTGCTAGCACAATTCCTTACTACATTATAAAATGTATTTTTAGACCCACAGATTAGTGTATCTACCACCTCTCATCAGATAAACCTCTCTGTACAGCAATTAGCGACCTCTCTCTCTCTCTCTCTCTCTCTCTCACACACACACACACACACACACACACACACACACACACACAGCAAAAACAAAAAGACTACAACTAGATAAAATGGAGAGACCGAAAGATTGTGGTGATTCCAGCCCCACTGGATACATCTACATCACAGCTCCTCCATTTATGGGTCAGGGAACGTCAGGAAAGATTGGGCAGAAAAATATTTAAAGCCAGGATGCCAAGATATCTTCTATAAAGCAGTCCTAGAATGGATACAAAAATTAGCCAAGAATCATAGCAATGTCAGTGGACATGGTAAGGTAAAAGGAAGAAAGTTTTGTGAGGTCTCACCCTTAGATAAGGAACTACAGGAAACTAATGACTGCTTGGAGAAGAAGGGTTAGCCTTTCTTACATATATGTTACATATATGTAACAATAATAATCAAATAAAAGAAGCAATCAATTTGAGAAATGGGACGGCAAAGGAGGGGTTTGAAAAAGGGTATCTGGGAGTGGTTGGAGGGAGGTAAGTGATGTAATTTTATTTTTGTAAAGCCTCTTTAAAATTGAAAAGTAGAAATGACACTATAAACTACAAATTTTCATTAGTAAGTAGGACATGCCTATGAAAACCTGGAGCTATTCCAGGACCTATTGAAACTGCACAAAATATGTGGAAGTGTGCATAATTTGCTGAGGCAGATGCCAAAGAAATGAAGTGACCAGCATTTGGGATAAAGATGCTCCTGCAGCAAAATCTCAGCCCTTTGTCTAAGCATGTGAACATCTTTGTGATTATTAGCCAGCATATGAACAATGCATCATGGGAGAATATAGATGCAGCAATAACAGTGTGTGTTCAGGAAAGTCAATTTATAGTAGAAAAAATCTTTTAATTGATTTGTGAATACATTTAATTTTCTGTCTCTGGTACCTGTGTCATATTTTGCTATCAATCATAAATTTGAAAGTGAAAACTCTGAATTTTACCAGTCTAAAAACTCAGTAACCTGTGGGTTAAAAACAGTATCTATTAGGGAAATGATAAAAAATGAACAAATATAAACATCATTTTGATTTTTAAATATTGACAATTATTAAAATATTTACATTATATTTCATATAAATAAATTAAATACATTGTTCATGTGTAATATGGCAAATTAATAAGATCAAGATACAAAAAGGAAATAGTAGCAATTACTACAAGTGAATTTATGTGCTACTCAACATAAAAATGTGTCTTGCTTAAATTTTAATTGGTTTTTCACTGGATAAGTGGAGTGAGGAGAAATTATTTCCCTCAGAGAGACTTTTTCCTGAGAGATTTCATGTTTGTACAATTTTCACCTAGCTCCCCAAACCAGCCTCTGAAATATTATCATGGCCTCACATGGCATTACTTTAAAGAGATAAGACTCTGGTTAGAGCCCCATAGTTTTTCATTCATCCAAATGAATTCTAATACATTTAGGACACACACTGGCCTTTTGCCAGATTTTTTTGTGGTGAGTCTAAAACCACAAAAAAGCAAAACTAACCACTTCTGTGATGTTGTAGTAGAGATAACTTCTATCCACAGATGAAGAAACTGAGCTTGGGTGTAAATAATTTCCAAATACATAGAAAAATTTTATTGTATCTGTAATATCTAAATCCAGGCTTCCTTGTTCCTGGATAATGACCTTGCCTCCACCTTTGGATATCTCAGAGAACTTGGAACCTTTACAACAAGCACAGAAGAAAACATCTTTCCACTTTTATTTATGTATTTATTATATTTATCTATTTATTTATATAACCTTCTAAGAATCAATTGTTCAGATTCATAACTCGATTATCTTTTCCTACTTTCTGAGAGCAAGTTAAATTTCTATATCTGATATTCACTGAAAAATTTGATTGATGTAGAATCAATAGAATAGCTATCTTGTCTCTGATTTGCCTGTCTGATTACTTTTTCCTGAAACATTGATATCAGAGCCTAGGGTTGTCGTTCAGTGATAGAACACTTGTCTAGCTCTGTGTCTAGAGACCATGCATCTGATTCCCAGAAACCTCAAAATATGCATAGGTCTGGCATTGAGGGCCAACGATGTTTTAATCAGCCTATAGTTTATGATGAGTTATTAAAGGGGTAGATCACCAAAAAAGGTACATCTGTACTTCCACTGACTCTGGAAAAATTGTAATGAACCTACAATACTTAGTTTGTATTCTTGTTATTTACCCATTGTCTCACCTCACTTAATATTTATCTATAAAAGCTGTCATCATAGTGATTACAGATACAGACTTGAAAATAAGTTAGACATAACTTGAGGATTTTGCTTTCTTTTCTTTTCTTTTGGAGATAATAATACAATTGCATTATTTCTCCATTATTTTTCCCTTTTCCTTTCTCCTCTAAACCCTCCTATATACACTTCTTTAATCTCACCTCTTACAAATTCATTGTCTATTTTATAACTGTTGGTAAATGCATGTGTGTATGTACATGACTTGACTTTTTACCTCATACTTAGTATGAATAATATGATCATGGCCTGAATTCTCAACAGTTGTTCATTTTATTAACACAAAATGATATGTGATTATATATATATGTATATATACATATATGTGTATATGTGTGTGTTTGTCTCTGTTTCTGTCTATAACTCTCTCTGTATGTATACATAATCTCTCTTTCAAATAGGTATCATCTATCTATCAGCTATCAGCTATCAGTTATCAATAATCTATGAGGCAAACTGGCTCATAAGTATTCATTTCAACTATTTGTAATTTTTGAAGATCTGATTTAGGAAATAAACTCATGTATGTGATTTTAACGTATTAATACTGCATTCTTCTCTTTTGATTCATATACAAAACTCTAAAGAAGGCTATGTGATCCCTGAAAACATTTCAACTTCAACAACTCTGACTTTAAAGGTAATTACCTGTATTATATTCATATATGTGGTTAGAATCCCAGAAACCTGCAATTATGCCATTTTATATAGTAGAAAGAACAATTTGAAGTGACTAAACTGTGGATAAAACTGGACCTATTGGAACTATATTAGCCATTATAAAACAGAACATGCTAAAGTACAAGTAAAAACTGAAGATCTTATTAGGTGAGCAATATACTAGCAAACAGCTAATTTAAGATCCAGATTTGGCAAGGCACATGTGCAAAGATGAGACAGTGATAGACAATAGCAACAGTAATGATGACTTCAACATAGAAGTAGGTTTTTTTTTCAGTGCAAGATAAAAATGTTGTCCAGGGAATAAATTAAGCAAAGTGGTTACTAAAGTTATCTACTTAATAGGAAAAGGATAGAGTGGGAAATACTGGAGAAAACAGCTTTGAGTAGATTTAGGATACAAGAAAACACAAGTTGAAGAGTAAATGTATCAAAGTAAAAGCATTTGTTAACACCTCCCTTTCCTACAACAACAAAGATACCACCAAATAATCTTAATAATGACACTGCAGCTGGTTATCACTCCTCAGTACTTGTTGAATACTCATATCATGCTTTTATATGCATTAATTTATTTAACTCTCAGTGATTTGAGGTTGATACAAAAGACCAAGTAAATTTTACCTTGCTGATAGATAAAATGAAATTCAGGGACATTATATTACACTGAATGTCTCTCAAACAATAGCTAGCATAGATTATACATCAATGTGAAGTCAATTCCCTGAGCATTGAACTCTATACCAGTATTGTGTTTTCTCAGATTTAGCTTTTGGTTGACTCTGATGCTGTATTTATCTTTCTCCATCCAAAGGACTTTTATTTGTGAATCGCTCTATGAGAATTTCATCCATAAGTGTACCACAATGGAGATAATGGTTAAATATAAATTAAATAAAATGAAATCAGTTCAGTTAATCATTAGTATTTAGTTTAGGTCTACCAGCTGATGCCTGTACCATACACTCTTGAATAAATTACTGAAATTTTCTGTTATAAATTTTCTTTGTATATAAATGAGCATAAAAATTAATAAATTTAGTATGGCTGATGAGGGAAATAAAAGAACATAGAAGAATAAGTCCTGGCATGTGATAACTACAGATTTGTAAGCTGTTAGTTTCAAAACATCTTATTTGGAAATTTCAGACTTGTAACCTGGAACAGCTCACTATGTTATTCTTGTAACTCAGTTTATTCGTAAATAAAATTGGTGACTCTGGAAGTCAATTCAGGAAGGACTTTCCTATTCAAAATAATATTATTAGCTTTGTGTAGTAATGTAACTATAATCACAGCACCCTTGAAGCAGAAGCAAGAGGATCTGGAGTTCAAGTTTATCCTTGACTACAGAGAATTAGTTTCAAAAATAATTAAAGCAAAAGTATGTACTTCTGCATAGATAAATTATCCACCAAATTATATTTTCATGCCTACATTTTACACCTAGTAAAATATTATTAAAATAAATTTTATTGTTTTAATTTACATGCAGATTTTTCGTCTTTCATTATATTTTCCTTTTATTTAACTTTGCTATAAATCATCTCGTGATTAACAAAACACCATCAATGGAGAATACTACAGAGGTGACTGAATTTGTCCTGCTGGGACTAACCAAAGCCACAGAATTCCAGGTTCCACTCTTTATTGTATTCACACTTATTTACATTATTACTTTGATTGGAAACCTGGGGATGATCATGGTGATTCTGCTCGACTCTCGTCTCCATACCCCCATGTACTTTTTCCTCAGCAACCTCTCTCTAGTGGACTTCTGTTCCTCCTCAACAGTCACTCCAAAAGTTTTATCTGGCTTGCTTCTAGAAGACAAGGTCATCTCTTACAATGCATGTGCTGCTCAGATGTTCTTTTTTGCAGCGTTTGCCACTATGGAATGTTATTTCCTGACATCCATGGCCTATGATCGATATGCAGCAGTGTGTAAGCCCCTCCATTATTCAAGTATCATGACAAAAAGTGTGTGTGTTTGTCTGGCCACAGGTTGCTATGTCATTGGCTTTCTGAATGCTTCTGTGCAAATTGGAGACACATTCTATCTCTCATTTTGCATGGCCAATGTGGTCCATCATTTTTTCTGTGACATTCCAGCAGTCATGACTCTGAGTTGCTCTGATAGAAATGTAAGTGAGCTGGTTCTGATTCTTATTTCAAGTTTCAATGTTATATTTGCACTTTTTATTATTTTGATCTCCTACCTATTCATATTTATCACCATTTTAAAGATGCGCTCAGGAGAAGGGTACCAAAAAGCATTATCCACCTGTGCTTCTCATCTCACGGCTGTCTTCCTCTTCTATGGGACCCTCATCATAATGTACTTGCAGCCCAGTTCCAGTCACTCTATGGATACAGACAAAATTGCATCTTTGTTCTATACTGTTGTCATCCCCATGCTGAACCCTGTGGTCTATAGTCTGAGGAATAGAGAGGTCAAGAATGCATTCATGAAGGTTGTTGAGAAGGCAAATTTTCTCTAGAGTTAGTCACCTGTTGATATAAAATCCACAAAAGGAAATTTAATGTTCCTTATCGTGATTCTATGAAGTAATACCAATGTTAAAATTAATTTGTTGTACATAACATTAAATTCTATCTTAATATTATCAATTTACTTAGCTTGAAAAATATTCTACATATCCACAATTTAGAAAATATCACAATATTTAATGAATATTTACTTTCTTACACTTTATCCAGATATAAATAGACACTGCCTCTTCAGAAATAAGTATTTCAGTCTTTGCTATTTGTTTCAACAAAACTTGTTTATGTGATGGCTTCCAAGTAGGAAATAGTTGTCTTAGAGTGAAAGGACAGAGTTGAATTAATCCCTGGCAGAAGCAGCATGATGACCAAGGATATCCCAATTATATTTCTCAATGTATTTAACACGTAACAGTTTCTTCAAGGCAATATTATTAATAACCTATCCAATGAAACAAAGCATTTTTAACAATGAAATAAGATATAAAATACTTTATGGGATCAGAATAAAAATTCACATGTCATAGAATCACAAAGAGGAGGAAAAAGTAAATAATTTATTACCCATTTATTGAATTATCAACTTTCTATCTGCTCTCCCCAGAAGTTGAGATTTTATTTATTTACATAGTTATTGGGATAAATTAAATAAAAACACATTCCTCCTTTCTAATAAGATGCAATTCAAATCATTGACATACTTTAAAATGAATACAAATTGCCTATCTTCAAGATTTTCTAATGTCATAATGAATGATTAAAAATTGCTTCTCATGGAAGGCTTGGGAAACTCAAGACATTAGTGTTTCAGGTAAAAGAAAATCTCATATTTCTTGTTTTTGTTTTCTAGTCTCAAGGTTTGAAACGTTTTTGTGAAAATTTCCAACAAAATTTTTTAAAAGAATCCAGATGCTAATTTTTACTATGCTTCTTCAAATAATTAAACAAATCTTACTAGTATAGGGCCTATTTAAATATTAATTTTTACCACATTTATAAATACACTAAATGGGACTCTAATTGTGGAGGCAGGGAGAAAGAGGAAGAAATAATAAATGATCCTAAAGATTTTTGAAAAGGATAGGAAAATACTTTTTAAAAAATTTACTTAAAATGCACACATTGTGTATGTTTGTGTGTGTGTATGTGCATGTGTGTGTGTGTGTGTTATTTTGATCTCCTATACACAAACAAGTAATATTACACAAACTTGGCAGATTATATTCAGGAATCTACAATGTGTATACACAACATATGTAGCAAGACAGTTGAAGGAGTTATATGATCTTGGTTTCTCTAAAAACACAAAATGGCTTTTGGAATATTTTTTGTCCCCATTCCTGGTGTAGTAGATGATAGTGAGTTTGATTTAGTTCATTCATTCTGGTGGCTATGATTTATTTACATGCCACTGCGGAAAACATAATCTTGCCACATGTAGCTTGTCCTTATGATTGTATGCGGCTTCTTGGAACTTTGCTCAGAGTATATATTGGTTGAAACTCAAAGAGCCAGGAAGGGACTTCAGTTGGAGGAATTTGGATTAGGGATATAGCATTGAGATCTTAGCTCACTCTTAGTGGCTCATCCACTCCAAGGTTCAGATAGACAATAAGGATAGTGAATCAATCTTTCTTTTCTTTTCTTTCTTTCTTTCTTTCTTTCTTTCTTTCTTTCTTTCTTTCTTTCTTTCTTTCTTTCTTTCTTTCTTTCTTTCTTTCTTTCCAGGCCTCTAATAAGATTTATTTCTTTCTTCCTATCTTTCTTTTTAAATTTTTTAATACTTCATTAATAATTCAAGTTTCATACAATGTATAAGCATGATAGCAACCTACAACACACATATAAATATATACATACGCATACACATATAAATGTGTGTATGTATATGCATGCAATAAAGCAAAGATATCTGCTTAGTTGTGAAGTAATCTCACAAAATCAAATAGATAAATAAATAAAATCTATGTCTTATGGATTTAAAATTCTCATCAAGGAATTCAGATAATAAGATGAGTAAATGAATACTCACTGGAGAGCATTGATACAGACAAAGAAGAATGATGAAGACAGATGAAGAAAAATGCAGGTTGATAGGTAGTGAACACAAGAAGCAGAGAGCAGCTGTTTTGTATTGGAAGCCTT
Source organism: Cricetomys ansorgei (assembly GCA_026225945.1). Lineage (NCBI taxonomy): Eukaryota > Metazoa > Chordata > Mammalia > Rodentia > Nesomyidae > Cricetomys > Cricetomys ansorgei. Next base: position 199,615 of record JAMJFZ010002601.1, on the reverse strand, counting down.
CCATAATGGTTAACTGTTGTTTAAACAGAAACATGAGGGAAATTTCCACACAGAAGAAATAGCAAACACAATTAATGTGAGGTATCTGTCATTCTGAAGAAATGCCAAGGAGATCAATGGAAAGAGAAGTTAATGAACCATGATAGTAACGGGACATGATATAACAACTAAGAATTACTTTGCAGTTCTAGGACTTTGCCAAGTGGGATTTAAACCATGGTTCTTGTGTGTGCTGGTCATAATCTCTGTAATTCCATATGTGTATCACCCCTGTTTTGTCTGGACTATAATATTTCTTGGTGTAATCTTCCATCTCTCCCTCTTATAAATCTTTCCACCTCCTCTTGTGCATAGATACTGGAGCCTTGAGGGAAGAAGTTTGATAAAGCATTCCATTTAGGGCTCAGTGTTCCAAAGTCTCTCATTATCTGCAAATTGTTCAATAGGTTCTTATCATTGGGTTATAGAGAGCAACTTACAGCCTTGTGGTGATTGGGGAGTCTATGAGACACGTTTGAATAATTATTAAATAAAATGAAACTCATTTTGGTCATCAGGGAACAATAAAGAAACAGCAAGTAAATCAATGAAAGTATTTAGATAAAAGACTAAAGGAGTGACAGGAGGGGATGTATCTCAACTAAAGAAAAACATAAATACAAGTAAAATTACAGTCTGTGAAGGTTTACATATGACTATATATATCCATATACATATACGCATGTACCAGCAAGAAATGAAGAAAAGAGGCTGTGGATTTGAAGAAGATCAAGGAGGGCTATATGGGAAGGCTTGTAGGGAAGAAAGCAAAGGGAGAAATGATATAATTATATTATATTCTCAAAATAAAGAATAAAAAAAACAAAACATTGGGACTGTTTTGGGAGAAGGGTTAATATAGAGAGGGAGAAGAGGGACAAAGAAAATGAACAGTGAGTGAGTATGGCCTAAATATATTGTAAGTATCTATGAAAATTTCACAATGAAGCCCAGTATTATGTCCAAACTATACCCACTAATATAAGTAAGTGGATAATGGGATAAATCACAAATCATTTACAGAAAATAATGTATAGCATGAAATCAGCAAGTTTCCCAAATAGTTTCAATATTAGTAGTCACATGTGAATACCTAGAACACAGTGTTTTTATATTTTTATTACTCTGGCTATTTTACTGTTTAAAATTTGAATATGAACATATCTTATGTGATGAATAAGTATGAATAAAGAAATATGAATTTATGATACTATATTTATAAATTTGTAGATACATGTTCAAATAGCAACTACTTTCAGTTATAGGTATATTTTCAAGTCAATTCATTTCTAATTCAGCCTCACTTGTACTCTCAGTATACTGGGAGAATCCATACACGTTCTTGGCCAGAATATAACAAGAATGCTCAAATTCCCTATAAGGCTCTTGTTCTCCACTGAAATTTCATGAAATGTGTTCCTAAAGCTACCCTATTTATTTAACAAAAGCCAAAATAAACATTGAGGTGAAATGTCATCTTCAACAGATAATCCTAGAAAAACTAGATAACTACATGGATATCCTGAAACTTATACATTAAAAGTAATTCTACAGGTACCTGGAGTATCCACACAGGCACCAGTACTTCCTGCAGGCACCAGGACACTCCCCAGGTTTCAGGGAATCATGCAGGAATCCAGGTATCACACAGGCTCCAGGTCAACCAACAGACACCCAGACATCTCACAAGCACCAGCTATTCTTCGGGCACCCAGACACCTGCAGGTACCTGGACATAAAACTGGCACCTGGTCATCCAGCAGTCATTTGGGTCTCCCACAGGGACTAAGTCCTCTCCCAGGTACCGGGAGTTCCCCCAGACACCCAGACATCCTGAAGACACCAGGGCCTCCTGAAGGCACCAGGACCTCCCATGAACACTAGGACAACCCACAGAAGCCTGGACAATCACAGGCACCAGGACTTAGGTGCCAGTGGAAAGCCCTGATGCCTGTAGTAGGTCCTGTTGACTTTCAGATGACCAGATGCTTGCTCTGATGTCTGGGTGCCTGTGTGATATCTGTGGGCCCACAGGATGTCTGGGATTCCTGAATGCCTTCAAGAATCCAGAGTGTCTGTGGCTTGGCCTAGGGCCTTCATGATGCCTGGCATCGGTGAGATTCCCTGGAGACTGGGGAAAGTCCTCAGGCCTATGGGATATCTGGAAGTCTGTGTGATACTCTAGTGCCCATGAGGGGTTCTTGGTCCCCATGGGAAGCCCTGGTGCCTTCAGGATATCCTAATGTATGTGGGAACTCAAGGTGTCAGTGGGAGACATTGGTGGATGAGGGAGGCCCTGGTGACTGTCAGATGACTATGTGTCTTCGTGATGTCTGAGTGCCTGAGAGATGGCCTGGTGCCTGCTGGATATCTGAATATCCTAGTCCCTTCAGGTGGCCCTGATGCCTCAAGTATCTCTGGGTGTTGGCGGGATGACTAGATGTCCACTGTTGCCTGTGGACTGGATGCCTGCATGATATCTGGGTGCCTGCAAGATCTCCTGATGCCTGTGGTAGGTCCTAATGCCTACAGATGTGTGGGTGCCTGTGGGATGTCCAATTGCCTTCAGGGAGCACTGATACACATGGGAAGTCCTATTGACTGCTAGATGACCTTGTGCCTGTGTGAGGTCCTGTTCCCTGAGGGATGTTGAGGTGCCTATGGGATGCTCCAGTGCTTTCAAGATACCAGGGAGCCTGCTTAGTGTCTAATTTGAGCAGTGAGGGCCAAATTCAGGTCGAACACTGTCATGCTTCATGTTGGGCTAGTATGGGCCAGGACAAAGTACACAAACAGAGCAGCCTTCTGCCTTCAAAGACCATGGTAAAGGCCACCACCCATGATCCTGTCACACAAGCTTGACTTAATTTTTATTTCCTTTTATTTTTCTTCTTTTTGAGAGTACAGAGGTGGGAGGGTGGAACAGGGGAGAATGGGAAGAGGGTATTATTGAGATACATTTTAAGAAACTCAGATTACTAATAAAAGTATTATAACAATTTTAAAACATAGTTCTAAGAGGGAAGTTTATAGTTCTAAAGACCTACATCAAAATATCAGAAAGAGCACAAATAGATAATTTTATAATGAAATGCAAAAAATTTAAAAAGAAGTAGAAAACAAATCCAAACCCAGAAGGTGGCAAGAAATAATAAAAAAAAATCAAAGCAGAAACTAATGAAACAGAAATCAAGAAAACAATTAAAAGTACCAACTAATCCAAAGCAAATAATTTGAGAAGACAAAAAAGTTCAACAAACCTTTAGCTCAATTAATCAAAAGAAAGAGAGGACCTAAATTAATAGAATCAGAAATGAACAAGGAAATATTACAACAGACACCACACAAACAGAGAATACTATAAGGGAATAATTTTAAAGCCTGTTCTCCATTAAGTTGGAAAATAAAAAAGAAATAAATGAATTTCTGTGTTCATCCAAATCAAGTTAGGGCTGAAAACTAATGGAAGCCAATGAACCCACAATATTAGACATGAATTAACTTTCTATTACTGCTCTTAATTACTTACTATATAAGCTTATCAAAAATTAATTACATTCTATTTCTGACTATAAATTTCTTACATTTATCTTTATGTACATGAGCTTATTTATGAATTTGTTAATGACTTTAGTCATGACATTTTTGCTCACATTTTTACATTAATGTTTGGTGTGTGGTACAAGAAATATGTGTAGTTTGAGCAAAGTGATGAAATATTCTTAATAATATTTTGACTGTAGGAACTAGATAACTTATTCTTAGTCACACAAGACATTTCTAAAGACAATAAGACAATTGCAAAAGAGTGAAGGGTTACATTAGGAATTTAACTTTAATGGGGTCAGATAATGGGATTCATTCAATATATTGAGAAGCAAGGAACATGGTGATAAGTTATTTCCATCCTACAATGTTAAAACTAAAATCTTAAAGGCAATTTTACTGCCAACACAACCTTTTTGAAAGCATTTTTGACCTCCTTGTTCCTCAGGCTATAGACCAGAGGGTTCAGCATTGGAATAACCATAGTATAGAATACAGATGCAATTTTGTCTGTGTCCATAGAGTGACTGGAGCTAGGCTTTAAGTACATGAAGATAATTGTCCCATAGAAAATAGACACTGCAGTGAGGTGAGAGGCACAGGTGGAAAATGCTTTCTGGTATCCTGTAGCTGAATGCATCTTTATGATGGTGATAAATATCAATATATAGGATACTGAAATTACTAGAAGGGCAAAACTAACATTGAACATAGCTACATAAACAAGAACCAGTTCATTAACATGTCTATCAGAGCAAGAAAGAACCATGACTGCTGGAACATCACAGAAAAAGTGATGGACCACATTAGACATACAAAAAGAGAGGCAAAATGTTTCCGCAGTGTGGATGGAGGCATTCAGGAAACCACAAACATGGCAACTCATAACCAACCATCCACACACAGTGGGAGTCATAGTGGTGGTATAATGCAGGGGTTTGCATACTGCTTCATAGCGATCAAAGGCCATTGCAGCCAAGAGGAAAACTTCCATAGTGGCAAAGGTTGCAAAAAAGAACATCTGAGCAGCACAAGTATTATAGGAGATGACACTATTTTCTCTAAGGAGCCCAATCATGGCTGTGGGTGTGACAGCTGAGGAGTAACCAATGTCCACCAAAGACAAGTTACTGAGGAAAAAGTACATGGGAGTGTGGAGTCTGGAATCCAGGATAATCAGCACAATCATCCCCAGGTTTCCAACCACATTGATAATGTAAAAAAGAATGATCATGATTAACAGAGGGACCTGCAATTCCAGGACACTGGTTAGTCCTAGAAGAATGAACTCTGTAACCTCTGTCCTGTTCTCCATCAGTGAATCATGAGATTCCCTGTAGTGAAAAGAAGAAAAGATAGTAATTTTAATAAATGTGGAAAACAGGTACTTCTCTGAAATTAAATATTTGTGTATTATATACATGGTTTAATTAGAGCAATTAATATGTGTATCTAGTTTCTACATGTGCAAATGAATTTAAATTAAAATTCAGTGCATTCTGTCTAATTAGCAGCAAGCAACTGTTGAATTGATAATATATTCATTGATTATTTCCACCAGTTTTCAAATTTTGTACAATTGTAAACTATAGTTGAAAAATTCCATGAATGATCCAAGATAACATGTCTGCAATTACACACACATTCGCACGTGCGCTTCTGGTAATTAGCCAACATTATGGGGTTTTGAGTTTAGTGTGAGCTATAATAACATTATTCAAAAAAAATGGCTTGTATCTATAATTGTTTAGGGAAACTGGCATGCCATAAGCCAGGATTTTTGTGGGATTAGGTTTTGAAGTCTTGTATCTTCACTGCTCATTTTGCTTTTACTTACAAAGTAGGGTGTACTGAAAAATTTCCAGACTGTACGGCATTTTTTCATGTTTTCTCAGCACCATACTCATGCTTTACTGTACCACCCCATGTTGTGCTTTTTGTCTTGTTTTTCTTGGGTATCTGTACTTTAATTTATATCAAAAGAGATTCCATCTCTCATATGACTCCATCTTTCTCATTTAAAATATTCCCATATTTGAACTGTTGAATTCATGGAAACCTTGTAGCATATGATTTGATTTTAGCCTACAGATGTTTTCCTGACAAACATCATTTTCCAAAACATTAAAATATCACAAATATCACACTGTCCTAAATAAATTCATAGTTGTTTCTGTCAGTTAAAAATAGAATTTAAATATTAAAAATTCATTTGAACCTATTAAGTAAAAACAGTAATTCAATTCTTTTTATTTGAATAAGTCTTTGAAAGCCAGCTACTCTTTGCCATATAACTCCTTTAGATTTACAAACTAAGAGCTATCAGAATGTATGAATGTACAATAATGATAATATTATTGAGGAAATGTTAAAATAAAACTGGAAACTTACGATTTTCTTTGGCTTCTTCTCTAGCTTAAATAATGCTCATTCCACTGTCATTTTTTATGATCTCCAATGACTAACTTACAGTGAGAAAGATGGAATCATTGCCTTGTCAGCTGGACAATCACTCATACAATTATTTTTACAAAATCTACTCTAGAATATCAAAATGATGACACTGGGGATGAGGTGATGTCTCAGTTAATAAAGTGCCTGCAACATATGCCTGAGGATCTCAGTTCAGATCCCCAGGACCTAAATGGAAAAAAATCTGGAGTGAGGACATGCACCTATAACCACAGAGCTAGGGCCAGAGACAGGTGAATCCATAAAACTCAGACCACACTAGTAGAACCCTAAAAGACTCAATAACCTTGGGTTCAATAAGAAACCCTGCTGCAAAAATACAGGTAGGAAGCTATTGAGAAGCAACATGTGTTACTTTTTGGCTTCCACATGCACACACACTTACGTTTGCATATATCCACACTAAAATACGTGACTCACACATACTTGCACACATAGTTTTTAACCGTCTCATCATTTGTCAAACATTTTTTTCATACACTATATATTCATATTTTTTCTTCCTGAATCTCCTTATAGATCCTCCCAATTATGTTTTTTAAAACATGCATATCCCTAATGATGGATTTTTGGGGATTTATATCTCAGATTTATTACAAATTTTTAAGAAAAATATTTAAAATTTCCATCTCTGTGCTTCCTACATCATATTGTAGTCATCCCTGTACTTTTGCATGGATTAGAGATTTGAGTAAAGCAATATTCTGGATATAGAAACTTACTATTCTTCTTGACAACAGGCAACAGTCTTGAGAAGTGAACTTGAAGTGAAAGTGAACTTAAAACATAAATTATGTATCGATTAGTTCTAAGAATAATCTCTTCATCTCTTATAGTGATCAGGGCTCCAAGCTCTATAGGTCAGAAGGAATTTCCTTGGAAGAGTTACTTTCTCTTTCTTTCTAAAATAGGCATAAGAAATGTACCATAACCCTCATAATCCACAGAATAAAGTTAAAAAGCAGTCAGTAAACATTACTGACTCTGTACACGTTACTCAGTAAGGTAAACAGATCTCTAGGGTAGCATCATTTGTTAAGTTTCAGGCTCATAGGACACTTTATTATTTTGATGCATAGAGGCTGGGCAGTAGGCTAGGAGATTGGAGCCTGTGACATATAATGGGAAGTCACCTAGAGTCATGTTGACTTTCATAAGCTACTGTGAAGGAGGCAGGATTATGTTTTGAAGATGTGGAGCTCTCAGGGGACAGACCCTATATGAGATCATCTATTGCTGCTCTTCTCCTGTTCCTCCTGGAAAGGAACAATTAAATGGCCTATGGGGACTGAGTAGGATATTTTGAGGATATACATGCATTTTGTAAATGACTTGCCATACACTATTTAGAGTATCTCGGATAACTTTGTTAAACAGACAGCTATGTAACAGTTTTATAAATTAATATAACTTATATTCTGAGCTTCTTTGTAGTCAATTTTTTCTCCAAGGATGACAGGCAAAGATTTTTTCCATATCATTTGCCTTTGGAAAACTGTCATGCTCTGTAATTGAAATGTGTGGTCTTAGGTTAATCAATCTTTTACTCACTATAAATTCAGTTGGAGTCAACTAATTTTTTTATATAAACTCTAGTGTAGCTTCTTGTTTTTAACCAGGAGTAACCATTATGACAGTTCTATTAAAGCCTTGATGTATTTAAAAATAATTGTGGAGTTATATTTCTCTGTATATATTTTACTCACTTTTTTTCATTTCTTGAATGAGAATCATATTTGTTGATTCTAGTGGTAAATGGTGGTGAATAAAGTTTTGCATGTATGTAAATGAACTTTTGGGTTGCTGTGAGAAAACACTGTGACCAAAAACAAATTATAAAAGAAATAATCTATTTTTGGCTTATGATTCTCAAGGCATATGAGTCTATCACAATGCAGAAAGAAGTAGGAGAACAGCCACTGGTGTGGAGGCAGGAGCAGGAAACTGAGAGTTCACCCATTTAATTTATGTACAACTTACTTTTGTTTTTCTTTCATTTTTATTGATTCTCCATACGTTTACCAAGAATGTATGCTAATTATGTAATGTAATTTTATTTATTTCTTTATTTTATTCATAATAAAAGTGAGTATGTTTGTGGATTATAGAGAAAGGACTCAGCGTTTATGCCTTGTTTCAAATGTGAAGCAGAGAGCACAAACTGGAAGTGGTACAAGGCTTTAAACTCTCAAATCCCATCTCACTTATCATATTCCCTCCAGCAATGCAGCACCTTCTAAACATCCCCAAGCCATGCCGCCAAATGGGGACCAAGTGTCAAACGCCTGAATGAGTCAGTGATAGACATTTTCACTCAAATGAACCATCTCATTGACACTTCAAGCTGATCTATATTGATTAACATTTTTGTATGAATAAGATTTTTATTCCATTTTGGGAAGTATAAATGTGCCTAGTTGAACAGAAGCCCCCAAATTGTTTTTGGAAATGGCTCTATGAGTTTCATTCCCAAGAAAAGTATATTTGACATACATTAAATCCTCCAAAATAAAGAAAAAAAACTTAAAAATTCATTCAATTAAATATAATTATTATTTTCAGATTTTTATAACATTATTATGTCTTTTACATGCAATTTAGCTTTATTTTGCTTTCATTTTAATTTTTCATAATTGCCAAAATGTATATTAATTATGTTTTGTCATATTATTTTATTTATGTATTACTTTATTTTATCGATAGTGAGTATCTTTGTGGGTTATAGTGAAATGGCTCAGCATTACACCTTGCTCAGTGAATGGCTCTGATGGAAGTGCCACTTACTTACCAAACCAGGATCTCCTAATAAGGACAGTGGGAAAGAATGAGGCCAGGTTGGAGAGATCTTAGGAAGACAGACTGAGTCAAGTTTATTTCAAGCAATCAGACATTTTATATACTCATCATAAGAGGATATAATGGTGGATTGCAAGCCTGACAGTGTATACAAGACTGATGTCTAATGTTAAATGTTCAGTAAAGTTCAGCTGACTTCTAAGGAACACAGAGATGCACAGGTGGCCTGTATACTTCACTGCCTGTAGAAGTGCCTCGGGTTCTCAAGATCTGAAAGGAACACAAAGCACCCCAGAAGCCAATGGTTCAAACCTCAAAAACACAATGAGTCACACAGAGTCATTGTGAAAAGGACAGTTTATTCCTTTGCTAGTGTAGCCATTGATTTAGGGCAAAAGGCAGTTTATTCTTTAGCTAATTCAATCCAAGGTCCTAGTCCTGTAGCCCTGAAGCATTTTGTCCTCTGTACAATCTGATCCTAAGCCTAGAAAGGGAATGCTTCCAGCTCCATACAATCCAGAAACTTTAATCCTCCTTACAATCTAATCAACCTCCAAGACTTACTGCAGACTGAATCACTCTTGTCTAGCTCCTTCTGAACTCAGAGATGTACTTGAACTCAACTGAGTGTTCTGATTTAACTCACTCACTGTTCTGGCTCGAGCTCTACTCAGAGCTTACTGGTTCAAACTGAAGTCCAGAGCTGGCTTACTGTTTCTGACCAAGCTTTTCTGAGACCAGCTTACTCTGGCTGACTCTCTGACTGCCTCAAACTGAACTGTTCTGCTCAACTTTAAACTGACTCACTCTTCCCATTTGATACTGACTTCTGCACAACTGCCTCTATGTCTCTGCTTCAGATTCCACAGACTGCTTCTGTGCCTCTGTGAGCTCTCACTGCCCTATACTGCCTCAGTGAGTCTCTCTGGTTTTCTTCCTTATCCTCTGTCTGCCTCTGTATCTCTCTTCAGTCAGACTACTTCTTTGTCACTGTGACTTGTCCCCTGTCTCTGAGCTGAAAGCCTGCTTTTCTATTATGAGAGTTGTGTGTGTCCTCACTCTGATTTATTCTGCTAATTCTTCCTCTGATTTGTTACTTTGCTGGCCCTTTACTCTGACTCATCTCAGATGTTACTTCTTATCTGATACTGACTCTTGAGATCTGCTTCCTGTCTCCCAAGTGTTGAGATTAAAGGTGTGCACTATCACTGCCTTTTGAACATTGGGACAAAATGTGTGTGTTACCACTGCTTTCTTATCATAGGAATTAAAGGTGTGTACCAACATTCTTTCTACCTTAGAGTAACCATGCTGCCAGATTAAAGGATTAAATATTCCTTTACACATTCCCCCTTTCTGTTTAAGATATAAATTGTACTGTGAAAATTACTTTAACTCAGCTTAACTATTGTAATAGGAACAGTTATCAATCCCATAAAATTAAGTCTGAATGTCCCTTTTAAGATCCACTTCAGCCATTATGCAATGATTTTCCATAATTGCAACTATTGGTCCTAATCATCTGTTGAATTCTTTTCAATATTTTTTCAGCAAATGTTTGCCTCAGCATCAAGGTTTTCTAGTCTGATGAACTATCATCTCTCTTTCCTTAGCCAGTTTCTTGAGCTATCTTTCTGCATCTCTTCCTTCCTTGAGTCATGCTTCATGTTAGCAGTTGGTATCCAGGAAGCTTCTCTTACACAGACCAAATCTTAACTTTGATGAACCCCACAGCATGAGAAAATAAAAGCAAATCCTCTTCCTCAGTGTAACATATTCCATGGTTTTATTCTCAGCATTAGTATAAGGTACTATGATTTCTACTGGTTCTGTTCCTGATAATTGATGAAGTTTTATTCTTTTTCTTTTACAGTTAAATCAGAAAGACTTTCAACATAAGTCTTTAGTTTTTTACTCTGATTATGTACTAAGGAGATACATTCTAAAATACTGTCTTCTTTCTGCATGAGTACAGTAGGAGAATGTTGAGAGGCAAAATAACCAGAATACAGTCAAGTTTGGGATCTAAGTGATTCAGATGCACATCCTGAAATTTCTACTCTATTAGAGTTAACTCTTTCTCTGCTCCAGCTGTTAATGTCTAGGACTGTTTAAATTCAAGTCACCTTGTAAAGTTTGAAACAGATTACTTAACTCTTGGGTTGTTAATCCAATAGTAGACTGTATCTAGTTAATATCTCCCAATAATTTTTAAAAATCATTAAGAGTTTGTAACTGATTTCTTTTGATATGTACCCTTTGTGGTTGAATTTTTGTTGACTTAATTTAAATCCTAGATAGTTGATAGAATCTCCTCTCTGTATTTTTTCAGGAGGAATTTGTAATTCTGAACAAGGTAAAATCCTTTTTGCTTTATTAAATATTCTTTCTAATGTATTTGTATCAGAGTCAGTAAACAAGATATCCATATAATGATAACTTATTGATTGAGGAAATTATTTATGAATTATTTCCAGTGGCTTTTGTATACAATATTAACATAAAGTTAGACTATTTAACATTCCCTGGAGAAGGAATTTCTACTGGTATCTTTTCACAGCTTGAACATTGTTATAAGTAGACACTGTAAAAGCAAATTTTTCTCTATCTTGCTCCTCTAATGGAATAGTAAAGAAGTAGTCTTTTAAATCAGTTATTATCATTGTCCATTCCTTAGGTAATAGAAAAGGTAAGGGAACTGTAGTCTGTAATGGACCCACAGGTTGGATTACTTTATGCACAGCTCTGAGGTCAGTTAACATCCTCCAGTTTCCAGATTTCTTCTTAATGACAAATACAGAAGAATTCCAAGGACTAATAGACTCATCTATATATTGAGCCTCCAGCTGCTCTTGTACCACATACTCAAGTACCTAAAATTTGTGTTTAGTTAAGGGTTACTACTCTATCCATACAGGTTTGTTGGTTTACGAGTACCTCCAAATTTTTTTATTCTATCTCCAATACCAAGTTTAAGTTCTTCTAGATGTTGTGTGGGTGAGCTGACAGGGAATCCTGGCTCATGTTTTCTGTTGCTGGATATCCAAAAATCCCCCTTAGGGAGTTTCCCATTGGTAAGGGATTATATATAACTCTTGTTGATCTACATTCATTAGTCCAATGTCTACACTTACCACACTTTCTACAAATCCTGGGAGGCTGAGGCCTTCTTTCTGGAATATCTTTAGATTTAGGAACACCTTGCCTATAATCCCTCTGCAAATGACCTCATCTCGCAAAGTTAAAATATTGGACATTTTGAAGTTCATGACCTTTATCCTTTGCTTGTCCAAATACATAAGCCTTAGGGTCAATATATGCAATAATTCTGATCCATTAATCTATAGGCATTGACTGTGCTTTTAAAGGTCTAATAATTGTTTTACATTTACATTTTCTTTTTTGTTTATTTTTTGAATCAGGGTTTCATTGCTGTACCTCTGGCTGTCCTAGAACTCACTCTGTAGACCGGGCTGTCCTCAAACTCACAGATATCTGCCTGCCTTTGCCTCTCGAGTACTGGGATTGAAGGCATGTACCACCATTTACATTTTCAAACTCTAAAGATTCAATTAATACCTGTATTGTGTCTGTATCTGATATTTCTTTATTTACAATTGAAACTAATCTTTGTAAAATGTCAGTAAAGAATTCTCCTGAGCCTCATAATCTTTGTAAATGATGTAGACCTCTTTCCTGGCTCCTCAACTTTATCACTGGCACTTAAAGCTACTGTACAACATTGTAGTATAACACAGTCATTACATTGTGTCTGCATTCATATATCAGCATTTATCTTTTATGATATTAACACCTTTAGACATATTTTCCATTATTGTTGCCTCTTTTCTCCACCATGTCAGCAATTGCAGCTAAGGACCAGCTTTTAGTATAGCTGTTGGCAAATCTCTCTGGTCTTGTGGGATAATTCTTTTTTGGGTAGCCCAGATATTTAACATCTGTATCACAAAGAGTAAGCACATTCTACATGTTACTACTGCTTCTTTGAAGCATCTTAGATTTATCCATAATTTTGAGGATTTTTGCCATTTTCAGTCATTTTTTTCACAGTAGCTGTGAAAGCTAGTGGGAGTTATTTCCTTTCTTCAATTTGGTTAAGTGAGGGGCACCATAGGTTCACAATTAAATGAAAGTGGTCACCTTTCCTCAATTTCCTTCTGAGGTGGCACAGGAGATTCAATCAGGATGTGGCACATCAAGATGGCATGAGGGCAGGAACTAGTTCCTATATCAAAGGCAAACTAGGCAACCCACTAGGAGTAAAAATGTCCCAGGGGCAGGTAAAAGGGTCAGAGACTCCCCACTCTAGCCTGTAGGAGTTTTGCAAGAACATCAATCCAGACAGTCATAAAATATAGTTAGGGGACACTAAGTTTCTGTCTCTTCAGTCACTATGAGCTCCTATGAGTGCTAGCCAGTTGACACTGTGGGGCTTGTTCTTCTGGTGTTCTCAACCCCTCTGGTCTCCTCCATCCCTCCTCCCCCTCTTCCATGGAGTTCTCTGATTTCTTCTTGACGTTTGTCCCTGGGCCTCTCCATATACTCCCCTTCTTAGTTCAAAAGGGAAGAATTGAGCATACAAAACTATCAAAAAATAATTTTACAGTAAGATTTGATATTGTAAGATTTAGTGACAAAAAGTGGGAAAGGAGAGTGAGAAGAAGAAGGAATGACAGAGAAATATAAGAAGTAATGGATTTGAAAGTGAGAGGAGGGGTGTAGGGAAGTGTTTGGAGGGAGAGAAGAAAAGGGAAATGTTACAATTCTATTACAACCTCAAGAAATCATTCTAAAATCCAATAGAAGGAAGTGACAATTAATGTGTCAAACTACAGGCTTTTGGAATCATTTTGACTACTATTCCCACGAAAATAGTAGTCAGGAATAATCCAGGAATATCACTTTTATGTGCACACATGAATGCACGAAACCATAATTTTGCACAATTTTTATTTATTGTATCAGTCTCAGTTCATAAATGATATTAAGACCACAATGAATGGTCTCCAACCAGGAATGATAACCTTCCCTCTGAAAATCATAGTCCGTCTTTTAATCCCAGTGTGGAGCTCTGAAACTCAGTTCAGATATTGTCTACAGAATACATTTCACAGAACTTAAAAAGGAAATTTAAGCCAAGCATGAAATAGCATAACAAAATGCCAGAAGCAAGAAATAATTTTAGCAAATGTTCCATTGAAGAACTAGAACCAGCCATCACTTTCTAGAAAATACATACTATACACAGTAAGAATTTATTAAGTGCTGCCAAGGTTCAATGAATAAGAGACAGATCAAATCACTGTGATCTAATCACTCATTTAAACAAACATGTAAAATTCTAGCTCTCCTCTATGAGGTGTGCTAGGATGTCTTACAACAAAGGTAATATGTGACACCTTACTGATCTTGTGTTAGAAAAAGCAAGTGCTACAGATCATCACTGAACAGTCAGTGCAATAGTCAAAAAAGATGTCATTCAAACACATTCAAAGAATGTGTAAGCATAGCCAAGTCTTCATGATATTTCTTTTGGAGCTGTCCATTAACATAAAATACATAAATACACGATTACAGTTGATTTTTGAAAATATTCTCTACAGTTTACTGATAAAAGATGACAGTTACTGAATTAATTATTCAGTAAAATGATACATAAATATACTCCACAAGAATATTGTCAAGGAGATCCAAAACTCTTATAGCTATGATCCTGAATACAATATATTTTACTTGATAGAGTAGACTGGCAAAATATGAGAATTGGTTCAGGAATTTAATTCCATGTGAAATAAAATGATAAGTACTGTGCATTATAGAACATTAGGAATAAACCAAGAAGTCTATTTTGCCACCATCAAAACTTTTGTGAATGCATTCTTGACCTCCTTGTTCCTCAGGCTGTAGACCAGAGGATTCAGCATTGGAATAACCATGGTGTAGAACACAGATGCGATTTTGTCAGTGTCCATGGAGTGACTGGAGCTGGGCTGCAAGTACATGAAGATGATTGTCCCATAGAAAATAGATACTGCAGTGAAGTGTGAGGCACAGGTGGATATAGCTTTTCGATGTCCAGCACTTGACTTCATTTTAAAGATCATAATAAAAATGAATGTATATGATATCCATATAACTAAGAGAGCAAAGAAGATATTGAAACTCACTACATAAACAAGAACCAGCTCACTGACAAGTCTGTCAGAACAAGAGAGAACCATGACTGCTGGAATATCACAGAAAAAGTGATGAACCACATTTGACTCACAGAAGAAGAGACTGAATGTGTCCCCAATATGGATAGAGGCATTTAAGAAACCACACACATAGGAACCTATACAAAGACATACACACACACTTGAAGTCATGGTGGTAGCATAATGTAGGGGCTTACACACTGCCGCATAGCGATCATAGGCCATTGAGGCCAACAGGAAATTTTCAACAGTAGCAAAGGCTACAAAGAAGAACATCTGAGCAGCACAGTCATTGTAGGAAATGACCTTGTCTCCTATAAGTAGCCCAGACATGACTGTGGGGGTGACAGCTGAAGAGTAACAAAAGTCCACCAGGGACAGGTTACCTAGAAAAATATACATGGGAGTGTGGAGCCGAGAGTCTAAGAGAATCAGCAGGAACATCCCCAGGTTCCCCACCAGGGTGATGGTATAGATGAGGAGGAAGGAGAAAAACAGGGGAAGCTTCAGGTCCGGGTCATCAGTGAGTCCCAGCAGAAGGAATTGTGTCACTTCTGTCCTGTTCTCCATCTGTGTCATCTTATAATGATTAGATGGTCCATAGCTAAATGAAAAGAGTAACATGATAATAAAGAAGTTGAATTCAATAGAAAGCAAATGTACTGATATAATCTTTCATTGATCAGCAATAGGCACTTTGAGATGATCTAGAAAATACTACTTTTCCTGAACCAAATTTGATATAGTAGTTATACAGAGGGTTACATGTACAGAAATTTGAATTCTCCAACCAATTTTAAATTTTTGTAGTCCATTAATAGAAATGGTGAGATAATTTGATAAAAGTGTTGTGTTAATGATCTTCCAGTTCATTTCAGAGCTCAGTAAATGCTCGTTTTCTCTGCTACTCATTTTCCAAGGATTACTCTAGACGTCTATTCCACATATCCTGTCAATATTAAAATTTGGTGATTATTGCTTTCATGTAATTATGAAGCACCAGAATTTGAGTAATTCCTTCATAGTACTCAAGTATGGGTTACCTGTCTCTGCTTTGAGTCCATGGAAATATTTAACCCATGTTGATTCCCAAGTATTAGAATACAAACAGAATTTTAATTAAATTGAAAATAATACAAAAAATAATTACATGTCTACCCTAGTGAAAATTCAACATCTTTCAAGTTTCAGAGTTCTGTTTCTATTTCTAAGCATGTGTTCTTATTATAGTCTTTGTCTCTGAGAAATAATGGCCTGGAAAAGGGTGCCCTCTAAAATAAGTTCTGTTGCTTTGCACTAAGCATATTTCCCCTTTTCATTACTCATATTTTAGACTCTGGTCAAAAGCCTGAGAATACTTTCTCAGTAACTCTGAGATTTCTCACTCTCTCTGAATCCCTCTTCTTCGTGTATGAAGCTGCCTACCGACTACCATTGCTGAACATGCCAGCTGTCTTGGACTTAACTAAAAATACATAACCTTCTCTCTCATTCTCTTCTCTATCTCCATCATACCAACAGCTGCTAGATTTGCAGCTTGTGTGTGTTATTGATTTTTTTTCTCAAAGTCTATTAACATTGTCTTCAAGCTTTCTTATGGGTTTATTTCTAAGGCATGTTACTAATGAGAGTAAAAACTGAACAGGGAATTCTGGATTCAGAGTTAACAGACATAATATAATGTCTTTGAGTAGCAATTGTGGGCTAATTCTGGTGATGGCAAGGACCACCACTTGATACACTTCTGTGCACTGCAGCCAGATAATCAGCTACAAAACATGGAACATTGATCCATCCCATAGCTACAGCTCACAGAGCATTGGTCCATTTGCTACTTGTAATTCATTGGTCCTGACCTACCTTCCTTGACAACTGAAAAGGAAAAAGTATAAAAAGACCATCTTGAAATATCTTTGTAAGAAGTCAACAGAATCATACAAAAAACAGTAGGATGTTGGTATTAAGCATATGCAGTGAATGTTAGTTTTCATGCTGTGTGTGGATAGGAGAGTGGTCTGGTCTTTGTACTGAGTTGATTTAGGTGGGGGCTGGTAGGAGGGCATCAGCTGCATGTGACTCTGACCCTTCCCTCCCCATGTTGTCTTTCCTGCAATAGCACCACTGAGTGGCTATGCTCTCCAGCATGTTCCTACTTCCTCTGAACACACTGAGTGCTGCTTCTGCATTTCCCTGTGAGACAGTCTTCCCCAAATTCTTACTTGAAATGCACATTTTCATTTGGCAAAAGTATTTTCTGTCAACTTATTTTTCTCACATACTGGGAAAAAATCAACAACATAGAAAAATCAACAACATAAAATGAAATTGCCCATTTATGGACTTTGTCTCACAAATCTTTTACAATTGTATTCTATTTTGTGAAAACATTTCATTTGATATGGCTGTCATGCACTAACAATGTTTTAACTTTCACATTCGTTTTGTTTGCTTAGATATCCAGACTTGCTATATCATTTTGGCAAGTCTTTAAATCCTATGATGAAGATATTCTCCTACCTCAGCTTTCAGAATGGCTGTGGAAAAAGGCATTTTTTGTTTGAATTGAAGCCTTTGAAAGGATATCTTACTAAAGCAAATGCTTATTCTCTACTGTCATTCTCCTGAAATTTTGGAAGTTTAATGTTTTGAACCTATTATATGTCATTACTTTCAGAAAATACTGTAATCCATAATTAATAAGGGAATTATACATGAAGGTATAAATAGGTATAATTACCATTATTTCTGCTGTATTATCATTGAAGAAAGTGAGCATTTTTAAAAGTGCAGACCTTCTAAATTTATTTATTCAATATGAAAAAATTAAGTTCTTTTAAGCATAATATCCATATTTAAACCCATTATTTCAAAAATATGTAAATTTAATGTTCATCCTCACTGATTATGTGAAAACTGTTAAAATGTATATGGGGTCATGCTGAATCATACAGGGTTTTTTAAATTAAAAGAGGATCAGCTCACTCTTCTGGTTTTCTGGATGCTTCTTTATCTTCAGTAATAGGAATATAAACAGGAAAAGACAAAAAACAAATCTATTCAAAATGTCTTGGTTCTTGATTCATATACATGAAATGTTAAGACTTACCTAAACTCCCTATAATGTGATTTTTTTACATTCCTACAATAAAAACTCTTCCACTCCTGTTTTTGTTTTAAGAAACTTTTTCCATTATCCTTTTCTCTCTTAACATAATTCACAGTAGATGTTGCTATCCCACTCTTTTTCCATGCTCTTACAAGTCTCATTGCCAATGTTTATGTAATTTATAAGGTCTCTAGTCCTTTGGAAAAAGGGAACAGTAAACTTAACAGTGTGAATGTAATATAATCAAGTCAGCCACAGAATGTTGGTTACACTGTTCTTTTTCAGGTAGTAGTCAAACATTTCTACATTCTCTGAAACATGGAAAAATAGAGAAAAAGCAACAATGTGCATCAACTTCTGAATCTCTATTAATTCTTCCTATATTATGGAAGGGCCATATACTTGCCTTATCTATCAAACAAAATTGAGATTACATATCTCACATAATTTATATATAGTGACTTAAGAAAAGGAAGAAAGGTTGACATGATATCATACCAATTAAAATCTGTCAGTGTAGCTTTTATCTTTGAGTGTTCTTTTCTTAACCATGTATGGAGAATGAAAGAAAATCTTCAGTTAAGAGGCTGCCATCAAAGATGATTATGATGTCAACAAGCATAGAATGCAATGAACCCTTATGAAACATGACATCAAGCAAGTTCTTATTTTAGAAGCTAATGCATGAAGAGCAAGACAAACTATGTTGACATGGAGATCTCTGGAGATTTCTGTCATGGGAATAGTAAAACTCACATTCTCTTTTCTCCATAAGAAGCAATTAAAACTCTGTGAGCTCCCTGGTGCCTATGGACTGCAATAACTCAACCCAGGGGATCATTAATGAAGGGGAATAAGGAGGCCATGAATCTGGGAGATAGGATGAGAGGCACTGGGAGTGTTTGGAGGGAGATAGCGTTGTATGGATGTGCTCAAGAATCATTATATCAGTACATGAAATTTTCAGAGAATAAATAAAACATTATTGAGAAACTTATTTGATGTGGTTTTTCTCATTGTACACTTGTGTTCATATGACTTGTTACATGTCCTTTTAAATCATTTCAATTAATGTTTATGTATATGCTTAGAACATGTGACCCTATACATAAGTGACCCTAAGAATTCCACTAGGGACTTCCTAGATCTGATAAACACTCTCAGCAAAGTAACTGAATGCAAAATCAGCACACAATAACCAATAGCTCTCATATACATGAGTGACAAACAGCCTGAGTAAGAAATCAGGAAAATACCTTTCACAACATCCTTAAATAACATTAAGTATCTTGGAGTAAATCTAACCAAGAAGTGAAAGACTTAGATAATAAAACTTCATGACTTTGAGTTAAGAAATTGAAGAAGATATCAGAAGATGGAAAGACCTCCCTTGCTCGTGGATTGGTAAGATTAATATAATAAAAATGGCCATTATACCAAAAACAATCTACAGACTCAATGAACCCTCATCAAAATTCTTCCCAGATTTTGAAAGAGCTAGACTGGGCTTCATATAGAAACTCACACACCAACAAACAAAACAAAAACAAAAGTAAAACAGGATAGCAAAAACAAATCTGAACAATAAAGAAACTACTGGAGTTCTTACTATTCCTAATTTCAAGTTGTACTACAAATCTATGGAAATTACAGAGGATTGACACAAAAACAGAAAGATTGGTTGATTCAATCAAATTGAAGACTGGACATAAATACAAACACCTATGATATAGTTCCTTATAACAAAAATAATTGAGAACAAAGGAACAAGAATACTGGGAACAAGCAGATTCATCATTAAATGTGCTGATCAAAATGGATGTCTGCATGTAGAAAAGTGAAAATAGATCCACACCTATCATCCTACAAAAAACTACAAATGGTTCAATGACCTCAACATAAAATCAGAAACACTGAACTCAATAAAAGAGAAACTGGGGGATAGCCTTGAATTCATTGGTACAGGAGAAGTCTTTTTGAACAAAATACTTCTAAATAGGCAATAAGATCAAGAATTAATAAATGGGGCTTCACGAAACTGAAGTTTCTGCAGAGTGAAGAACACTATCATTTAGACAAAGTGGCAGCCTACAAATGGAAAAAGACTTTACCAACTATACACCTGATAGAGGACTGATACACAAAATATATAAATTACTCAAGAAAGTAGGTACCTCAAAACCAAATAACACAATTAAAAAATGTTGCACAGATCTAAACAGAGTTCTCAATATAGAAAACTCAAACGCCAAAGAAACACTAAAAAAAAAAAATACTTATCAATCACCCTTAACCACCAAGAAAATGCAAATCAAAAGTGAGATTCATCTCTCACCTACATAAGATCAATAACACAAGTGACAGTTCATGCTGACAGGGATGTGGAATAAAGGGAAGACTCATCCATTGCTGGTGTGAGTGCAAGCTTGTACAACCATGAAGGAAATCAGTATGGAGGTTCCTCAGCACAATGGGAATAGGAATTGACCTACCTCAAGATCCAGCTGTACCAATCTTGGGCATATACCCAAAGGATGTGATTATGTTTAGCTGATCTTTTAATAATAGCGAGAAATGGAAAACATATATATATATATATATATATATATATATATATATATATATACCTCAACAAAAGAATGAATAAAGAAAGTAGTATTATTCAGCTGTTAAAATGATATCTCTATTCTTTCTCTTTTGTGGAATGGCTATACATTTGATTCATTACAAAAACAAAATTGAGAAGATTACATATCTCACATAATTTATGCCTTGTGACTTAAGAAAAAGAAGAAAAATTGACATGGCATCATTCTAATTAAAAGTCTGTCAATATAGCTTTTACCTTTTAGTGTTTTTACTTAGTCATGCATGAAGACTGAAAGAAAATCTTCAGTCAAGAGATAGCCATCAGAGTGATAATGATGTCCATGAGCATTGAATGCAAAGAACCCTTATGAAACATGACATCAAGCATGTTGTTATTTAAGAAGCTAATGCATGAAGATCAAAAACTACATCGAATTGGTCACCTCTGGAGATTTCTGTCATGGGAATACCTAAAACTTCCATCCTCCTTTCTCTGTAATAAGCAGTTAAAACACTGTAGGCACCCATGTACCTATGGGCAGCAATAATTGAACTCAGGGGATTATTAGTTATGGGGAATAAGGAGGCCATGAGTTTGGGAGACAGGATGAGAGGCTCTCTGAGGGTTTGGAGGAAGATAGTGTTGTGTGGATATGCTGAAGATTCATTATATCAGTGTTTTCAGAGAGTAGATAAAACATTATTGAGAAACTTAGGTGATTTCTGGTTTTTCTCATTGTGCACTTTTGTGTTACTCAATACATGTCTTTTTAAGTTGTTACAGTTAATGTGTAATATCTATAGGCTAGTCCCCACCTACTGTGGTAGATTTCTGTGTAGTATGTCATGTGTGTGTTTATGTGTGTGTGTGTTCTATACAATGTGTACACCAGTACATTTGGGATTCTCTTGTATAATATGGTACTAAGGATACTGGTGAAAATAACTATGAATATCAATTTATAACTAAGAATCAGTAGCTCAATAAATGCATCGGGCATAATTATTAACCTGTTAGAGGCAAAAAAATATAGATACTGTGCATGACAAAAAAAGAAAGTAGTGGGATGCATTTGTTTAAGAGAAGATCATTGATTACTACTGAAGTTTCCTTGTAGTTGTTCAATTTTCAGAAACATTGGCTTTCCTAAACCTTGAGTATTCTGGCCCAGCTGCACATATGGACTTATCAGACTCCACAACTACAAGAGCTAATTCTTTATGACAAATAAATGAAGATTCTATTAGCTTTGATTGTATTTATATCCCCACTTAACCAGTATTTGACTGTGAGTTTGGGAGCACACTCCTATAGATGAACTTGTTATAGATTGCTTCTAATGTTTATGGGCTTGGCATTCTAAAGATATTAGGTATCAAACATTAAGGAATCTGTATTCACTAAGAAAGAAAGTGTGGCAAACCATAATATCACTTGGCAGTATAAAGTATAAAATATCATGATTGGACACTGCAAATAAACCACATAAGTAAAACCAAGCTTACCAAGAAATGTATGTTGTTTTTGAAATCATGTATGTCCTCAAAATTCATATGTTGGAGCCTAAGATTCAAAGTGGCTCGATTAATAAGGGAGACCTTCAGGAGAGATGCTCAGAGGGTAAAGTTGTCCTCAGTGCAGCAGGCAATATGTCAATCATGTACGAGGCAATGAAGCCCTCTCCACATCATCGTGCATCAATGCCTGTGTTGATGGGCTTTGAGGGAACTACAACTTTTTTTTTCTCCCTCCTTCTACTTTGTAAGAATGCTGAATCTTCCTTTGTGCAATCTTCATGTCATTTATATATTTGCTTTTCATTATAAGAAAATACAGCAAATATTTGCCCAACAAGGAAGGAGCCATCACCTAACTTGATGGTAACTTGATTTTGGCTTCCAAGCCTCTAAAGTCTGAGAAATACTTGTATATAGTTTATATATTTTCTACCCTAAGATGCTTTGTCATAGACTTCCAGATTGAATGATATTTTTGAAATTTTTTTCAAATTATAGAACACAATGTGTCTAATTACTCCTGATACCATGTGTAGGAGGGGAAATGAGGTAAGGAATTTGATTACCATTTTAGAAACTGGATGAATGTTTTGACATCTGTCTATAAGAAATATTTATTTTCTCTGGCTGTGTTGCTGAAACTGATGAAACTAGTTCAATCCTATGAGTGTCTAGTTTGAAAAACAAATGAATATCCATCATTTATCGTGGGGTATTTTTAGATTATACTTCTACTTGAGCAGGCTATTTTCTTAGAATACTTGGCCTCCATACCTGGGTAGTTGTCATTTAATCACTCAAAAGCCAGAATAAAATATACTGACTTCTCTAAGAAAGAGAGACTTTTTTAAAAGTTCATCATGTCATTTATTACAGTACCAGCTCCCCTTGAACTCTTCCTGTGGCTTTTAGAGCAAATTGAATTATGAGTCTTCATGGGTACACACTGGGGTTCAATCCTCCATATTAGGACTTGCAAATCTCCAAAACTAAATGGAATTTATTATCTAAAATAAATTTAAAACTACAGTGATTCATTGAAAGTTTAACACTGTTAAAACAAATGTCATTTATAGTCTATATTGAAATGCATTTTAAACTTTGACACTTTCATACATGTATCCAATGTAATTAGATCATATCCAATTCCAATCCTCCTTCCAATATCCCCCAAGCCCTATTCAACATGTGTCTTTCCCTAGTTCACATCCTTTACTTAATTAAAATATTTATTTAAAATTTAATTGCTTTAAGTCCTTTCACTCTCCAATTCCTCCCACATCCCCCTCATTCTCACTCTGTCAAACTGATGGTGTCTATCATCATCATCATCATCATCATCATATATATATATATATATATATATATATATATATACATACACACACACGCACATATATGTATATATATATATACATATACCACTTTCTGAGTCCATTTAGTGTGACTTGTGCATATATGATTACAGCTCTATTTTATATTGAATAACCTGTGACTGGGGCTGAAAATTTTCCCCTTCTGCACAACATGTCTATTGTCATTTGTTCTTCATAGTATTCTGCATAGTATTTTCATTTGTTCAAGCCTTGTTTAGGCACCCTCATTATTGAGCTATCATGGGTGTAGCTTCCCTGAGATTTCCTTTTTAAAAAAAATTGATGCTTCTCATAAGTGTATAGTTTGGGGGTTATCCACTGGGCATGAACAGCCTACCAACAGACATCCTCCAAAGAAAGTAAGGTTGTTACAGATGTCCCATTTGGGCATGAGCACCCCACAGTCATTTCTCTGCCCTTATACCAATTGTGGTTCTCTCTAATAGCCTCTGCTTCAGAAAAGAAGCTTACTTGATGAGGAGTTAGAGCCTCACTAATCTTGGGTGTAAGATAAGTATTTAGAAGGTAGTTGAATCATTTTACTTAGTTGTGTGTTTCTTCAAATGCATTCATCAGTACTTAAAGTATATGTTTAATATATTCATTACTTTTAAGATTGCATTTAAGTGATATGCTACTTGTCACTTGATTAACATCAATGTTTCAGTAAAAATTATTAGATGGTTTGATGTTCTATTTGATTAGTAGAATTCCAGGAAGTAACTAGACATAGAAGTGAGGAGTGGGAACTTAATGAGAACGTGCAAAATAGTGTTTCAGTAGAGCAAAAGATTACCAGTGTCTCTGAAGTACCCTGAACATGGAACCTGTTGGTCATTTCTATGTGTGATTCACTCTGTGACTGATGACTCAAGGGAAAAAATATGGGTCAAACTAAATACAAAGATTTTATTCACTAAGCAAATATTTATTGAGAAGCAACTCCACCACAGACATCTGATAAAATGCAAAATAACCATCATCATTTTATCAGCACATGTTAATTTTACATAAAATGTTCCTTCTAGCATTTTATACACACCTAAATGTATCTTAAGTTTTTTTCTAATTTACTACCATCATCTTCTGTCATAAATACATGTGTGTGTGTGTGTGTGAAAAGGGAAATATATTCAAACAATATATTTGAACAAAACAGTTTTTGCTCCCATAAAATTTGTATTCCTCATGAGAAAGATGAGTAAGTATCAATAATGTGGATACATAGTTGGTGAAGATTGATAAAACTACCAAGAATGACCTAAGAGGGCAGCACAGATCAGGCAGTGGTTTAAACACAATTCTTTCATGAAAGTGATGAGGAAAAGGCCTTGTGACCCAGCAACATTTGATCAATGGCCTGAAAGGAATGAAAGCCTTTCTCCAGGAGAAGTGCAAAGGTCCTGAGGCAAAACCATAACTGTAACTATAAAGAAGAAGCAATGATAAGACTGGGGATGTGGCAAGAGAGAATGCAACTCAACCAATGTAGAAAATGAATGGTCAGGTCTTTCAAAAATGAAAGCACACGTTACCACTTTCTTTGTTCTAAAGAGAGAACAAACAGCAGTTCTAACCTGTGGATCATGACACCTTTGCAGATGGAATGACCCTTCCACAGGGGTCACCTAAGACCATCTGCATATCAGATATTTACATTACAACTCATACCAGTATCAAAATTAAAGTTATAAAGTGGTGGTAACAAACATAATTTTATGGTTGGGGGGTCACCACAACATGACAAACTCCATTAGAAGCATTAGGAAGGTTGAGAAGTACTGACTATAATACTTAGTAATAAACGCAAACATTGATTTTGAAAGCATTATTATGTTTGTGTGTTCTCTGACAAGTTATCCATCTGAAATTAAAATGTGGACATATTGGCTGTATAAAACGACATGATCAAGCAGAGGTAGTAATCTATAAGAGATAGCAGAGTATTTCATATTTCAGTGAAATATGCAAAGAGACCATGCATTATCATCTAAAAATGCATTTTCTGAAGGTGGACTCCTAGAATGTCAGAGAAAAAAATAATTAATATGCAATTTTTACATCAAATACCCAAATTAAAAATTAAATTATCTGCAATAAATACTGCTGTTTTTTTTCCCTGTGAAACAGAAGCACATAAAATTGCATGAATGTTCATACACATATTTATAAGCAGGACTATTCTTATAGGTGTGGTTTAATGTGATAGTGGAGTTTGTAAAACACCTGATATATTAACTGAAGTCTAGGGAATAAAGAAAGCAAGTAGCTAATTCTGTCTGAATTCAGCATCCTAAAAAAGGGGAGAGCAAGCTGGTTAATGTACATCTTGAAGTTCAGACAGGAGTTCTCATGTCAAAGGTTGAGAAAAGATATATGTACTAGTGAAAGGAGGGGAGAGAGGGAAAGAGAGAAAAGAGAGAGAGAAGCAAGGGAATGAAGAAAAGCGAAGAGGAAAAAGAGAGGAGAGGAAAGAAAATTGAAAAAAAACAGACGAAAAAAGGATATAACCATCTACAGAGACAGAGGAAGAATGGTCATTTCTCTGATGTCTGTTCTTTTCAGTAGAGCCCACAATGAATGAGATATTGGCCACAAACACTGATGAGATCAAATCTTTATGAATCTACTGCTGTGAGTATATTTTAGAAAGCCCTGTTGAGACAACAATAGGCAAGTGTCTCATTATTTACCTGGCTAAATTAGAATCCAGTTAAATTAACAAATAATATGGACCTCCAGAAAATCCATGTTCCATTTAACTCTGAAAATTTCTCACATTCCTGAGAGTCTTTCATTACAGAATGCCATGTGCATATCCTCTGTTCACAAGTTTCTTTCTGCACTTGTTTTTATACATTTACATTAACATGTTAGTGCAAAATGCCAAAAGAATGATTCATCAATATCCTGACTGAAGGATTATGTAAACAATCCCCAAGGTGTTTTAAACATGCTGTTATGTGTTGCTGGACAAAATTTTTCCTGTTTTTTATTTCTGTAAAGCAATGTTTCCTGGAACTTTCATGAAAGACAGATTTTAAATATAACTCAGTAATTAGAAAATAACAATGAAGAATAAATCCAAGTATCACAAATCTCTGAAATGTGAAATCAAAGTCACGAAATTCACTTTGCCTCCAAAACAATTTTTTTGAACGCACTCTTCACCTCTTTGTTCCTCAGGCTGTAGACTAGAGGGTTCAGCATAGGAATGACCATAGTGTAGAAAACAGATGCAATTTTGTCAGTGTCCATGGAGTGTTTAGAGCTGGGCTGTACATACATAAAAATACTAGTTCCATAGAAAATAGAGACTGCAGTGAAGTGAGAGGCACAGGTGGATATAGCTTTCTGATGTCCTGCAGCTGAGTGCATTTTCAGGATGTTGACAAAAATGAATATGTAGGATATCCAAATAACTATGAAGGCAAAAAATATGTGGAAGCTCACTATATAGACAAGAACCAGCTCACTGACATGTCTGTCAGAACAAGAGAGAACCATGACTGCTGGAATATCACAGAAAAAGTGATGGACAATATTGGACTCACAGAAAGAGAGCTGGAATGTGTCTCCAATGTGGATGGAGGCATTCAGGAAACCTATGACATAAGATCCAATGATCAGCCATGTGCACACATTTGTTGTCATGGTGGTGGCATAGTGTAGGGGCTTACAAACTGCTGCATAGCGATCATAGGCCATTGAGGCCAACAGGTAATTTTCCACAGTAATAAAGGCTGCAAAGAAGAACATCTGAGCAGCACAATCATTGTAGGAAATGACCTTGTCTCCTACCAGAAAACCAGCCATGACTTTTGGAGTGACAGCTGAAGAGTAACAAAAGTCCACCAGGGACAGGTTACCTAGGAAAATATACATAGGAGTGTGGAGCCGAGAGTCCATGAGAATCAACAAGATCATCCCCAGGTTCCCCACAAGGGTGATGATGTAGATGAGGAGGAAGGTGATAAAGAGGGGAAGCTGAAGGTCTAGGTCATTGGAGAGTCCCAGCAGGATGAACTGTGTTACTTCTGTCCTGTTCTCAATCATGATATACAGTCTCTGCAGGAATGAAAAAAGTCTACTGTAATAAAGAAATGAAATGGTCATCAGAAGGTCTGAGAACATTATTCTACCATTATAGCTATAAATTTTACCTCAAGATTTTCCAAAAGAATGTGCCGACTTGAAAAAAAATTGAATGTCTCAATTGCATACAGGGTAGCACAGCATCAAGTCTGGAATACCTACGTAATTTTAACATTTTATCAATTCATAAACAGACATATAGATAATTTAATAATTTGATGAAAATGACCAGCGTGTATGAACCTATTTGACAGCTCATTTCTCCTAATCATAGTAAAAGCTGGTATTTCCATTTGCTTAACTCTCAAAATTTGCTGTAGACACTTTGTGCCCTTGCCACACCCTCTCAGCAATGTTTCTTGTTACATTCCTATAAATTATTAAGCACAAGAAAGTGCTTAATAATTCATCATACTGATATGATACTTAGTTACAATCCTATCTCTGCAACCATGGAAAATTTTAACTCAGGCTGGATAATTCCTAAGTAGATCTAAAGTATATTTGAGTTAAATTAAACTTAAACCTTTGATTAATCAGTTTCATGTGTGGTTCATAATACTTTTAACTATAAGTGGAGGTAACAAACAAGCAAATGGAATCCTGGAGTATGAATTGAGTCCTCTTTTAATGACAAAAACGTGTGTGTTCCAAACCTTCAATGAAATGCAAATATACAATGCACAAGATAGTCATGACCTCATCAATGAATATCATTTCTCTCACTCCTATTTATATTTTTTGTTTGTTAATTTCAATTTATTTTAAAGAGAAACAAAATAACATTAGTTTTGCTTTTAAAACAATATAGCCATGAATCAACATATACTTGAGTACACTTTCAGATTTACTACAGGCATTTTAGTGAACTTAGGTAAAATAACAATCATTTTCTTGCAAATCTTGTATTCAGGTTTTGTGTTGTGGTCTTATTAAAATTATAAGACCATAACTTATAAAATGTCACCAGTTATATACTATACATAGCACAAACTTATTTTTACTTATTATGAAGAAGAGAAAACTGAGAAACTAAACATATTTATGGAAACATACAGAAAATCATGTAGCTAGTCTATAAAAAAGGGCTACATGTATCCTGAGAACACAGTGATAACCAGGATAGCACCCTTCATCTGTTAAGAGCACTGGCTGCTCTCCCAGAGTGACAGACTACATTTTATAAGGACAATGACTTGTAACATGAATCTCTGAAGAACTCATGATAGACATTTTGACATTTATGCTCCAGTCTCACCTCAGTATACTTATAAGTCTTTTGAAATTATCTCCATCTTCAAATAACCAATAGTAGAGAGAAATTTCCTACCATGTTGCATAAATTCTACTTCTCACTTGAATATTGAGGAACATGGAAGTGGTATGCCATTTGGCTAGAAGAAAAAGAACATCCAATTCATAAAGTGACTTTGAAGTCATGAATTCAGTTATGTTATATTCAGTAAATAATATCAGATAATCTCTCAGTTAGGGTTCAAAATATTCTAATTTCCATAATATAGGAAAGAATAATGAAAAGAATATCCACACAGGTCAAGTTGTGAATCTGTCTTGTATTCTTTCTGTATCACTTCCACCTTATTTGTAAGAGACACATTATTTTTCTCTCACAAATCATAAATTGTGTCTGCAAATAACAAATAAAAGAGGGCACAAAACATCATATAAAGAGGTTGTTATTGGAAAATATATAATTTTTCTCCTTGATCTCTTCTCTTACCATGGTTGAAATGTGACATCCAATCTCTGGTCAGGAAAACGTTCTTATATATTCACAATGATTACCATTTAGATAAATAACTAATGTCCACTGGGGCATGACATAGTGCACTTCCTATAAACACATGATGCTGAGTTGGTTTGTGTACTATATGAAAAACTGTAACAATGACAGAAAGATGGAAGTCTCTAGAGATTTCCCTCCAGAGAATATGTAACCTGTGGATTCATGCATCCTAAAGAAGAGGCAATTATCTTTCCTGTGGGGATCAGGTGACTATTATGTCTTTAAAAATAAAATGTATCCTTTGCTTAATAAGTAAAAAATTAGGAAATATACCCTAATGTGGTATAGCATGATATATTTCTACATGTGTATAGATTATACTGTATTTATATCAGGTTAAATATATCTATCTCCAGACATTCATAGGATCTTTGTGGTGAAAATTAAAAGGGTTCTTTTCTTTGAAACACATAGTTCCTCGATGTTATCTATAGTCATCCTGCTGTGTAATACCACACTAAAACCTCTGATCACCATTAATAACTACTGTCCAGCTTTTACTGATCCCCCTTCATACTATTGTATGTAAATCTCAACTTCAGTGTGATCCATTTAAAAATGCCACATATGAATGAGATCAATCAGCAATTATTTGTCGGTCTGGCTCATGGTACCTAATATAGTGACCTCTAGTTCCACTCATGTTGCTGTAAATTATTTTACTTGCTTAAGCTTGAATAGTGTTACATGATGTTCATCCTCCACATTTTCCTTATCCTTTATCTTTTCAGCAGCTGATGGATGATCTGGGTGTTTTCATTATAAAAAATTTCATTTCCTTGAGAAAGTTGTATGGAGGTTGAGAAGTTCACATTTACATAATTTTTTGCATTATTTTAGAATTGATGTTTGTATTTTTTCCACATTCTCAAAATTCAGCTGCCAACAGACATAGCCTTGGCCCCATCTAAACCACATCATCTCTGTGCTGACTCGAAAGAAACACACCCAAGAGATTTCATTTGAGTGAAGCTGATCTCTCCTTAAACACAGCTGATTTTCTAATCCTAACTATAGAGAACACACAGATTTACAAATTTCATATGAAAATAATAATAGAGTTTCTGCTTCCCTCTGAAATTTCACAAACCAGGCTTCCATTTTCTGCATTTTTTCCAGATTTATAAAAGTTTTTATCTTTTTTAAATTGAGAAGGGTTTTCATACAATATATTCTGATAAGGCTTTCCCTTCCCCATACTTATATTTCCCCTTCCCTCCATGTGTCCTCTAAAGTCAATTTTTGTCACCTAGCCTTTCTGAGTTTGTGAATTGTAACATGGTTATCATTTATGATAATATTCACTTATAAGTGAGTACATATCATGTTCGTCTTTCTGGGTCTGGAATACTTCACTTGGGATTTTTCTTTCTAGTTCCATCCCTTTGCCTTCAAATTTAATGATGTCATTGTGGATTGCTGTATAGTACTGCATTATGTAAATGTACCCCATTTTCTCTATCCATTCTTTGGTTGAGGGACATCTATATTGTTTCCAGTTTCTGGCTATTTTGAAAAAAGCTACTATGCACATAATTGAGCAGAT
Source organism: Cricetomys ansorgei (assembly GCA_026225945.1). Lineage (NCBI taxonomy): Eukaryota > Metazoa > Chordata > Mammalia > Rodentia > Nesomyidae > Cricetomys > Cricetomys ansorgei. Next base: position 168,507 of record JAMJFZ010002601.1, on the reverse strand, counting down.
TTTCTTATGCTAAGATGGAGCATCCTTTGGATGTTTATCTAAGAGTGGTATAGCTGAGTCTTGAGGTAGATCAATTCCCACTTTTCTGAAGAACAGCTATTTTGAATTCCACAGTGGCTCTAAAGGTTTGCACTCACACTAGCAATGAAGGAACCTTACCCTTGCTCCACATCCATGCCAGCATGAGCTGTCACTTGTGTTATTGATCTTGCCATTCTGACAGGTATAAGATGGAATCTCAAAGTAGTTTTGATTTGCATTTTCCTGGTGGCTAAGGATATTGAACATTTCTTTAAGTGTGTAAGCCATTTGAGATTATTGAGAATTCTGTTTAAATCTGTACTCCATTTTTAATTAGATTAATTGGTTTGTTGATGTCTACTTTCTTGAGTTCTTTTTATATTTTGGTTATTAGCTTTCTCTCAGATTTTGAGTTGGTGAAAATCTTTTCCCATTCTGTAGGCTGCTTTTTGTCCAATTGACCTTGTCCTTTGCATTACACAATCATTTTTGTTTCATGAGGCCTCATGTAGTAATTAGCACCTCCTCTATTGGTGTTCTGTTCAGGGAGTTGTCTCCTGTGCCAATACATTCAAGGTTATTCCCCACTTTCTCTTCTATCAGGTTCAGTGTATATGATTTCATGTTGAGGTCCTTGATCCACATGGACTTGAGTTTTGTACAGGGTGATAAATATGCATCTTAAATATGCATTTCTGTCTTCTTTATTAAAACTCATATGTCTGTAGGTGCATGGATTTATGTCTGAGTCTTTTATTCAGTTCCATTGATCAATAGGTCTGTGTCTGGTTGGGGAAAATATGTGATTTTTTGTTAGTGTAGCTGTGTAATAAAGCTTGAAATCAAGAATGGTGATACCTCTGGCAGTTCTTTTATTGTTCATGATAGCTTTAACTCTCCTGTTTTTTTCTTCTTTTCCATATGAAGTCTAGTATTGTCATTTCAAGATTTATAAAGAATTGTGTTGCAATTTTGATAGGGATTGAGTTGAATCTGTAGATTGCTTTTGGCAGAATGACCAGTATTGCTATGTTAATCCTACTGATCCATGAGCACAGGAGATCTTTCCATCTTCTGAAATTTTCTTCAAAGACTTGGGGTTTTTGCCTTACAAGTCTTTCATTTGCTCAGTTAAAGTAATCCCAAGATAGTTTGCATTATTTGTGACAATTACGAAGGGTGTTGTTTCCCTGATTTCTTTCTTAGTCCATTCGTCATTTGTATATAGGAAGGCTACTGATTTTTTTTTTAGTTAATCATGTATCTAGCCATTTTGCTGAAGGTGTTTATTGGCTGTAGAATATTTTGGGTTCCTTATGTGTATTATCATATCATTTGCAAATAATTATACTTTGACTTCTTCCAGTGCAGCGGAAACTCCCTGGAATCTACAAGAGTGACCCTATCAGGAACTCTTAGTAATGGTGAGTACAAAGCCTGAACCAGGCATATTCTGTAACCAGGTAAGGCTTTCAGTGGTGGGACTTAGGCACCAATCCAGCAACAAAATCTTCAACCTACAATCTGTCCTGCCTGCAAGGTATACTGGGGCAAAGAACTTGTGGGAGTGGCTAACCAATGACTGTTCTAACTTGAGGCCCACGCCAAGAGAGGGGCCTATGCCCAACACTGTCTTTATGGCCAGGAACCAATGACTAGATAGCCAGGAGACCAAGGATAGAACCAAACACAACTTTCAAAAAAATCCAATAAAATGATTCCTAATGATATTTTGATATATTCTTAGATAAGTGCCTAATCTAGTCATCATCAGCAAGCCTTCCTCCAATAGTTGATGGGAGCAGATCCAGAGACCCACAATAGAGAGCCACAATTGAAGATCTCCATCAGGAATCTCCCCTCAGAGCTCTAGGAACCCCTCATAGAAGAAGGGGATGAAGTATTGTAGGAGCCATAAGAGTAAAGGACACCAGGAAAGCACAGCTTACATAATAATTTAAGCATGCCTTAAAGGGGCTCACAAAGCCTACAGTAGCATTCATGTGACTGTCTGGGTCTAAACTAGGTCCTCTGCATATATACTATGGTTATTAGATTGGTGTTTTTGTGAGACTCCTAATAATGGGAGTGGGGGTATCTCTGACTCTTTTGCCTGTTCCTGGGATCCTTTGCCTCCTACTGGGTTACTTCCTTCACCATTGATATGAAGGTTTGTGCTTAGCCTTATTGTATCTTGTTATGTTGTATTTAGTTGATAACCCTGGGATACCTGCTCTTTGCTTAAGGAAAATGGAGGAGAACTGGATCTAGGGGAGGGAGGAGATGGGAGGTTATTTTGGAGGAGTGGAGGGAGGGAAACAGCCATTGGGATGTATTATATGAGGCAAGAATAAATATTAATTAAATTAAAAAAAAAGAAACAAAGAAAAAAAGCACCTTATAAAAATACAAAAACAGAAGACAAAATACAAAAGCAATAGACCAATTGACAAAGGCTACAAAAGGCTACAAAAATACCATTGAGTTTGTTTTATGTTGGCCACCTATTCTTGGGCATGGGACCTGCCCTGAATTGTAGTTTATATACCCAATGAGACTCCACTAGAGAAAACAAAATTTTCCATTGCAAAGGTTATCACATGCAGATAGCTTCTTGGTTAGGGTTTGGACTCTGTGCCCACTTCCCCTTGCTGGGAGGTCCTTTGTTGGGACCTTGTCTGGCTTGAAGTGTGCAGGTCTGGTGCATACTTCCATACTGCTGCACTGCCACAGTCTCTATGGGTTCAATATGTATCTATTGTATTGTTTCCAGAAAACACTATTTGCTTGGAGTCATATATCATCTATAGCTCTTAAATCGTTCTGCCTCCTCATCTGAATATATCCCTAAGCCTTGAGGGAATGGATTTGAGGAAGACACAACATTTAGCACTGAGTGTTCCAAAGTCTTTCACTTTCTGTACATTTTCCAATTGAGGGTCTCTGTGTTAGTTCCCATCTATTGTGAGAAGTATCTCTGATGGCTGAGTGAGGCACTGACCTATGGGTATAGCAGAATGACTTTGAGCCATTATATTGCTATGTACCTTTAGCAGAACAATGTACTAGGCTTTTCCATAGGACAGAGGCCTGTTGAGACTCAAGTTCTTGGCCACCATAGCAGTGTCAGATATGGGTTCCATCTCACAGGGTGGGCTATAAAGTCAATCAGAGAGTGGTTGGTTACTTCCATAACATCTGTCCCCCTGTTGCATCTGCATACCTCTCAGCAAGTCACCATTGTAGGTGAAGAGTTTATAGCTGAGTTGATGATTACCTATCTATACTGGTAGCACACAGAGTTGCTTCCAGTACCATGAATGCAGTCAGTAGGAATGAAACCTCTAGTGAGAAACAAGCATAACTTCTCCATGTTCAATGGGATATATGAGTGTTGTCTTCAGCAATGTGGCCTTATCATTAGTTTGTTGAGAACAAACAATAATTTTGACAATAGTCTTAGATGTTTGGGAGTTCCCTTTATGCCCCTTTAGCCAATGACCACAAAGCAAAGTGCTTTCTGACAGCAAAGTCAACAGTATTCCCTCCTTGTCCACTTTAGGGCTCATTATCTCAGGTCCTTTTTGGTGCTGTCCCCAGAAATTTGAAATTTTATGAGGCTATACTATTACCTGAGTGTCATTGTATTGGTTAGATCTAATGAGCAATATTAAAAGACCTAAATTTTATTACCTTTTATTTTTGGTTATGTGTATGTGTGTGTTAGGGGGTATATAAATAAAGTGGTAATAAACTCAGCAGGGTGTGTGTGTGTGTGTGTGTGTGTGTGTGTAACAAAAATTATTAAATATAAAATGTTATGAATTTGAGAGGGTAACTGGATGATACTGCCGGAGTCAGAGGCAAAGAAGGTAGAACTTAAATGACTTAAATACAGTTTTATATATAAAATTCTTTTTAAAAATTAATTTAAATTGAAATCATTTTTTAAAAGAATAAGTGAAAAATCATTCAATGCCTGCATCTCATCTCAAAGTACAAGAAAATTGGTAAGTTTTTGGCTGTAGTCAGGACAATTGTGTCATGTTAGGTTAACAGATACCTTTATTTGAAAATTACATAAGTTTAAAGAGCTATTTATTTGGGTCAATTAACAGAGGGAAGAATTGTAATGAAGAATGTCTAAGTACCAACCTGGTAAGCTCTGGAGGAAGATATTAGCACTAAATCAGTTGACTTGGTTTGGATCACTCTTCACTTTATGAATGAGGCTTACTCAATAAATTAAAGTCTTAGATAGAAAATAATTCTTTGGTTCCCTGAGTAGAGGGAGTTGAAAACAGACTGCTTTTGAAATGAAATCCAGTCTCAAAAATGAGTATATTCAGACACAACTAGTCTTAGCAATTTTTTAACTTGTAGTAGACAACTTTGCCAAGCACTATACAAATGAAGTAGAAAACAATAACAAGGAAAATTTTAATGAGTTAAGAACATACTATAATCTAGAGTAAAACAGATTAAAAAGAGGAACTATGAAATACTTTGACACAGATAAATCAAAAGCACATCATTTCAAAAAATTTCGGTAGGCAGGAAATGTGATAGTAACAGGAAATAGATAACTGTAGCATGTGTAAAAGTAAGAATGATATCATGGAAATAACTCAACATTAAACTTCAAAGAAATAAAAATTAAAGAGAGAAAGAAATATTAAAACTGGTAAAACATATAGAATAGGGAAATTGACAACTAGTCTGTTCTCTCTAATGAAAAGTTCGCTCTAACTGGTGGAATTCTGTAGACTGACTGTAGAAGAAGAGAAAAAAGCATAACTAAAATCATAAGTTAAAGTGGGTAAGTTTTGGAAAACACCAATAAAACACAAATTCCTGAAAGTCCACAGTGCTAAACCAAACCATGGAGTAAGAGATTATCTGAATACATCTATAGCTAGCATAGGGATTGACTAAAAAATTATATTTCCAAAAGAAAATCCCAGGAACAAGTAGTTGCACCTGTTGATTCTTTCAAAGTATAGTAAAATTGTAAGACTACAGCAGAGGAGTAACTAGGGGAGGGATTGTTATTATGCTGTATGGTGAATCAACATATTACTGCAAGTAAAAGACTTACACCAACCCACAGTTCATGAAGTCGGTCCATCAGTCTCACTAAGAAGTCAGTGGTCTGTTAGAGGTACGGTCACCCCACAGACTCTAGAGAAAGTCTTTTCCTTGCCTAAATCAGCCTCTGATGGCTGATACCATTCTTTGCTCACCTTACACTAATGTTTCTCCATTTTCACTTTGCCAACTTCCTTTCACCTATAGTAAAATATCCTAAATCACATTTATAAGGACAAATGGTATTATTTTTGGTGCATACATGGAAAAATCACAGTGGTTTCTTTTGCTTAATATCCTTATCCTAATTGTGTCAATATTATCATGCTACTGAAAGAGAACACAAAGTTGAGTAGGTAGGGATATTGGTAGGATGGGGTTGGGAAGGGGAGGATGATCAAAATATATTGTATAAGAAATTTAAATAAAAATTTAGTTACATAAAAATAATAATGAAAGATTTTCTTTAAATTAATAAATAAATCTTTTCTTGGTCATTACTGAGCTCATCAGACAGTGATATGTAAATCTCACTTCTATAATTTTACATAGTATATAAAGAAAACCTCAGGGAAATGAATCCAATTATAAAGTGATAACTCTGTATCATTGTAAATTTATACAGTATTATGTATTTTCAGAAGATAAAAAAATCATACCGATTATTTGGCTTCTAAAACTATTCTTCTGAATGCATTCTTGACCTCCCTGTTCCTCAGGCTATAGACCAGAGGGTTCAGCATAGGGATGACCATAGTGTAAAAGACAGATGCAATTTTGTCAGTGTCCATAGAATGACTGGAGGTAGGTTGTAAATACATGAAAATAAGAGTCCCATAGAAAATAAAGACTGAAGTAAAGTGGGAGGCACAGGTGGATATAGCTTTCTGATGCCCTGTACCTGAGTGCATCTTTAGAATGGTGAGAAAAATCAATATGTAGGATATTAAGATAATCAAGAGAGCAAGGAAGATATTGAAGCTGGCTAAGTCAATAAGAATAAGCTCATTATAATGTCTATCAGAGCAAGAGAGAACCATGACTGCTGGAACATCACAGAAAAAGTGATGGATGACATTGGGCCCACAGAAAGAGAGCCTGAATGTGTCTTCAGTGTATATGGATCCATTAAGGAAACCATAGACATAGCAACTTATGACCAGCCATGTATACACCCTTTTTGTCATGCTGGTGGCATAGTGTAGGGGCTTACACACTGCTGCATACCGATCATAGGCCATTGAGGCTAACAAGAAATTCTCAACAGTACCAAAGGATCCAAAAAAGAAAATCTGGGCAGCACAAGCACTGTAAGAGATGACCTTTTCTCTTATAAGAAACCCAGCCATTACTGTGGGAGTGACAGCTGAAGAATAACAAAAATCCACCAGAGACAGGTTACCTAGGAAAAAGTACATGGGGGTATGGAGCTGATAATCAAAGAGAATCAGCAGGAACATCCCCAGATTCCCCACCAGAGTGATGGTGTAGATGAGGAGGAAGGTGACAAAGAGGGGAACCTGTAGGCCTGGGTCATTGGTGAGTCCCAGCAGGATGAATTGTGTCACTTCTGTCCTGTTCTCTGACAGTGCCATCTAAGGGCCACAAGATGCTCTGTATCAATGAGAAAAAAAGGACATGATAATAAAGAAACAGAACTATAAGCGGAAAATATAAGCTAAGATACACTCTTCTATTGTAGCAACAATTTGCAATTCAAGACCTTAAAATAGAAAATCAAACGGTGCACTAATTATTTATCAGAGAATAAGCAATGAAATTTGAGAAATACTAATGATTCACTCATACAGTTCAAAAATATTGTAACTTGTTGATTGAAATGTAAACAACTTTACAACGTTATTAAAACTATTTGTGTGGATATCTATCTACCAAATCACTCATCCTGAGCTTAGTATAATTTGATATTGTGACTCATTCACCTTTAAAGAATGGCTATAGCACATTTAGATGTGCTCTCCCTAGCTTATTTCAATAATATTGTGGATTCTGTTTTTATATTATTCTGGATTATGAAGAAAAAAGACTGAGTAATCAACTCATATCTTATGCAATTATTAGTTGAGTTTCTGTGCCAGACTGATGCAAACATTTAACCCATGATAACCATTCCTATGTTTAATGGGCGAAACTGTATTAAAATCACACTGAATTTAATGCACAATTTATTAGTGCCATAACTCTACTTTGATTTAACCTTTGTAGTATATCATGGTAAATTTGATAACTGATTTAATGTTGAATTTTGTATTGTTTACTAGCAGACTCTCACTGAAGGTAAAATAAACCTTAAAGTAAAACTCATGGGTGTTCAATAATTATTCACTCCAATATAAAAGTATCATCAGGGAATTAACAAGCTCTGAGTTGTATTTTAATATATTTTACAAAATCTCCCTTTATTACTGTCAGTATATCTACCTATATAAGCATAGTGAGACAGAGTGTTGACTGAAAGCATCAATTTTTTATTAAGATATAGAAAGGTTTAAATCTTAAATGTGAATAACACACTTCTGTAAAGAGTAGAGTCATTGGGGTGAATGCAGTGAGAGCACTTTCATCATGTAGAAGAAATTCTGAGTGAAAGCATGTCTTCAGACTTAGCAGACACAGAGCCTAGGATATAGAAGAAATGCATAAGAGACATATTATTTGACATTTCAGTGAGACTAGTCCTAACCTCACTCCTCTAAATATTACATCTCCATCTTCAAATAGAAATAATGAAGCCACTTTGAAGTGTTATGAGAAGTAAATAAAATACTAAAAAGAAGACAAAACATCTCTGGGTATCCACCACAGTCTGATGCTTGCTATCATGTTATATTCAGACCAGGACAATGGTCTTTGCACTGGCTCAGTCAGGGTAGACATTGACATATGTAATTTCAGTTGGGGGCAAGTTTGAACTTGAAATTTCTCTCCCCAATTTACATTTTTTCCTATTAGGGCTACTCAGATTCTCTGTGCCTTCTCGTAATTCTCTTTCTCTTCTTACTCAAAAAATATGAATGTTGCTCTTGGAAGGCTATGTAAAACTATGAATTCTCAAAAATTCCTCCTTGAAATCATATTTTATGTTGGGTAAAGTGCTTTATTGATCATAAAACTCATTCATTCTCTGTGTTGTTACCATCATACCATGGACAAATCACCTAGAAAAATTGTTGAAAAGTCCAAATTTGAGGGCTGCCTTAAGCTCAAACATCTGTTATAATAGAGTTCCATGGTGTTTTTTATTTGGATCTATTCTTATACAATAATAGTATTTAAAACTTTTTTAACTCTTAGCATTGGCATGGCTGAGAGATTTCTCAGTAGATTGGAGTTCAACCTTTAGAAGATTGTGAATCCTGTACTATTATATGATCCTCACTGTATTTCTCACAAATTTTGGCAACTTCAATTCATAAGCCTGCCACATAAAGGTATATATCTTAACTGCCATGATTACTTTAAATGTGTATGTGACAAACAATGATGAGGACTTTGCATATTAATGTATATATGTCTATGTAAAGCAGGAAGAAGTATTGATCTTACTTTTCCATCAAGGAAAATGAGGGGTTGTTATGTTTCTGGTGCTCTAAAACAGTATATACCAAGAACAAGAGAAAATTCAAAAGCAACCTTGGGTGTCACATACAGTCTCTTCAGATACTTATGCTTTGAATCACATCCTCAGTGTGTACAGACAAGCATCGTAAATGAACATGAGATTCACGGGAGAAGCTAAAATGAAATTAACAGCATGTTAACTCACTGAGGACCATTATGTATGTTAAATGATTATCTCACTCTTCCAGGTGGGTTTTTTTGCCTCTAATGAAAGATGAATATGATAAAGTAAGCATCTAATCAATTACAATTCCTTATGTCTATGTTTTGTGTTGCAAACAAGCATGTTTCACAAAGATCAGTGAAGTCCCTATGATGGAAGGCTTCATATTTGTTACCCAGATTCACCTGATTTTTGAGAAAACAACTGTAATTATCTATTTACTGCAAGTACATGCTTGTGTCAATCATATTTCTCAATAGCAGCACTTAAGAAATACAGACTCTTACCTGTTTGTTGGAATAAATATATGTTAATGAAGAATATTTACCTGAAACCTCAAAAATGCCTGTGGAATATCACATAGATTCTGATAAAGGGGCTTCCTCTCAGTTTGTAATTAGAAAGTTGAAGGTTCCCTAAGGCAATGAAAACCATGGAAGAAATTAATAATGTTGATCAATTTCTAAATCAACCATAAGTTCTTAATGTTCTCTGGAAGATTCACTTATTACTTGCTTCTCTATAAGATAAGTGGAAGATTATATCCTTACATTGTTGAGATTGTATATATAAAAATAACAAATAGAAATATATAAATCATCTCACAAAGAGATTGCAATTTAAAGCCTTTATCAGTGGAATTTCCTTCTGTTCTTTGAGTGTTTTTCTTGGCCATGATTGAGAGCTTATAACAAGTCCTTCTTTAAGAAGCCCTGTGGGTTCTAACCTGATTGTCATTATCATCCAGTTCAGGAAATAACAAAGTATGATATGCAGTGAGTTCTTTTTAAAACCATGTGATACAGGCTCTTCCATGGAGATCTGCAGAGAATTGTACACAACTTCCAAGCTCTGGAAATTTCCCCTATGAGATAGTCAGTCATTCCTGACTCTACTTTCTGGGGAAACGGTAATTCAACTATGGGGATAAAATTGGTGACTCTAATTGCTCGCAGGATTTTTAAAATTAAAATATAATTGCATCATTTTTTCTCTCCCTTTTTTCTATCCAACTCCTCACATGGACTTTCCTTCCTCCCTTTCAAAATCATGTCATTTTTTAAACTAATTGTTACTTTAGATATATGTAATTGCTGAAATATATAAGTACTTTATCAGTCCATTTATTGTTACTTGTGTGTATATAATTTCAGAGATGACCACCTGGATAACCAACAAGGGGTCTAACTATATTAGATGTTATTACTTGCTTGTTTGTTGGTGGTGGATTTTTTTCCTTTGATGTCCTAATAAATGCTTAATCATAATACCATAGAATGCAAAGTTTTTATTGTATTGTTCTAAATTTTTTGACTAATGTATTGTCAGGTATCCACCAAAGCAATCACTTAAACCAGGTTATGTGATCTTTTGCTTGATAATTGCTTCTACCATCTATAGCTTCTGGCATTAAGTACACTTTTGTTACCAAGGCAAATATTCTTCTTCTGGAATATTCTTAATTGTAATCCTGGAGTATGTGGTGTTTTGGTCTGCATTTAGCACACAGCATTGGAAGTCATTTCCCTTATCATTAATGTCACAATGGGATCTGTTTTGTTGAAGAGTACAAGGCCATTATATAAACATTAGAAATGTTTTCATTTTTTCAATTGAGGTACATTTGTGTTTCAATGTTAGATTGTCAGACATAAATTTGATTTTTCAAAAAGAACTGTTATATATAGTGTTTGGTGTAGTCACAAGTTTTTGTGGTATAAATAAAAAGCCCATGAGCTGGGTTGTTTTATTAAATTTTTCTTTATTTTTGAGATTATTTTGAGATTAAAATAAAATTACTTAATTTCTCCTTTCCTTTCCTCTCTCCAAACCCTCTAAAATACCCCTCCTTTCTCTCAAATTCATGTCTTCTTTTTTATTGATTGTTGTTACACACACACACACACACACACACACACACACACACACACACACACACACATATATATATATATATATATATATATATATATATATATATATATATATATATATATCCTACACAGTCCATATAATGTTATTCATATGTTTTCAGGGTTGACCATTTGGTATCAGATACCAATTGGTGTGCTCTTCTCTATGGAAACTATTACTTCTACTCTCAGCATTACGTAGTTGCCTATAGTTCTTTGGATAATGTTGAGACTTCCTGTGCTTTTGTCCATCAACTGTAGAAGATATTTTGTTGTTGTCTTTGTTCAGCTCATGTTTTGACAATCATGTTGGTGAGATTTTTATGGGTGTGGCATCTGGCATTTCTAAAAGACACAGTCTCACAGAAAATTCCCTGTTTCCCTGATTCTAACAATCTTCCTGCCCAACTCCCTTCCAAGATGGTTCCTGAGCCTTAGGTGTGGGAATTATGTTGTAGATATATCAGTTGATACTGGGCTCCACTACTCTGAATTTTGATTGTTTGGGATTTTCTGTAACAGACTCTGTTTGGTGCATAGAGAAGTTTCCTTAATAAATGTGAGGACTACACTTATCTGTGGGTATAAGGACAAATATTTAGAGTATATTTAGGTGTTATGCTGTTTTAATAAACTGGTAGTTGTAGGTTTACTTCTGAGATACATGACTCCACTAGCCCTGGGTAGTTAGTTAGATTTCCAGGACCAGACATGATTTCCCTCTTGTTAAGCAATTCTTAAGCCCAATTATAGAGCTGTTGGTTACTGCCAAGGTATGTGTGCCACTGCTGTATCTTTAGGGTTATAGTGCCCTGCTGGCCATTTTTGTGGTTCATAGCTCAGAAGGACTATGGATGCTTCCCTCTTTTGGAAGCTGCACAATGCTTTCTGATGAAAACTAGTATTCAGGGAGGAAACATTCAGATCATCTCCAGCTCAGGGTGCTCTGACCCCTGTATCTGAATTGTGTGATGTTTTCAGCAATAGGGTCTTACTTTCCACCGTTAGGGAGCAATTAAGGGCAATAGCACAATAGTCTGTGTATTTGGGGAGTCTATTAGATAGCCTCCCTCAACAACTTATCATGCCTGGTACTGGGTATGCTAGGTAGTCTTTGGCTCTTTGAGGTAGCAATGCCAGGCTAGAAGAGAAATTATGATTTAAACTCTGTATATATAATTATACATAGACTTGTATGTGTTGTGGGTTTCCAAAGATGAATAGTTAACAGTAAAATTACTTATAATGTTTCAGGCATCCTTATTGTTATTTTATTCTCCAAGTATCCTTATCCTCTTATTCTCCACAGTGCCCCAGTTGACTTTTTAAGTGATATCTGTTTGTTTGAAAAAATCAACAAATAACTTTCAGAAAATCATTATCAATTTTCTTCTGACTGGCAATTCATTAAAATTGTTCCATATCTTCACCTGTATTTGTTACCATGGTTTAATTATTACTTTTGTTCTCATTTTGTGACTCTTCAGTTCATAGCAAGCAAACACAGACTTACAGATCATCTCTTCTGTTTTTATAATCACTAGACTCAATGAAGCAACATCTGCATTGATACTTTCATCAACAAGTGTCTTTGGATGACACAAAAGTAGATTCCATTCATTCATAAAACTTGTGTGATTGACATGTGGTATCATACACGATAAATCAATCTATAGACTTCAACTGATGAAATATTAATTCACAGACTCTAAATATTACTTTATGTAACAATGGCTTATAGTTATGATTACATTAAAGATAGTAAGATGAGAGTTTAATATAGATTAATATAGATTATATAGAAGATCTTCCATGTAGTTATGGTTCTAAGAATTGTTTAAAAATTACAGAATTAATTATGAATTAAACAAATAGTGACATTTTAAGAAGTAACATGCTCTTCAAATGATGAGATAAGATGCATCATATCATGATGGAAGATAATATGCAAACTTTCTGAGGAAGAAACTACAGCTGCCCCAAGCAGTAACAAAAAAAATGGAGAAAGAATTCACCCTCTAGAGACAGCATATTAAGAAAATGGAAACGGTCATGAGGTTTTAACCATATAAAAACAACTACAGGTAAATAAAAACTGCTGAAAGGAAGATAAATAGTCTTCTCCAGGGAAGATCATACCAATTGGTTATCTAATACCAAGTGACCAACCTTGCAAAACATATACACAATGCACTGAGTGTGTATGCATGAACACACACAGACACAGACACACACAAGACTTATTAAAAAGAAAGAAGCCATGAACTTGAAAGATAAAAGGGGGTTATATAGAAGGGTTTTGAGGGAGGTAAAAGAAGAGGTAAATGATGTAATTATAGTATAATATCAAAAATTTAAAAAATAAATTAAAAATGTCTTTAAAATTTCAGAGCACTGCCCTTGCATATTCTGGCTCTGCACTAAGAGGGACAAGAGGCACAACTCTGCCTGGCTGTTGAGTATGCCAATTGCATTCTTCCAGTGTCTCTGTCATGGAGAAAATAGGTCAGCAGCTCAGGCTGGGGATCAGGCTGACCTGTGTAAAGGTTTGCTAAATAGCTACAGAGTTGAAATGACTCTGTCTGCAAAAACCGAAACATGACCCTCTTCTCACAAATCAGTTCCCATCTTAGAATATCTGTTCCTTTAAGTTATCATATCTTTCACTTTTTCATCAGCCATTTGAGTATTCAATAGAACTAAATTAGAAACCTGTACAAACCTTCCCTGTCACATATATACCATAATACATAATATTCTCTGTCTCTCGGTCCTTATCATCTACCTCTCTGAACTATATGGTTTTATATTTAACAGGGTTAAAACTGTTTTATATATACAAGCTTCAGCACATAAGAAAACAGCATATGAAAAGGCCAATATTCAACAATAATAAGGAGATATGCAAATAAATTCACATCCCAATAAAGAAAAAGAAATTAACTGTAATTGTTTTGGAAAAGTAGTGGAATTATATCTAAAAGTTCAAGTTTAAATCTATGCCCTTCCTTTTCAGCAACTAGGGGGAAATTGGTAAAAGAACTGAGGGAATTCAGTAAAATATCAAGTCCCAGGAGACACCTATGTAGTGTGTGACACACGAGGAAAAAATCAGGTACTTTGAAATAGCAACCAGATTTTCTAAACTAATGTAAAGAAATCTGAAAAGCATAGGCAGTAATGTTAACTAGGCTGTGCAATAATAATGTATCTAATATATAATAAAAATAGGCCATAATTATTGATATCCACAAACAACAATAAGTCCGTATTGCCAAAGACAACACTTACACAATTCATGAACTCATGAGAACTTGAGCTTGTGCCTAATCAGAACATTAATCCCTACTGACTAGTGTTCCTGGTACTAGAAAGTACTCTGCACTATACCAAAGGAGAAAGTAAGCACAAAGCCAGCTACAAACCTTTCTATCTTCAAGAGTCATGTGCCTCCAAGATACGGAGCAATAGTGGCAGAAAAATTGTGGAATAACCAACCAATATTTGATTGAATTAAGACATGCTCCATGAGATGAAATTCATATCCAACACTTCTTGGGTGGCTAAGAAAATGAGACTAGATAGGCTAAGGACTTAAGAGTAAACCAAAGTACTGTTCTACTAAAAGAATGTGGCAATTAACTGACTTCTAATGATATTCTCCAATACTCATAGATCAGTGTCTTGCTCAGACATCTTTAGAGAAGTTTCCTCCTGCAGGAGATACAAACGAATTGAAAGACTCAGCCAGACAATGTGCAGACAGTGAAGAGGCCCTGGAACACTCTGCCCTAGCCAAAATGTCCCTATTAAATCCATCTCCTCAGGCTCAGGGAACCCTTTAGAAGAGGATACAGAAAGAGTATAACAGCCAGAATGGATGGATAGCACAATGAAAACAAGGCCCTCTAAATATAGCACAATGAAAATACATATGAGCTCAAAGGGATTAGAGCAGCATGCACAGGGACTGCACAGGTGTACACCAGATGAAATACTAATGCTGAGACATGGACAAAAGCCCCCTACCCTAAACAAAAAGATACATCCACTTGATAACCACTTTCAAATAAAAATTATTTGTATCCAAGGGAGTCTCAATGGGAATACAAACCACTCTTAAGGGTAGACCCCATGCCCAGCTGTAGATGGACAACACAAATTGAACTCAATGGCATCTTTGGAAGCTATCTGTCTCATAATGTTGCGTCCAGGGACTTTTTTAAATGTTACAGGTCCTTTATACATATATTATGGTTTTCAGTTTTGTATTTTATGGGATTCCTGCGTGTACAAATGTGTGTACTTTTACATCTGTATGTGTTTTTCCTGATTTCTTTGACTCTTTGTATTCTGTTTGTTTGTTTTGTCCTATTCTAATTTGTTTTTGTTTTATCTTATTTTATTTTACTACTATTATTCCTTAAAGATGGAAAGGGTGTGAATCTGGATGGGAACGGAGGTGGGGAGGAAGTTAGGGATGGGAAATCATAATCAGAATATATTGCATAAGAAATCTATTTTCAATAAAATACAAAAATAAAAGCCTTTGTGATCACACTTCATTATGGTCAAATTTGAATTGAGATTTAAGGTCACTTAATAGAGAAAAGTAAAAATATTGAAATTGACTCATCTCTAGCACGGAAGGGACCAGGTACTGCCCTCCATTGTGAAAGACAGACTGAGGGGAATTTTCAGAATGGGTGGAATATTCAAACAGTACTCAGAATAGTATGTCTGGCCTATGGACTCAATTGACACTGACCATGATGTTTCTGAAATCAAAGAAGAAAGGAAGTCTTACTGCATTTTTACTTGACTTTTATAAGGAGAAGTTCTAGGTCAAGTGAAAAATATATACCAGAATCATAAATACTAGTAGTAAATATTCCTCAATTAATTCTGAGAGTTTTTTAGTAGGCCTAAGATTATTATAAAATTATTTTATGAATCATTGTCCAAGAAGTTTCCAAAGGATTTTATGATCTTTTATCACAGTACTTATTAAATATATAGTAAAAAGGAATTTGGAGAGACTACTCGTCATTTCTCTCAATAGAGACAAACGTTTAGAATAAAAATTTCATTGTGTTTCACTAGTTACAAGTTACCTAGAAGTCAGATGATAATTTCAAACTTGTCCTAGGCTTGCCTTCCAATGAACTCAGTAAGTTACCAACCCTTCCTATGGTTATTTCCAAGTTCTAGGGAACATATTTTGAATAGTAACACTTTGCAAGTGTAAAACAAAATTACTCTGTTCACATGACACTTCAAGGGTTATTTTTAAATTAGAAAAGTTAAGTTGAATTCATTAGAACTGCTCTTACCTGGTAAGCAGTGAAACAAAATCAACATATTATTACTAGACTATCACAGGAGTTGGTGCCACCATTAAGGTCTTAAAAGGTGAATCGGTGGCAACTCCACTGTATACTATGTAGGTCATCCTCTTAGCCACTTCAGAAAAATGATGACTCTTGCAATTTAACAGTGAATTATTAAACTGATTTAATCAGCCGTTGACTCAAATTATATCTACTATGTAAGATGTTGTTTCATTGCTCTAGCAATCAAAACACATTCTGGTCTTGGTTTGTAACAAATGAATTGTTCATGCCTGACAACGAGTACTAAAAGAAATTATTTTGATTTCATCTGGCAATGATGACAATAATCCCACAACATCTTGTCTACCTGCAATAATAGATTTGTACTTGGGTGATTATGCCTCTAGAACTTAATCATGTTCTCCATGTCAAAAATTTAATACGAGTCCACTACATCATGATATTATTCTAAAAGAACCTAGTGAGCAAGTTGTAGAAACAGCTGTAGATTGACAAGAAAGCTACATAATGTTAGACTGTAGAAAGTCAATTCAAGAAATATTAAATGGTCTTCTATCTCAATGAATTTATGAGAAATACAATAGTATGGTATGTTTTGACATGGCACTTCTGAGGTGAAGGAATAATTTTTTATCTGCCCTTTCTTACAACACAAATGTTTTATAGAATCTATGTGTTCTCTTAGGATTATGGAGGCAATATATTCTTCCTTTAGGTTTGTAATCTAAGACCATCTATCAAATGCTATGAAATGTGTAATTCTGAGAAGTCAGAACAACAGAAGGCTCTATAAGAGAATGTTCTAAACAACCTTAACAGAAACATGTTAGCTAGAAAATATTGATATTCCTGAATATATGCACATGAACAAAACTAACTTCAAAAAAGAGAAAATAAATATATAAATCATCTATCAGGGCACATAATTCAAAGAAAGACAATTACAGGTAAAAGAGATTTTAATGGTGAATTCTCCCAATAGATACCCCATAGTAATATCTGAAAATTGAAGAAAAATAAGCTAAGAATTTTCAATAGATTCGCATGAATGCTGCAACAAAACATAGAAAACTTCTAAACAAACTAGTGAAAATACTAAAAGGTGTATTTCAATTGGGATTCAAAAATCCACTCAAGTTAACAATGAAGATGAACTATCACAATATACCAAAAGAAAAAATAAATAATTGAATGTATCAATAATGGTTAAAATATTTTTGACAAATCAAATACAAAACATCAAAATTATCTTTATTCAGATACTAACTTGTAAGTATAATGTTCTTTCACTCCCAGGACAAAATAATATGCAGAAGCAAAAATAAGAACTTATACCTTGAACTAGTATAAGCTTAAACTATAACACACTACATGCAGAAAATAAGATAAGAATTAATTTTAATATTGTATATCACAAAATATTTAAAGTAATAATCATAATGGATATCTTTGCTTCAGAACCACTTTCATGACTGCACTTTTGACCTCTTTGTTTCTAAGGCTGTAAACTAAAGGGTTCAGCATGGGGATTACCATGGTATAGAACACAGACACAATTTTGTCAGTATCCATTGCATGTCTCGAACTGGGCTGCAAATACATGAAGATGGCAGTTCCATAGAAAATAGAAACTGCAGTGAAGTGGGAGGCACAAGTTGAAACAGCTTTCTGAAGCCCTGCTCCTGAGTTCATCTTTAAGATTGTGATGAAAATTATAATATAAGATACTAATATTATTACGAGAGCAAAGAAGATATTGAAGCTGGCTAGACAAACAAAAACCAACTCGTTAACATGTCTGTCAGAACAAGAGAGAGCCATGACTGCTGGCATATCACAAAAAAAATGATGTATCACATTGTACTTACAGAAGGAGAGACTGAATGTATCTACAAGGTAGACTGAGACATTCAAGAACCCAAGGGCATAGCAGACCATGATGAGACACACACACACATTTGTAGTCATGGTGGTGGCATAGTGTAGGGGCTTACACACTGCTGCATAGCGGTCATAGGCCATTGAGGCCAACAGGTAACTTTCCACTGTAGCAAAGGTTCCAAAGAAGAACATCTGAGTAGCACAGTCTTTGTAAGAAATGACCTTGTCTCCTATTAGGAACCCAGTCATGACTCGGGGGTGATAGCTGAAGAATAAAAGAAATCCACTAGGGACAAGTTTCCAAGGAAAAAGTACATGGGGGTGTGGAGCCGAGAGTCCATGAGAATCAACAGGATCATCCCCAGGTTTCCCACCAGCGTGATGGTGTAGATGAGGAGGAAGGTGATGAAGAGAGGAATCTGAAGGCCCGTGTCATCAGTGAGTCCCAGCAGAATGAACTGTGTCACTTCTGTCCAGTTCTTTCCCAAAGTCATCTGACAACCAATGGTTCTGTGGCAATTAGAAAATAATTATAATAATGAAATTGAAATTGTGAAGTATAAAAAATAGCCATAGGCATTCATTGTAGTAACTGCTTCTTTTGAAAGAAATATTCTCTACAAATCACTGATTTTGGGGCTAATTTTGTGTGTTAGATATATACAGGGTCACATGCTATTAAATCTGAAAAGTTTCGATAAGTAACACATGCAAATTTAAAGTGGTGTCTATCACTGTGCAGAGAGTGAGAACTTAATGGGTTGCATTCACCAAATAACGTCCTATAGGTCTCAGGGAACTATGTAAAGAGGATATGGGAAGATTGTAAGAGCCTGAGGGTATGGATGACTCCAAGGAAGCAGTGTCTTGCAGATAAATATAACAGGACAGATGTACATATGAACACACATACAGCATGTATGAACAGACTACAGCAGCATGCATAAATCCTACAGAAGCTCAATCCAGATGGGGTCCCAACATTGAGAGGTGACAGTGCACAAAGACTCCCACCCATAACCAAGAAGCTATCTGCAATTGATACACTCTGACAAACGGAAAATCTTTATCTCCAATGTCGTCTTACTGGATATATCAACTACACTCCAGATCAGGTCTCACATCCAGGAATAATTGGCCTACACTGAATATATTCTGTGATTTTCTGTGGACTTTTTTGTTTAGTTCTAATATTTGGGCAATTTTTGTCTTATTGATTCCTTGTTAGTTTGGTTAGGTTTCCGTGTGTGTGTGTGTGTGTGTGTGTGTGTGTGTGTGTGTGTGTGTGTGTGTTGTTTGTTTGTGTTTGAGAGAGAGAGAGTGGCAGAAAGTAAAAGAGAGGGGGGAGAGGAAGAATATAAATTTTTGTGGGTACAAAAGACCAGGGAGGAGACAGAGGAGGTAGAAAACATGATCAAAATGTACTGCTTGAAAAACACTAGGAAAAAATATTTATACATGTAATAACCAAGATATAAGTAGAAATAATTGAGCAACATCTCACTAAAATACATCTTCCAGATCATTTATAAATTCCATAAAATTTTACTCTTCCACATCTGTGACCTGCCAAAAACTCATTAAAGCAGTCAGATTGTATTTATTGTCTCTTCTCAATTTTATAAATTTAGAGAAAAGTATAAAGCAAAGTCTCAGACAGTTAATTTGTTAAGGAAAATGGTATCAATTAAATAAGGGTCATTTACTTTTCTTCACTATTTGCACATTTTCTGTTGAATGTTTATTTCATACTTTTTGTAATAGAGGAACATATTTTTAAATATGTAAATCAACTAACCTCTCAGTGTTATCCACTCCAGATTTATTCTTAGTTTTGCATGTCACATGAGAACAATCAATAAATTACCTATGATGAAATGTCTAAACATATAAGTCAGTTAGAACATAGCTTGGGGAAACTATTGGAAACAGTATTTTCACTGTTTCAGTAAGTCACAATGGGTACATCTGCCCCTGGCTTGACATGAATTATACACTTATTATTGTATATTTACCATTACCAGTTGCCTTATGGGGAAAAATGTATTAACTCAGATCAGTCAGTCTGATATAAAGTCAGCAATAGAATGCTGCCTAAGTGTGATTACAGGCACACATTCTCTTACATTATATTCAAAAGCTGCTAAGTTCTCTGTGCTGAGAAAATAGAAGAATGAGGATTAACATAGATCAATTTCCAAGTTGTCCATAATTTCTTTCTGTTTCATAGGTTATGTCATGTTATTGCCGCATCTGCCATATATTTTGTGGATTCCAGCTATAATATCTGAATAAGTAACACCAGTGAATATTTCAAGACAAAGTTAACAATTTAAAATATATCAGTGTATTGTTTATCTTTGAATATTTTCTCTCACCGTGGCTGAAGCTCCTGGATAATCCTCTGGTTTAAAGGCTTTATAGTTAACTATTTTCACTGAAATACAAACATTGGCCAATGAAGCACAGCATGAAGTTCATTACTTCAAAACTCTGGTATGGGGTTGTATTTGAGTTTCGGAGTCTCCTGTATGCAGAACTGGTGCAAATTATGCAAACCTTGCAAGCTCTAGAGACTTTCCCCAGGGTATGCAGCTTCTTTCCTATATTTTGTGAAGAAAGCAATTAAATGACCTGTGGGAATCACATTGATTACTTTGATATGCACACATGATTTGCATCACTTGTAGGAATTGGTTTTCGGTTTAAAACTTGTAATGATTATTTTCATTTTACTTTCAATTGGGTCCACTCTATAAGGTATATCAGGAAGTCTTATTGGCAAACAGTTTTGATGAATATTTTAAATCAGAGTGCAGACTAATGGACTTCATTATGACATTTTCACACCTTGGTTCCTGTTGGTCCACCTCCCTCAATCCATCATTCCATTGTATTGCACCACTGTATGCTGTCACCATTCCTTCCTCCAACAATACTCTTTCCCCAGAAAATAGTTTTCTTTATTAAGGCCTTCATATATTACACTTCAAAGTTGGGGATGAATTTTTACCAACAAGAGAGAGATTCAATTACACATGATCATAGGGAATTTTTAAATATGTCTCAAAATGCAAATTTGTAATATTATTGAACCACAAAACACATATTAGACTAGAAGAATAAATATTGAAACACACACACATACATCACTACAATGTCACTACTTAATATCAAATATAGAATCACAGAACCTCAAGAAACATGCAGCATATTACAGCCATGGGAAAAGGATTCTTAGACAAAATAATGGAGGAAATCTCTTCAGGAACCACAGAAGCTATAAACAGTAAGAGGACTTGAGGCGATGAAAAAGAAGCAAAAACAGCAACAGCATGTCATGTCTATAGGCAACAACCATCCTTGAAGAATGATGGGTAGAAGACACCTGAAGAGAATGATCTTGGGAGATGACACTGATAGTTTTTTTTTTTTCTTATTCTATTAAATGTCAACAGTGCAATCAGTTCCAAGAGGATTTCCCATCCTCCATCACTTCTTGGAGTCAATTCCAAACAACTAATGTCTTCTTCATGTTGATTCTCTGTCTTTCTGATATTTGTCTAGACAAACACACAAACACACACACACACACACACACACACACACACACACTCACACACACACACACACACACACACACACACTCACACACACAATCACACACACTCAAACTCATGCACACATATGCACAGTCATATACAAACACAGTTATGTACAATTACACACTCTTTTATTTCTATCACCCTAGAATGGCAGCAAACCAAGATTAGTATGCAGATTAAGTGTGACTCTTTACAGTGTATAGCAACAAAAATTCAAATATACTTAAAACAAATCGTGTTGAAAAACGTGTGAGGAAATATGCACAACGAGTGACACAGTAAAGTAGGAAATGGCAGTATACAACTCATCAGTGCTTCAGCCTTAAAGGAAAAATATGCAAAAAATGCTTAAACTTCTATAATGCTTACAAAATACTTAAAATAAGAGACTTGATTTGAGTATGAATTGCAGCAAAAATCTGTATTTCATACAAGTGGAAACAAGAAAGGTTCTTAGGCTATAAATGTTCTAATATCAGGCAGAATAAATTGAGCATTATTTGAAGAGAAAAATTAAAGTACTTCATATTTGTAAGAGGACCTAGTAGCCATGATGGAAGACATTGAAGAACAGAATCTTTACATATGAACACATTAGAGTCAGACTAGATGGGAGACATAGAAAGTTTCATAGTCCTTTTTTGAACAAGCAGAATGTCTAACAGGAGTTAATAAGAAAAAGAGGTGTAGACAAAACCACACTCTCACAAGCCCTAACAGTCATAAATGAAGATTTACCCAATTAGCAGTAAAATTCTCAATCATACATGAAGAATAACTAACATAAACGTTATGACAAGCAAAATCTTGTAATAATAAACTTAAAGATTAAAATCACATAAAACATCAAAAAACATCCTCACTTAGAAAACAATTATAATGAGTTTATAATAAAAGAACCTGAATATTTCATATTTGTGAAAGGAGCATTTAACAATCAATTGACAAAGAAAAAGAAAAAGAGGCATAACACACATAGTCCTCTTACAGCAATGGAAGTAATGTATCTTCTTAGCTCAGCTGATAAATAATCTCATAAACTGCAATTATCAGTGGGGACCAGACAACACAAGGCTCTAATATGGAACCTGAGTGCTGTGTAAGTACCTCTGTCATCTGTGCCATATATCACATCAGATTAAATGATTCTTGAATTGCTAGCAGCATAGAGTAATCTTATTTGAGAGTATGTTTAATTGGCTTATTATCTCACATTATATTTTAGTTTGTGTATATAAAGAAGCTGTAACCTTTTGTGTGTCTAACAACAGAGGAACAAACATATAAATTAAAAGTCAAAAAATTAAAAGAAAAAATTAGTTGTAGAATAATACATGAAAATCTCATTACCTCTTACTCTATTACTAGAAGAATAGCTAGAAAGAAGAATGATAAAAAATGGGATATGAATGCATAAAAATGCATAGAGTTCTGTTTCTAAGATCCTCAGTTGATATGAAACATGCCAGGATAAACCGTACATTAATCAAAAAAAAAACTTCAAAAAGATCTTACAAAGATTCATGTAACATAAAATATCATAACCATAGCTCAGTGATAGGCTCAGAGAGTAAATACTTCGCCTACATATGGGCAGCCCCAAATTCCATTCCTACCACCATTAATATTTTAAATGCAAGCAAAACATTCTTATCAAACTTACTCAACTCAATGAGAAGTGAATAACAAGGAAAATATTAACATGCATGTAAAAACACATTTTCATAGGCAGTCAGTAAAAATACATGATTAAAAAGAAATCAAAATATGATTTGAACAAGCCGATTATGCCAACAAAGCGCCCTGAATTTTGGGAAACTTAGCCAGAGTTCTAATCATAGGAAACTGAAACTGCATTGATAATATTAAAAAGGAGGAGCACCTCAAGTTAAATAGCTAAACTCAAGGCTAAGGGTTAAATATTAATATGTGAAATTCAAAACTCAGCACAACACAGGGAAAATAAGGAAAAGATGGCTACACAACATGGGACAGAGTAAAATGACAGAGAAATTCAACAAAACCCAAAAGCTTACAAGAATAGAGAAAAAATATCTCAAATTTGCCAAACTCATAAATGAAACTGAAAATGCCCAGACTATCCTTATAAAATAGAAACAATTACAACATAATATTCTAATCAATATGTGCCAATGTACTAGATAACTGAAAAGGAAAAATTTTCCAAAAATATGTATGAAAAAATTTGATTTCCAAGAAAATATGATTATACCTCTAACAAATATAGAGATTAAATTAATGGAATATTTCTGAACAAAGAAGATATGACTTTATTGATGAATTCTCCTAACGATTACCTTCATAATAATATTGTATTACTTCACAGAAAAAAATATCAGGTGAATGACAGCATTAGCTTTTCATGACTGTTGCCACAAAACACTGCAACATATATTTATTTTTTTGGCAGTTCTAGAACCAGGAGATTTAATCATCTCCATGACCTGGAAAAAATGGTGAGTCAAAGGCATCATTACCCATGGGCTTTAGAACATTTAGTATCTGGCCTTTTCTATCTACCAGTGGCTACTCGCATTCCAAGATATGCTAAGATCACCCTTAGGTTGTTTCCCTGGTAATTTTTGCCAAGTTGTCATTTTTCTAAAATTAAATATTTATAACCACATGTTATGAGGATACATGCGGATTCCTTTTAAGGCAAACATACATAAACTTGGATCACCTTTCACAAGTCCTTAACTGAATCACATTTATAGTCACATTTGTATATGCAAAGAGTAAAACTGAAAGTTTTCTAAATTAGGACCTGGCTCTTTTCATGGGCAATTAACTATTCAGATGGCCATAGTGTAATACAACAACATTGTTTTTGCCTTCCAAACTTGTGCATATTGTCTCTTCTAAAATTAAATAACACAATAACTTAAGGTGGTATCATTGTGTATCAATTCCTTTCTGTGATAGTTTTCTGTGATAAAACACCATGACCTAGGTAATTTACAGAAGAATTTAATGGGGCTTCCAGTCTCCAGTGATGAGTGTAACCATCATAGCATGGAAAGTGAGAGCAGGCTGCAGCACTGCAGCAGTAGACTGTAGTTGATTTGTGGTTTTGCACAGAACTCAGGGTTCTTTCATCCTGTACCAGGATGTTGCTTGTTGGCTTAGAGATAGGTTTCTATGTTCCCTGTTAGCTTAGAGACAGATTTCTATTTCTCGTGAGAAACTGATTTTGTAAACTTAATTGTTACCATGGAGATGTGGGAGGTAGGCTGGAAATCCTCTATTACTGGGCTATGAAAATCCTATACACTTTAATAAAGATTGACACCTTGCTCAGAAACTTGTCTTGGTGTCCCTTCTTGTGTGCTTTGTCTCTTTTCATTCCCAGCCCTTGGCCAGGCGGAGTTCATTCAGATGTTGCAGGCAACATCAGGTGGTGGTAAAACCCAGGATCCTGGTAAGGAGGAAGAGCTGAGGAACACTGTAATATTGGGTGAAAGTGCTTCCTTAATCACCCGTTAGCACGCACAGGTAAGTGCCGGCAGACAGCGAATTATGGGACAAAGAAATAGCAAAGGATCTTTTGTAAAATCATTAAAGGAATTGCTTAAAACACAAGGACTGGGCTTTAAACTCCCCGTAGAAAGAGTAGAATAGTCTCTCCTTTGGAAACTTCCATTCATCAGGCTACTAAGAGGGGGGAGGATATTTCTGATTACCAAGCCTTTCCAGTAGTCGAGATTCTAGATCAACAAGGAAATAGGATCAGGCAATATCAAACAGTTGAATTTAAAGTATCAAAAGTATTGAAGCTTGGAAGAATTCCTAGATATCAAAGAAACAAACAATTGAGCTTAAAGTGTTTAAAGAACTGAAGTTGACAGTTTCTCAAAATGGACATACTGCTCCATTTACTTTAGCAATTTTTAAAACTCTTGATGAAAGTAACTTAATACCCACTGACTGGGAAACTGTGGCCAAAATTTCCTTGTCCAGTGGAGATTATTTGTTATGGTTAACAGATTTCAGAGAAAATGCAAAAAAGATTGCCATACTCAATGCTCAAGCAGGAAATGATGCCTGAAATTTAGAAATGCTTGTCTGAGAAGATTAATTATGTGCCCACTGTGTATGCTCAAGTAGCTACAGCCACTTGAAAAGCTTAGCAGATTTTACCCATGTGAAAAGGAACTGCCCTGGACAGCAAGGCAGACCAGTCCCAGGACTTTGCCTAAGATGTAAGAAAGGGAAACATTGGGCACATGAATGCAAATCCAAATTTGAGAACAATGGGCAGTTTATCAAACAGGACCAGGGAAATGGGAAATGGGGCCAGCCCCAGGCCCCACAGCCCCAGAAACAGGTATACAGGGCCATGACACTTATTCCACAAAGCAGTGCCAATCTATTTTTGAACTTGTCAGAGAAACCCCAGGAAGCACAGGACTGGACCTCAGTTCCACCACCTACACATTATTAACACCTTAAATGGGAGTGCAAACCTTGCCTACAAGAGTCAGGGGACTTTTGCCTCCTCATACCATGGGATTAATTATAGGGAGAAGTAGTGCCACCATTAAGGGTATTCAAGTTCATCCAGGAGTAATTGATAGTGATTGTACAGGGGAAATTAGGATTATGGTGGCTTCTCCTTCAGATGTTTCAGTAATTCCTTCTCAAATGAGGATTTATCAGCTTCTCTTATTGCCCCTGACCAAGATTAATTCAAAATACAATAATGCTACAAGAGGAACACGAGGCTTTGGGTCTACTGAAGCATTCTGGGTTCAAACACTCTCTTCTGAAAGGCCTAAATTAAAACTGACTCTAAATGGGAAAAGATTTGAAGGATTACTTGACACTGGAGCTGACTGTACTATTATTGCTAAAAAAACCTGGCCTTCTAGTTGGCCTAAAGAACCTACTATTACCCATTTACAGGGAATTGGCCATTCTCAAAATACAGAGCAAAGCTCACACCTCCTAGTATGGAAAGATGAGGAAGGGAATACTGGGACTGTGAGGCCTTTTATTATTAAGGGACTACCAGTTAACTTATGAGACAGAGATATTTTAAGTCAAATGGGAGTTATGATGTGCTCCCCTATTGATGCAGTTACCTTTCAAATGAATAAACAAGGACATCTACCTGTAAGGGTCTAGGAAGAGATTTTCAAGGAATATTACAACCATTTCTGCCTCTGGAAAACAAGACAAAAAGAGGTTAAGGACTTTTTGATAAGGGCCATTGACGAGCCTACACTCATGCTGATATGATCGATTGAATTTCTGATGATCTTGTATGGATGGATCAATGGCCCTTGTCCACTGAGAAATTTCAGGCTGCTCAGAATTTAGTAAATGAACAATTACAGCTTGGTCACATTGAGCCTTCTAATTCTCCTTGGAATACTCCAATTTTTGTGATTAAAAAGAAGTATGGAAAGTATAGATTGTTGCAGGATATGAGACAGGTAAATAAAACTATGATACTCATAAGGGCATTGCAACTTGGGTTGCCATCTCCTGTGGGAATTCCTGCAGATACTTATAAAATTGTTATAGATTTAAAAGATTGCTTTTTTACTATCCCTTACATTCTGATGATCGTGTTATATTTGCTTTTAGCATTCCCTCTGTTAACTTTAAGGAACCAGCTAAGAGATGACTAATAGCCCTACTTTATGTCAAAAGTTTGTTTCTAAAGCTATACAACCTGTTAGAGACAGATGGGAAAGTGTATATATTATTCATTATATGGATGACATCTTGATTTCTGACAAAGATCCACAAATTGTAATGAATTGTTTATTGGACTTGACCAAGGCATTGAATGCCTGTGGGTTACAAATTGCCTCTGAGAAAGTGTAGACAAAGGAGCCATATAGGTATTTAGGATTTCATTTGTCTCCAAAGCAGATTACTTGTCAGAAAGTTCAATTGAGATTGGACAATTTAAAAGCATTGAAATGATTTTCAAAAATTATTAGGAGATATAAGTTGGCTCAGACCCTATCTTAAGCTTACCACAGGTGAATTAAAGCCATTATTTGACATTCTTTGAGGAAATTCTTCTCCAAATTCCCCTCAAGAATTAACTTCTTCTGCAAGACAGGCATTAGAAATAATACAAAAAGCTATAGAGGGTCAATTTGTTAATTTCTGGGATATACACAAGCCTCTATATTTGATAATATTTAATACTAAATTTACACCTACTGGGTTAATTTGGCAAACTTTGCCCATTCTTTGGGTGCATTTATCTGCTAGCCCAAATAAAGTCATATTGCCTTATTATGAAGCTATTGCCAAGATCATAATGTTAGGATGAAAATTATCCATTACTTATTTGGTATAGAGCCAACATATATAATAGTTATATATGCTAAGTCTCAAATAGATTGGCTTTATGGTAATTCTGATGAATGACTAATTTCTTTAGCTGGATTTATGGATCAGATTGATAATCATTACCCTTCTGACAAAGGAATTCAGTTTTTAAGAATATATGAATTAGTTTTTCCTTTTCATACCAAAAATCGTCCAATTAATAATGCTTTATTGATTTTTACTCGTGGAACTTCTCAAGGTAAAGTAGGATATTTTGTAAATAATTCCAGCACAATTTTTTCAGTACCAGGTATGTCTGCTCAGCTAGCTGAATTGGTGGCAGTACTAGCTGTGTTTCAACATTTTACACAACCCTCTAATCTCTATACGGATAGTGCATATGTTGCTCATGCCATAACTAAATTGGAAACTGTGGGTCAAATTGTTCAAAGCAACAGAGCCAGTCAAATATTTTTACAAATTCAACATTGTATTAATCAGAGAAAGCATCCATTTTATGTGGAACATGTGCGGGCTCATACAGGACTAGCAGGACCCTTAAGTGATGGTAATGATTGTATTGATAAAGCATTAAGTGAATAGGTGTTCTTATCACAGCTTGATAAAGCCCTCAAGGCTCACAAACAACATCATCTTAATAGTATGCTTAGATTAAGATATGGCCTCACTAGAGATCAAGCTAGAGATATTGTGAAATCATGTGAAGCCTGTGCTCCTTTGTTGGCTGTTCCACACTTGGGCTTTAATCCTAAAAGATTGATCCCTGGTCAATTATGGCAAATGGATGTAGCTCATTATTCTGAGTTTGGAAGATTGAAATTTATTCATATTTCTGTGGATACTTTTTCTGGATTTATATTCGCTTCTTTACAATCTGGAGAAGCTACTAGACATGTTATTGCTCATTGCCTATATGCTTTTTCTATTTTAAATGTTCCTAAGCAACTAAAACCTGATAATGGACCTGGATATACTAGTAAAGCTTTTTCAAAATTTTGTTCCTCTTTTTCTATTTCTCATAAAACTGGCATTCAGTATAATCCTATGGGACAGGGTATTGTGGAGAGAACTCATCAAATGATTAAGAATTATCTTCAAAAAACAAAAAAGAGGACTTGTATCCTCATAAGTCTTTTCGAGCACATCTTCATTATGTTCTCTTTATTTCAAATTTTTTACAAGTAGACAAACAAGGGAAATCTGTAGCTGAAAGACACTGGCATTCAGAAACAAAATCCAATTATGCGATGGTTAAATGGAAAGATCCCATGACTAACCAGTGGCATAGGCCCGACCCTGTTCTTTTATGGGAATGATGATCTGTTTGTGTTTTTTTGCAGGAAAATGATGCTGCTTGGCGGCTCTGAGAGGATGGTTCATCAAATCAATCCTGATTCTGCTGATTCTACTGATCCTGTGTCCACAGAAGAGCAAGACTGATGAACTTTGGGCTATGGTGCCATTTCCACCTATCTTGCTGCCAGTGGATTTATCTGCTTCTACTTGGCCTGCTTTTTTTATTTCCAATATTAGTCTTAATCTCTTCTTTCATCAAGGAAAAATGGAAGCATCAGTTGGCAATCTAACATTTAATATGTCCTCTACTTTATGTTTTGATAGTCATCTAGGGGAACCTTGTATTACTCTGGCTCCTCATACTTCAGCTGATTGCATGGGGAGTTCAACTCATGGTAAAGGCCATGCATTGGCTGAGTTTTTGACACCTACCAGAGCCAACAATAGGTGTCTCAATTTTACCCAACCCATGCCTGCTTTTTCTAAATGCTTTTCTATTCAGAATTATAGTTTTACAGTGGAAAAAACTTTAATTGGGATAATTGTTTGCCTATTATTGATTGCCCATATCAAGTTACTGATCATGATCAGGTGTTGCTCTAGTATCAGGTTCCTTTTCTTAATAGCTCCAGACTCATAGAACCTGGTACTTGTAATTTTTCTTTTCACAATCCTACTCGGGCAGGAGTCTCCACCCTTTTTGGCACAGGTCTCATGTGTGGACCTAATGCATGTACTGACTTAAGACCTCTTTGGTTTAAAAGGAGCTGTTTATTTTAATGGGACATACAGGAGTTCTTCATCTGGTTATTTTGAAAATATTAATTTTAAACAAGAAAAACATATTACTATTCCTCCTTCTTATGTTTGTGTTAAAGCTCCCTTTATTCTTTTATTGACAAACAGTAACGATACTGTTGTTAATTAATCCTCTCAATCTTGTTGGTTGTCTAACTGCTGGAATGCATCCACCCCTAGAGCTTTGGTAGTTCACCTTCCTGCCTTTTTTTGGTTTCCTGTTGAAGCTGAGAATCATTGTCATAGCATTGTTCTTATGGATAGGAACAGATATAAAAAAGATTTTGGTATTTCTGCTCTAATTGCTCTTACAGTAATTACTGTGGTGGCTGCCACAGCAGTGGGAGTCACTGCTATGGTACAGACCGGAGTTACAGCTGCAGCATTAAATGCAGCCATTACTCAGTCTGCTCAGGCCTTATCCACTCAGCAATTGATTAATAGTCATGTGCAAACTGCTATCATTACTTTACAACAGCATATTGATTTAATTCAAGAAGAGGTTTCTATTTTGGCTAAAATGACTACTTATAATTGTGATCCTCAATTTCATCACCTGTGTATGACTCCTGTGAAAGTAATGAATTATAGTAAGGAAATAGATTGAGTAATTATATTAAGGGTCCCTGGAATACTCAGTTTCTTAATTATTCTTTGCAATTGTCCCAAGAGATTCAAGTTCTTAATGAAACACAAGTAGCTTTGTGGGAAGTAGATGGGTCCTTTTATGGAAAGGTCTGGGACAATCTTAAAAGGCTTTTTTGATCCTTCTTGGATCATTCTATGGGCTATTACTGTAGGAATTATTTTTTGTCTGGTAGTTTTAATTAAGTGTGTAGTTAGTTATAGGAGCCAACAAAGGAATTTTAATGAACACAACCTAAACGTTCTGCTTGCCCTTAATCATCAACAGTCACTTCAAAATACCCCTCAAGTGGGTGTATGGCTTGCTCAAATGAAAAAACAAACATGCTAACCCTGGTGCTGGTTAGCCAATCATGTGTAAGAGAGTTTGGACAATCACTTTATCAACCTAAGTCAGGCTTCTCAAAAGCATTTGACTTAGCTTATGACGGATAAGAAAGGTTTGATTGTGTTCCAACCCAATTCAGACACAGTCCTTATATAAAACAAAAAAGGGGAACTATGGCAGCCATTTCATGGTTAACAGCAAATCACGTAGACCGCTGTCTGTTAATTCGTAACTAACTGTGGGTCATGTAGACCGCAGCCTGTTGATTTGTGGTTTGGCACAGAACTCAGGGTTCTTTCATCCTGTACCAGGATGTTGCTTGTTGGCTTAGAGATAGATTTCTATGTTCCCTGTTAGCTTAGAGACAGGTTTATATTTCCCATGAAAAACTGATTTGTAAAGGTTACGCGTTACCATGGAGATGTGGGAGGTAGTCTGGAAATCCATTAACTGTTACTGGACTATCAAAATCCTATGCACTTTAATAAAGATTGACACCTTGATCAGAAACTTGTCTTGCTGTCCCTTCTTGTGTGCTTTGTCTCTTTTCATTTCCAGCCCCTGTCCAGGCAGTGTTCATTTAGACATTGCAGGCAACATCAGCTTTTGAAAGATCTTTAGCGTTAGTTCCCTGCCCCCCTTATTCTCTCCCTGACATTCCATTCCCATTCACAATTTAATCCTCATATTCTAGTTTTCTCTTCAGTCTTTTATGACATTATATTCTGTTTCTTTTTCTTGGAAGATCCCCTCCCTCTACCCTGGTCATTTACCTGGTCATCTAACTAGTCTCTTTAGTTATAATAAATGAAACCCACATATCTAAATCTTAAAAATTTCTATATGTGTATAAAACTGGCTTGTCTTTCTGAGGTTATGTTACTTCAATTGGGATGTTTATTTCTAGATTGATCCATTCACATGCAAATTTCACTTTTCTTAATAACTGAATAATATTCTAGTGTGTAAATGTACCATGTTTTCATTATCCATTCATTGGATAATGCGTATCTAAGATGTTTCCAACTTCTAGCAATTATGAATAGGGCAGGAATGAACCTGTGTGGGCAAGTGTCTCTGTAGTAAAATATGGAGTTCTTGGGGCATATTCCCAAGAGCAGAATAGTTGGATCTTATGGTAGATCTATTCTCAACTTTTTGAGGAACTTCTAAACTGATTTCTATAATGGGAGTACAGTACATTTCTATAATGCCATTTCTATGATGCACTACCATCAGCAATAAGTAAGTGTTCCCCTCTCCTTGCATTCTCTCAAAGCATCCAGTTATTTATTTCTTTGATTTTGGCCATTCTGGTGCATTTAAAATTTCAAATTAAGCCAGCTGGTGGCGGTGCATGCCTTGAAATCCCATAACTCAGTAGGCAGAGGCAGGCTGATCCCTGTGAGTTCGAGGCCAGCCTGGTCTACAGAGGGAGTTCCAGGATAGCCAGAGTTACAACAAAGAAACTCTTCCTCAAAAAAAAAATCAAAGTAGTTAAAATTAACTTTAAATTAAAATTAGTTTAAATTTGCATTTTCCTGATGGATAAAGGTGTTGAACTTTACTTTAAGTGTTTCTTAGCCATTAGTGTTTCATCTTTTGAGAAATCCCTATTTATTGCTATACCCCACTTTTAAATTGGCATTTTTTTGTGCTCATGTTTTTATTTTTGTTATATATTCTAATTACTAACCCTCTGTCAGATACATAACTGGTAAGTATTATTCCCCATTCCTAAGTCTGCCACTTTGCTTAGATGATGTTGTCCTTTGCTATCTAGATGTTCAGTCTCATGGGAAACCATTTATTGTTTGTAGGTCTTAATGCCTATACTTTTGGGGTCATCTTCATAAAGTCCTTTCCTGCGCCAATGAATTCCAGCCTACATCCTACTTTCTCTTCTAACATAGTCAGGGTATCTGGCCTTTTTGTGGGGTTCTTGATCCATCTAGCGTTGAATTTTGTGCCAGGTGGTAGGTAAATAAGCATACAGTTTCATTCTTCAACATGCAGCTATCCATTTTGACCAGATTTTTGCCCTAAAGTGTGAGAGAATTTTCAAAAACTTGCTTTCAACCTTCAAAAAACAATGTTTTCCTTGCAATTTTATCTCTAAATAATGGATACATAAATTAACTGGTTGTATAAAATGACTTAAAGTACAAATTTCTATTAAATATCACACATATTCATATATTCATATACATGGTTAAAACTTCAGAGAAACACCAAATATTTCATTCATAAGTATTTTCTCAAATTAAGGCAGAATAGAATGGAAATGAGTTTTTAAAACTGATAAAATTTATATTTTAATGTAGCCACTAAAAATGAATCATAATTCTTAAACATCCATTTATTAGCATTGTCCAATAAGCAAGTCAAATCGACAGCACATGGATAGATCAGTAAGAGAATTGTTACAGGATGTACCAGACTGGGTGTGGATATTAATCAGCGTCATGCCATGCTATCTGAAATTTGTGGAACAGAAAGGCTGGTGATACATTTATTCTGATTTTAAAGACATGGTAATAGCAAATTTGCAAGTTATACATATTGGTTCTTAGATCACTGAGCCTTAAAGGGAGAACTGTGCTGAATTTAAATGGAAAATACATTTAAAAAGTGTTTGGTAGTGTAACCAAGACCTGGGAAGATGAACATTGCATGTTTCTCATATATGGATAGTTGTATTTAATATTTAGATATGTGTGTTCTTCAGAGTACCAGAGGTTAGGTAGCTTCAAAGGGCCAGGGAAGCAGAAAGGATATTCAAAGAGAGGGTAAATAGAATATAGTATCATAAATGGATGAAGATAAAATTAGAATGGGAGAATTTAATGAAGAAAGGAATGGAAGGGTAAAGGAGGAATAATGACTAACACCTTTTGAAAGGCCTTTTGAAAAGGCATATGAAACTTACTGCTGTAGAAGCATCCTAAAATATATACATATATAAAAAAAGGTTTGCATGAGTTACTATATAATGGGGAAGAAAAGAAATCAACTAGATATCATATGCCATATTTAGCATCAGAAGTCTTATAGTACTCCCAAACAGAGGCTATTTCTAGTGTACTTCATTGCCCTCCATAACATGACATTAAGACTCCTTTGCTGAGACTAACACACACTTATGTAGTAAAACATGGAGAAATATAGCTGATGCTCTATGACAAGCTTCATCCCTACCAACAAATATTCATAGTGCTAGAAAGTACTTTCAATGTTTCCAGAGAAGAAAGTAATCATCAATCTTACTCAACTATGAACCCTGAGAGCTATAATAGTAGCCTATTGGCAAGACATTCCTATTAAGAAATAGTGGCACAAAATTACAATGTAACCAACCACTGCATTTAAGGTGCACTGCATGAGATGAAACCAATTATGACACTGTTAAGGAGAACATGAGACTAGATAGATCATTGCCCTTAGGGGAAATTTTACTACTATTATTCTGATTAAAAAAATAGCAATAAATTGACTCCTAAAGACAGTCTTATATACCCATAGGTTAGTCTGCTCCTCAGTCCTTCATGAGAAAAGCTCCTTTGCATTAGGATTCCTGGTAATTAACAGAGACCTACACCTAGAAAATGTGCAGAAAGTGAGAGACTTTGGAGCATTCATTCCTAATGGTACATCTTTTTCTAATTAACATTTTCCATAATATACTGTTTTGGGTATACTCTCACAGAAAAAGAATCATGCTGTCTATCTGTGAATCTAGTAGTACAGTCATTTTTTAATAGATGAGTAATACTCCATTGAGTAAATGTACCACAATGTCCTTAACCATTCTTCCATTGAGCAGCATCATGGTTGATTCGAGTTTGTGGCTATTAGAAATAAAGCTGCTATGAACATAGTTGAGCAAGTGGGAGGACAGGGGAGATGTGGTGAGTTGGAAGACATGGAGGGAGGGGAGGAATGGTTTTATGATGTACTATATGAGAGAATAAAAATTAAAAAATAAATAAAATAGTGTACCGCAAACACACACACACACACACACACACACACACACCATTATTACAGAAATAGATACCATGAATTTGAAAAGAAAAGGGCGATAATGGAGACATAAGAAGGGATAAAGAGAAAGGGAAATAATGTAATTACACTATAATCTGAAAAATTATAATAAAAAGTAACGATATGATTATCCAGCTGTCAAAATTATGTTTAAGGTGTATAAAATTATATACAATAAAATCACTATAGCTGAACATTTGGGAATATTGATATGATGGCAATTATTTTAAAACTTTGTATATTTTCACTTCATCCTCACAGTACCTTTGTGAGGCAAATCTGTTCTTATCCCAAAGGAGAAAGTTAGCACCAAGCCAACTAAAAACTCTTTTATCTATGAGAGTGATATGCCTACAACATATGCTGGAGCGATAGTGGCAAAAAATTGTGGAATAACCAACCAATGTTTGATTGAATTAAGGCATACTCCGTGAGATGGAATTCATATCCAACACTTCTTGGGTGGCTAAGAACATGGACTAGATAGGCTAGGGACCTAAGAGTAAACCAAACTACTGTTCTGCTAAGTGAATGCAGCAATTAACAGACTTCTAATGATATTCTCCATTACTCATCTATCAGTGTCTTGCTCAGACATCATTAGAGAAGTTTCCTCCTGCAGGAGATACAAATGAACTGAAATACCCACAGCCAGACAATGTGCAGACAGTGAAGAGACCTTGGAACACTCTGTCCTAGCCAGAATGTCTGTATCAAATCCCTATCCTCAGGTTCAGAGAACTCTTCAGAAGGGGACACAGAGTGCAAGAGCCAGAGGTGATGGATGACACAGTGAAAACAAGGCCCTCTAAAAACAGAACCAAAATACATATGAACTCAAAGAGACTATAGCAGCATGTTCAGAGCCTGTACAGGTCTGCAACAAATGGAATACTAAAGCTAAGAGACATGGACAAAAGTCCTCCACCCTAACCAAAAAGATATGTCCAATCGATTACAATTTGCAAATGAAAAATTAATTGTGTCCAAGGGAATCTCAATGGGAAAACAAACTACTCTTAGGAGTAGACCCCATGCCCAGCTGTGGATGGACAACACAAATTGAACCCAATGGCATCTTTGGAAGTTATCTGTCTCATAATGTTGTGTCCACGGATTTTTTTTAAACGTTACAGATCCTTTATACATATATTATGGCTTTCATTTTTATGTTTTTATGGGATTCCCACGTGTGAAAATGTGTGTGCCTTTGCATCTATATGTGTTTTTCCTGCTTCCTTTGACTCTTTGTCTTCTGTTTGTTTGTTTGTTTGTTTGTTTTGTCCTATTCTAATTTGTTTTTGTTCTATCTTATTTATCTTTTATATTATTTTATTTTATTACTATTATTCCTTAAAGACAGAAAAGATGTGAATCTAGATGGGAAGGGAGTGTGGGGAGGAAGTTGGGGGATGGAAAATCATAATCACAATCAGGCTATATTGTATAAGAAATCTATTTCCAATAAAATACAAAATTAAAAGGCTCTTTGATCACACTTCTTTATGGTCAAATTTAAATTGAGATTTAAGGTAACTTAATAGAGAAAAGTAAAAATATTAAAATTGATTTATCTCTAGCATGGGTAGGGACCAGGTACTGCCCTCCATTGTGAAAGACAGACTGAATGAAATTTCCAGAATGCACAAAATATTCAAAGCAGTAGTCAGAATAGTATGTCTGGAATATAAACTCCTATGACACTGACCTGTTGACCATGATGTTTCTGGAATCAAAGGAGAGAGGAAGTCTTACTGTACTTTTACTAGACTTTTATAAAGAGAAGTTCTAGGTCAAGTGAAAATATGTACCAGAATCATAAATACTAGTAGTAAATATTCCTCAATTAAATCTGAGAGTTTTTTATTAGACCTAAGATTCCTATACACTGTCAAAATTATTTTATTTATCATTGTCCTAGAAATTTCTTGAGGATTTTATGATCTTTATCACAGTAATTATATACAACAAAATGGAATTTGGAGAAACTATTGTCATTTCTCTCAATTGAGACAAATTTTTAGAATAAAAATATCATTGTGATTCACTAGTTACTAGTTACCTAGAAGTCAGATGATAATTTCAAATCTGTCCTAGGCTTGCCTTCCAATGAACTCAGTTACCAACACTTCCTGTGGTTATTTCCAAGTTCCAGAGAACATATTTTGAATAGTTAAACTTTGAAAGTAGCAAAATTACATTGTTCACATGACACTTCAAGGATGATTTTTAACTTATGGCAAAGGCTAAGTTGAATTCACTAGAACTGCTCTTACCTGGTAAATAGTGAAGTAAAATGAACATAATATTACTAGAATATCACAAGAGTTGGTGTCACGGTAAAGGTCTTAAAAGATGAAGAGATCTGTAATTTCACTGTGTACTATGTAGCTCATCCTCTTAGCTTCTTCAGTAAAATGATGACTCTTGTAGTTTAACAGTAAATTATTAAACTTATTTAATCAGATGTTGACTCAAATTATATCTACTGTGTGAGACGTGGTTTCATTGTTCTAGCAATTAACACTCATTCTGGTACTTGGATTGCAATAAAAAAATTTTCATGCCTAACAATGAGTACTTAAAGAAATTATTTTGATTTCTTCTGGTAATGATGACAATAATCCCACAATATCCTGTCTAGCTGCAATATCAGATTTTATACTTGGGTGATTATGCCTCTTGGAACTCAATCATTATCTCCATGTCAAAAATTTTATACAGGTCCACTATCTCATGATATTATGCGAAATGAACCTAGTGATCAAGTTGTAGAAATTTCTGTAGATTGACAAGTAAGCCATATAATGACAGATAGTAGAAAATCAATTCAAGAAATATTAAATGGTATTCTATCTCAATGAATTTGTGAGAAATACAATAGTATGGTTCATTTAGACATGGCTCTTTTGAGGTAAAGAATAAATTGTTGTATCTGCCCTTTCTTACAGACTCAAAATTTTATAAAACCTGTGTGTCCTCTTAGGATTATGGAGGCAATATATTCTTCATTTAGGTTTGTTATCTAAGACCATATATCAAATGCTATGAAATTTGTAATTCTAGGTAGAAGTCACAACAACAGAAGGCTCTATAAGAGAATGTTCTAAACAACCTTAACAGAAACATGTTAGCTAGAAAATATTGAAATTCCTGATTATATGCACATGGACAAAACTAACTTCAGAAAAGAGAAAATAAGTAAATAAATTATTTATCAGGGCACATGATTCAAATAAAGACAATTACAGGTAGGAGAGATTTTAATGGTGAATTCTTCCAATAGATACCCCATAGTAATATCTGAAAATTGAAGAAAAATAAGCTAAGAATTTTCATTAGATTCACATGAATGCTGCAAGAAAACTTCAAAACACACTAGTGAAAATCCTAAAAGGTGTATTTCAATTGGGATTCAAAAATCCATTCAATTTAACAATGAAGATTAACTATCACAATATACCAAAAGAAAAAATAAATAATTGAATGTATCAATAACGGTAAAGATATTTTTGACAAATCAAACACAAAACATCAAAATTATCTTTATTCAGATATTAAGCTTGTAAGTATAATGTTCTTTCATTCCCAGGACAAAATAATATGCAGAAGTAAAAATA
Organism: Cricetomys ansorgei; assembly: GCA_026225945.1. Taxonomy (NCBI): domain Eukaryota; kingdom Metazoa; phylum Chordata; class Mammalia; order Rodentia; family Nesomyidae; genus Cricetomys; species Cricetomys ansorgei. The sequence continues at coordinate 129,773 of JAMJFZ010002601.1, read as the reverse complement.
AGAACTTGTACCTTGAACTAGTATAAGCTTAAACTATAACCTACTACATGCAGAAAATAGGATAAGAATTAATTTTAATATTGTATATCACAAAATATTTAAAGTAATAGTAATAATGGATATTTTTGCTTCAGAACCACTTTCATGAATGCACTTTTGACCTCTTTATTTCTAAGGCTATAAACTAAGGGGTTCAGCATGGGGATCACCATGGTATAGAACACAGACACAATTTTGTCAGTGTCCATTGTATGTCTAGAACTGGGCTGCAAATACATGAAGATTGTAGTTCCATAGAAAATAGAAACTGCAGTGAAGTGGGAGGCACAAGTTGAAACAGCTTTCTGATGCCCTGCTCTGGAGTTCATCTTTAAGATTGTGATGAAAATTATAATGTAGGATACTAATATTATTATGAAAGCAAAGAAGATATTGAAGCTGGCTAGACAAATAAGAACCAACTCGTTAACATGTCTGTCAGAACAAGAGAGAGCCATGACTGCTGGAATATCACAAAAAAAATGATGGACCACGTTGGATTTACAGAAGGAGAGACTGAATGTATCTACAAGGTAGACTGAGACATTCAAGAACCCAAGGGCATAGCAGACCATGATGAGACACACACACACATTTGTAGTCATGGTGGTGGTGTAGTGTAGGGGCTTACACACTGCTGCATAGCGGTCATAGGCCATTGAGGCCAACAGGTAATTTTCCACCGTAATAAAGGCTGCAAAAAAGAACATCTGAGCTGCACAGTCATTGTAAGAAATGACCTTGTCTCCTATTAGTAGCCCAGCCATGATTTTAGGAGTAATAGCTGAAGAATAAAAAAAATCTACCAGGGACAAGTTTCCAAGGAAAAAGTACATGGGAGTGTGAAGCTGAGAGTCGATGAGAATCAACAGGATCATCCCCAGGTTTCCCACCATGGTGACGGTATAGATGAGGAGGAAGGTGATGAAGAGGGGAATCTGAAGGCTTGGATCATCAGTTAGTCCCACCAGAATAAACTGTGTCACTTCTGTCCAGTTCTTTCCTGGTGTCATCCACTTGATGCTCTGTGGCAGTTTAAAATGATTATAATAATTAAATTGAAATTGAGAAGTATAAACACAAGATTTAGATCTTCATTGTAATAACTGCTTCTTTTGAAAAATAATGATTCTCTACAAATCATGGACATTTGTGCTAATTTTGTGTGTTAGATACATACAGGGTCACATGCTATTAAATTTGAAAAATTTTGATAAATAATACATGCAACTTAAAAGTGGTGTCTATCAATGTGCAGAGAGTGAGAGACTTTTGAGCACCTTGTTATAAATGGGCCGTATTCATTAAATATCTTTCCGTGGGTCTCAGGGAACTGTGTGGAAGAGGTTGTGGAAAAGTTGTAAGAGCCAGAAGGGATGGATGACTCCAAGGAAGTAGTGCCTTGTAGACCGATACAACAGGACAGATGTCTGTATGAACACAGAGACTATGGCAGCATGCATAAATCCTATAGAAGTTCAAACCAGATGGGGTCCCAACACTGAGAGGGGGCAGTGGACAAAGACTCTCCCTGTAACCAAGAAGCTATCTGCAATTGATACACTCTGACATAGGGAAACCACGTTCTCCAATGCAGTCTTACCAGATATATCAACTACACTCTAGAGCAGGTCCCATGTCCAGGAGTAATTGGCCTACACAAAATGAATTCTGTGATTTTTGTGGACTTTTTGTTCAGTTTTAGGATTTGAGCAGTGTTGTCTAATTGAATTTTTGTTGGTGTATTTGTGTGTGTGTGTGTGTGTGTGTGTGTGTGTGTGTTTATGTGTGTAAGGAGAGGTAGAGAGAAAGTATATAAAGTCAGGTTAGTACAAAGTTCCTGGGAGGAGGTAGAGGAGGTATAACACATGATCAAAATATGCTGATTGAAAAATATAAATAAGGAAATAAGTTTTTATCCATGTATTAACCAAGTCATAAATATCAATAACTGAAAAACAACATCAAGCTAAAATATATCGTCTAGCTCATTTATGAACTCCATAAAATTTTTCTCTTCCACGTCTGTCACCTACCAAGAACCCATTTAAGTAAGCCAGATTGAACTTATTGTGTCTTCTCGATGATATAAATTTAGAGAAATGGATAAAGCAAAGTCTCACTCTGTTAATTTATGTAGGAAAATCTTACCATTTAAATAAGAGTCATTTCCTTTTCATCACTATTCGTATGGTTTATGGTGAATGTGTATTTCATACCTCTTATGATAGAGGAACATAGTTTAAACACGTAAATAAACTAATCTCTCAGTGTTATTCACTCCAGTTTTTATTCTTAGCCTTGTATGTCACATGAGAAAAATCAGTAAATTAACTATGATGAAATGTCTACACATGTAAGTCAGTTAGAACATAGTTTGGGGGAACTAATGAAAACATTATTTTCACTGTTTCAGTAAGTCACAGTGTGCACATCTGTCCCTGGATTGACATGAATTACACACTTCTTACAGTATTTTAACCCTTACCAGATGTCTTGAGGAGAAAAATGTATTAACACATATCAGTCAGTCTGATACAAAGTCAGGAATGGAATGTTGCCTAAGTGTGATTATAGGCACACAACTCTTACATTATATTCAAAAGATGTTCTCTGTGCAAAGAACATAGAATAATGAAAATTAACGCAGATCAATTTCCAAGTTGTCCATAATTTCTTTCTGTTTCATAGGTTATATCACATTATTGCTGCATCTGCCACATATTTTGCAGATTCCAGCTATAACATCTGAATAAGAGACATCAGTGAATATTTCAAGATGAAGTTAACAACTTAAAAGTATATCAGTGTATTGTTTATCTTTGAATATTTTCTCTCACCGTGGCTGAAGCTCCTAGATAATCCTCTGGTTTAAAGGCTTTATAGTTAACTATTGTCACTGAAGTACAAACATTGACCAATGAAGCACAGCATGAAGTTCATTACTTCAAAACTCTGGTATGGGGTTGTGTTTGAGTTTTGGAGTCTCCTGTATGCAGAACTGGGGCAAATTATGCAAACCTTGCAAGCTCTAGAGACTTTCCCCAGGGTCTAGAGCTTCTGTCCCTATATTTTGTGAAGAAAGCAAATAAATGACCTGTGGGAATCACATTGATTACTTTAATATTCACACATCTTTAGGCATTACTAGTAGGAAATCGTTTTGGAATTTAAAACTTGTAATGATTATTTTCATTTTACTTTCAATTGTGTCCACTCTAAAACATATTTCAGGAAATTTTATTAGAGAAGAGTTTTGATAAATATTTTAAATCATCATGCAGAGTAATGGGCTTCATTATGACATTTTCACACCTTGTGAAAATGCTTGTGCATTTGTGCACACTGCTTGTGCACCTCCCTCAATCCATCATTCCATTGTATTGCACCACTGTATGCTGTCACCATACCTTCCTCCAACAATACTCTTTCCCCAGAAAATAGTTTTCTTCATTAAGGCCTTCATGTATTACCATTACACTTCAATGTTGGGGATGAGTTTTTACCAACAAGAGAGAGATTCAATTACACATGTTCTTAGATAATTTTTAAATATGTCCCAAAATGCAATTTTGTAAAATTATTGAACCCAATAGCATATATTAGACTAGTAGGATAAATATAGAAACACACACACACACACACACACAGACACACATCACTACAATGTCACTACTGAATGTCAAATATAGAATCACAGAACCTCACGAAACATGCAGCTTATTACAGCCATGGGGAAAGGATTCTTAGACAAAATAATGGAGGAAATCTCTTCAGGAACCACAGAAGCTATAAACAGTAAGAGGACTTGAGGCGATGAAAAAGAAGCAAGAACAGCAACAGCATGTCATGTCTATAGGCAACAACCATCCTTGAAGAGCGATGGGTAAAAGACACCTGAAGAGAATGATCTTGGGAGCTGACACTGATAGTTTTTCTTTTTCTTTTTCTATTAAATATCAACAGTGCAATCAGTTCCAAGAGGATTTCCCATCCTCCATCACTTCTTGGAGTCAATTCCAAACAACTAATGTCTCCTTCATGTTGATTCTCTGTCTGTCTGATATTTGTCTAGACAAACACACACACACACACACACACACACACACTCACACACACACATTCAAACTCATGCACATATTTGCACACTCATACACAAACACAATTATGCACAATTACACACTTTTTTATTTCTATCACCCTAGAATGACAGCAAACCAAGATTAGTATCCAAATTAGGTGTTATTCATTAGGTATAAAGTAACAAAAATTCACTACACTCAAAACAAATTGTGTTGAAAAACTTGTGGGGAAATATGCATAATGAATGACACAATAAAATGGGGAATGGAAGTATACAACTTGTTATTGATTAAGCGTTAAAGGAGAAAATGAAAAAGAAAAAAATGCTTTAACTACTATAGTATTTACAAAATACTTAAAATAAGAGACTTGATTTGAGTATGAATTGAAGCAAAAATCTGTGTTTCATACAAGTGGAAACAAGAAAGGATCTTAGGCTATAAATGTTCTAATATCAGGCAGAATAAATTTAGCATTATTTGAAGAGAAAAATTAAAGTACTTCATATTTGTAAGAGGACCTAGTAGCCATGATGGAAGACATTGAAGAACAGAATCTTTACATATGAACACATTAGAGTCAGACTAGATGGGAGACATAGAAAGTTTCATAGTCCTTTTTTGAACAAGCAGAATGTCTAACAGGAGTTAATAAGAAAAAGAGGTGTAGACAAAACCACACTCTCACAAGCCCTAACAGTCATAAATGAAGATTTACCCAATTAGCAGTAAAATTCTCAATCATACATGAAGAATAACTAACATAAACGTTATGACAAGCAAAATCTTGTAATAATAAACTTAAAGATTAGAATCACATAAAACATCAAAAAACATCCTCACTTAGAAAACAATTATAATGAGTTTATAATAAAAGAACCTGAATATTTCATATTCGTGAAAGGAGCATTATGCAATCAATTGATAAACTTTTAAGTAGATTCAAAGAGCTGCTCTTCTGAAGAAAAAGAGGCATAACACACATAGTCCTCTTACGGCAATGGAAGTAATATATTCTTTATCAGAGTATATTCTTAGCTCAGTTGATAAATAATCTCATAAATTGCAATTTTTAGTGGGGACCAGACAACACAAGGCTCTAAGATGGAATCGGAGTTCTGTGTAAGTACCTCTGATATCTGTACCATACATCATATCAGATTAAATAATTATTGAATTGCTATCAGCATAGAGTAATCTTATTTGATAGTTTGCTTAATTTGCTTTATTCTCTCACATCATATTTTAGTTTCTGTATATAAACTAGTTGTAACCTTTTGTATGTCTAACAATAGAGGAACAAACATATAAATTAAAAGACAATAATTAAAAGAAAAAAAGTTGTAGAATAATACATGAAAATCTCGATACCTCATGCTCTATTACTAAGAGAATAGCTAGGAAGAAGATTGATTAAGAAATGGATGTGGACATGATCAAAAACCAAGCAGGAAAAAGATGCATAGAGCTTTGTTTCTAAGAATGGTAGATTCTCAGTTGATATGAAACATGCCAGGATAAACCACTCATTAATCCAGAAAAAACTTCAAAAAGAATTACAAAGATTCATGTAATATAAAGTACCATAACCAGAGCTCAGTGATAGGCTCAGAGAGTAAACACACCCCCTACATATGGACAGCCCCAAATTCCATTCCTACCACCACTAATATTTTGAATGCAAACAAAATGTTCTTATCAAACACACTCAACTGAATGAGAAGTGAATAACAAGGAAAATATCAACATGCATGTAAAAACACATTTTCATAGGCAGTGAATAAAAATACATAAAAAAGAAACTCAAACATGATTTGAGTAAGATGAATATGCCAACAGAACACCCTGAATTTGGGGATATGTAGCCAGAGTTCTGATCATAGGAAACTGTAATAACGTTGACAATATTAAAAATGAGGAGTACCTCAAGTTAAATTGCTAAACTCAAGGGTAAGGATTTAATATTAACATATGAAATTCAAAACTGAGCACAACACAGAGAAAATAAGGAAAAGGTGGCTACATAACATGGGACAGAGTAAAATGACAGAGAAATTTAACAAAACCCAAAAGCTTCTGGAAAGGATCTCCTCAAAAGACAGAACTTTTCAGACTATGAAAAAAAGAGAAAAAAACCCTCACATTTGCCAAACTCATAAATGAAACTGAAAATGCCAGGACTATCCTTATAAAATAGAAACAATTACAACATAACATTCTAATCAATGTACTAGATAGGTGCCAATGTACTAGATAATCGAAAAGGAATAATTTGCCAAAAATATGTATGAAAACAAAACTGATTTCAAAGAAAATACAAATATACCTGTAACAAATATAGAGAGTAAATTAATAGAATACTTCTGAACAAAACAGATATGACTTCATTGATGAATTCTCCTAACAATTACTCCCATAATAATAGTGTATTATTTCACAGAAAAAATATCAGGTGAATGATGGCATTAGTTTTCATAGCTGTTGCAACAAAACACTGCAACTTTACAGATTTACAACATTAATATATTTTTTGACAGTTCTTAAACCAGGAGATTTAATCATCTCCATGACCTGGAAGAACTGGTGAGTCAAAGGCAACATGGGTAATTAATTATTGAGATGGCCACAGTGTAATATAGCAACATTATTTTTCCCTTCCAAACTTGTGCATATTGACGTTTCTAAAATTAAATAACACAATAACTTAAGGTGGTATCATTGTGTATCGGTTCCTTCTAATTTTCTGTGATAAAACACCATGACCTAGGTAATTGACAGAAGAATTTAATGGGGCTTCCAGTCTCCAGTGGTGAGTGTAACCACTGTAACAGGGAAAGTGACAGCAGGCTGGCACAGCACTGGAGCAGTAGCTGAGAGATCACATCTGGTCCATACGCAAGCACAAGGCAGAAAGAAAGTTCACTGAACACAGTATGGGACTTTGAATCCTCAAAGCCCAGTGACACCCAGTGGCATACCTCCTCCAACAAGACCACACCTCCTCATTCATTCCAAACAGTCCCACAAACTGGAAAATCAAACATTTAAATATATGAGCTTATGGGGCCATTCTCATTCAAACCAGCACATTCCAATCTCTGTCCCCCATAGGCTTGGGACCATATCATATTGCAAAATATGCTTAATTCATGTTCATAAGTTCCCATAATCTTTCACAATCTCAAGAGAGTTTCAAAATCCAAAGTCTCTTTGGAGATTCAAGGCAATCTCTTAATGGGAACCCTTTGTAAAAATCAAACAGCAAAGTATGTATTTGCAATATGCAATTGTACTGAATATACGTTATACAATCAATTGATAAACTTTTAAATAGATTCAAAGGGCACCTCTTTGAAGATAAGGGTTCCACAGAAAATAGAGATGGCAGTGAAGTTGGATGTACAGGGGTATCTTCTGGTATCTTGCACCTTAGTGCATCTTAAGGATGGTGATTAAAATTATCCTGTTAAACATTATGATAATCATGAGAGCAAAAAAAGATACTTAAACTAGCTAGACAAATAAAGGAATGGAGGATATACATATATTTGACTAAGATATTTTATACATATGTAAAATTCTCCAATATTAGAACATTAATAAAAATAGAAATTTATTTAAAAATGTTTCCGTTTTCATGCCCTCCCTTATCCCTTTACCACTTTTTACACAACTCCATGTATTCATTTTAAAACCCACTTAGTCCACTTAGTATGTCTGCAAGTTACAAAAACAAGCAAATTTGCAAGTTACACACTTTGGTTCTTAGATTACTGAGCCTTAAAGGGAGAGCTGTGAAAAAGATGTACAATTTAAGAATGAATGCTCCAAAGTCTCTCACTTTCTGCACATTTTCTGGGTGTAGGTCTCTGTTAATTACCAGGAATCCTACTGTAAAAGGAGCTTTTCTTATGAGGGTCTGAGGAGCAGACTAACATATGGGTATAGAAGATTGTCTTTAGGAGCAAATTTATTGCTATTTTTATTAATCAGAATAATAGTAGTAAAATTTCCCCTAAGGCCAATGATCTATCTAGTCTCATGTTCTCCTTAACAGTGTCATAATTGGGTTTCATCTAATGCAGTGCACCTTAAATGCAGTGGTTGTTTACTTTATAAAATTGTGCCACTATTTTATAGTAGGTATATCTTGCCTACAGGCTATAATTATAGCTCTCAGGGTTCATAGTTGAGTAAGATTGATGATTACTTTCTTCTCTGGAAACATTTAAAGTACTTTCTAGCATTATGAATATTTGTTGGTAGCGGTGAAGCTTGTCATAGAGCATCAGCTATATTTCTCCATATTTTATGATGTAAGTATGTGATGGTCTTCAGCAAATGAGTCGTACTATAAGGTTATCGAGGGAGATGAAGAATTCTAGAAATATGTTTGGGAGTCCTATGGGACTTCTGATGCTAAAGATGACATATGATGAATAAATGTTGATTCATTTTCTTCCTTATTATATGGTAATTCATGTAAACCCTTTTTTAATGTTTGTATATATTTTAGGATGTTTCTACAGAAGTAAGTTTCATATGACTTTTCTAAAGGCCTTTAGTGTTAGTTATTACTCCTCATACTCCCTCCTTTCCCCTGCCCTCCATTCCCTTCCTCATTAAATATTATCATTCTAATTTTCTCGTTATCCATATATGATCCTGTATTCTATTTCCCCTTCCTTAGAATATCCTTTCCTCTTTACTGGGTGCTTCCAAGCTACCTAACCTCTGGTACTCTGAAGGACACACATTTCTAAATATTAAATACTACTATCTATACATGAGAAACATGCAATGCTTATCTTCCCAGGTCTTGATTATACTACAAAACACTTTTAAAACATATTTTCCATTTAAATTCTTACCAGTAATCAATTATATTATTTCACATTTTATCCCTATTCAGTATTTAATATTTCAGGTTTGTTCTTTTTATTTCACTTTATTCTCCTTTTGGTCATTCTCTCACATGTCTAAAAATATCCTTTGCAAGCCATTTTTTCATCAAAACCCACATATATTATTTGGAGTAACTTCAGAAGCCATGAAAATAGAAAGGAGCATGTTGGAAGTAGGTCTATAGAGGTGGTAGTAGTCCATAGGTTGTATAAAGGAGTAAATGGGGAAATCACAGCAGGGACTTAACTGGAGTGGGAGTGAAGAGTAATATCAAGGAACATAAAGTGAGGAGAGATAATTAACACAACATATTTGAAAGACAATGGAGAATGGTACTATTTTGTAAGTTAATATACAAATTTCTGTGTGTATATGTATGATTTAAATGGAGCTATATTGGATGGACTATCTAGCAAAACCCAAGTGTTGGGCATGGGAAATTTTCCTTTTACTTATTGCTTAGGAGTTCCAAGAGATCCTACATACAATATATGTTATGGCTGTTTCCTAGAATATGAAAGTAAGACCCTATTTATGAGACACCATATATTTCAGACACAGGACTTGGAGGATTGAAATGGGTCATGACCTTGAACACTAAGAGTAAAGTTGTGAACGCTATGTTTTAAGATTTTCATTTCATTTTTAATTACATGTATATTTTGCATATCTGTGTGTGAATCTATGCTCATATATGCATGTACCTATGGAAGTCAGAAACGAGAAACAGATTCCCTGGAGGTGATGTTACAGGAGGCTATGAACTACCCAATATTGGTGCTAGGAAACAAACTCAAGTCCTCTGCAATAGGAGTATAAACTCTTTAACTGATGGGCAGTCTAACATATTGAATGGACTCTGTTTTCTTAATGTTTTCTTTCTTGTGATATATGGTAGTATATGTATTCTGTATGGAAATTTAGAATAATCCTAGTTAATTGCATGATTGATATACAGAAATAGGTAGTAAGATATAACCAGATGTAAATCTTTTCAAAGTTCAAGTATCATGCATCTGCTGTCTTCAGCTGCCATAGGGAACCTTTGTGTTGAAGATTGTGCTAGTCATCTGTCTATGAGGAGAGCAGTATAACTTTTGAAGTCCTCTCCTAACCGTCCAGACTCTAGTTCCTGGCCTGCCCTGGAGTATCGGTCATGGGTTCCCTCTTTAACATGGGGTTCTGTCCTGCCATTGTTTCAGCAGATATGTAAAGAAGACAAGTTTTAAGATCTCCAACCTCTCTGCTCTGGGATTGTGTCCTAGTCCCAGTGAAAGCCTTGCCTGGTTATGGGAAATGGCTTGTTTAGGCTTCCTATCTTCCATTATTAGATGTCTTCACTAGGGTCTCCTTCATTGATTCCAATGAGTTTCCACTGCGTTAGGTCTTCCAATTCTTCCCTACATGTGCTCCAATTCTGGTCATCTCTCAAAATATTCTCAAATTCCATCCCTCTCCCCACTCCCAGTCCCTTCTATTCCCATTCACATCCTTCCATTTGTTGTATTTTCCCTTTACCAGGAAGATCTCTGTGTCCCCACTGAGACCCTCCTTGTTGCACAGTGTCTCTGGGTTTATGGACTGCATCACATTTGTCCTTTGCTTAACAGCTAATATCCACATACAAGTGAGTACATTCCATGTTTGTCTTTCTGGGACTGAGTTACCTCACTCAGGATTATTTTTTCTAGTGCCTTTAATTTGCATCCAAATTTCATGTAGTCATTTTTAATAGGTGAGTAATACTCCATTGTGTAAATATACCACCACAATTTCTTTATCCATTCTTCAGTTGAGCGGCATCTAGGTTGTTTCCAGTCTCTGGCTAATAGGAACAAAGCTGCTATGAACATAGTTGAGTAAATGGAAGGACAGGGGAGATGGGGGGAGTTGCATGGAGTGGAGGAAGGGGAGGAAGGGTGTTAGGATATATTATACGAGAGAAGAAAGATTAAAAAATAAATAAAGTAACATACCACAAACACACACACACACAAAACCATAATTACAGTAAAAGAGACCATGAATTTAAAAGGAAAGGATGATAATGGAGATATAAGAAGTGAGAAAGAGAAAGGGAAATAATGTAATTACATTATAATCTCAAAAATTACAATAAAAAATAAGATATGATTATCCAGCAGTTAAAATTATATTTAAGGTATATAAAATTTTACACAATAAAATCACCATAGCTGAACATTTGGGAATATTGACATAATGGCAACTATTTTAAATCTTTGTGTATTTTCTACTTCATCCTCTAAGTACCTTTGTGAGGCAAATCTGTTGATATCCCAAAGAAGAAAGTTAACACCAAGCCAGCTACAAACTCTTCTATCTATGAAAGTGATGTGCCTACAAGATATGCTGGAGTAATAGTGGCAAAGAATTGTGGAGTAACCAACCGATATTAGATTGAATTAAGGCATACTCCATGAGATGGAATTCATATCCAACACTTCTTGGGTGGCTCAGAAAATGAGACTAGATAAGCTAGGAACCTAAGAGTAAACCAAACTAATGTTCTGCTAAACAAATGTGGCAGTGAACCAACTTCTAATGATACTCATAGATCAATGCCGTGCTCAGACACCATTGGAGAAGTTTCCTCCTGCAGGAGATACAAATTAATTGAAAGTCCCACAGCCAGACGATGTGCAGACAAGAAGAGACCTTGGAATTCTCTGTCCTAGCAAGAATGTACCTATTAAATCCCTGAATATATGCACATGAACAAAACTAACTTCAGAAAAGAGAAAATGAGTATATTACTAAGTTAGCGAGGCAAATAACTCACTCAAATAAAGACAATCACAGATATAGGCAATTTTAATGGTGAACTCTCCCAATAGATACCTCATAGTAATATCTGAGAATTGAAGAAAAATAAGCTATTGATTTCATTAGATTCATATGGCTGCTGCAATAAAACACAGAAAACATTAAAACACACTAGTGAACATTCTGAGAGGAATATTTCAATAGGAATTCAAACAACCACTCAATTTAACAATGAAGATTAACTATCTCAATATACCATACGAAAAAATGAATATATTTGTATGTATCAATAATGGTAAAGAAATATTTTTGTCAAATCAAACACAAAACATAAAAATTATCCTTATTCAGATATTAAGCTTGTAAGTATAATGTTCCTTCAGTCCCAGGACAAAATAATATACAGAAGAAAAAATAAAAACTTAAACCTTGAACTAGTATGGGCTTAAAAAATAACCTACTACATGCAGAAAATATAATAAGAATTAATTTTAATATTGTATATTGCAAATATTTGAAGTAATAATCATAATGATTACTTTTGCTTCAGAACCACTTTCCTGAATGCACTTTTGACCTCTTTGTTTCTAAGGCTATAAACTAAAGGGTTCAGCATGGGGATCACCATGGTATAGAACACAGACACAATTTTGTCAGTATCCATTGCATGTCTAGAACTGGGCTGCAAATACATGAAGATTATAGTTCCATAGAAAATAGAAACTGCAGTGAAGTGGGAGGCACAAGTAGAAACAGCTTTCTGATGCCCAGCTCCTGAGTGCATCCTTACGATTGTGGTGAAAATTATAATGTAGGATACTAATATTATTATGAGAGCAAAGAAGATATTGAAGCTGGCTAGACAAATAAGAACCAACTCGTTAACATGTCTGTCAGAACAAGAGAGAGCCATGACTGCTGGCATATCACAAAAAAAATGATGTATCACATTGTACTTACAGAAGGAGAGACTGAATGTATCTGCTACATAGACTGAAACATTCAAGAACCCAAGGGCATAGCAGACCATGATCAGACACACACACACATTTGTAGACATGGTGGTGGCATAGTGTAGAGGCTTACACACTGCTGCATAGCGGTCATAGGCCATTGAAGCCAACAGGTAATTTTCTACAGTAGCAAAGCCTGCAAAGAAGAACATCTGAGCAGCACAGTCATTGTAAGAAATGACCTTGTCTCCTATTAGGAGCCCAGTCATGACTCTGGGGGTGATAGCTGAAGAATAAAAAAAATCCACTAGGGATAAGTTTCCAAGGAAAAAGTACATGGGGGTGTGAAGCTGAGACTCCATGAGAATCAACAGGATCATTCCCAGGTTTCCCACCAGGGTGATGGTGTAGATGAGGAGGAAGGTGATGAAGAGGGGAATCTGAAGGCCTGGGTCATCAGTTAGTCCTAGCAGAATGGACTCAGTCACTTCTGTCCAGTTCTTTCCCAATGTCATCTGAAACCAATTGATTCTCTGTGTTGATTAGAAAATCATTATAACAATGACCTTGAAATTGAGAAGTATAAACAAAAGACATAGACATTCATTATAGTAACTGCTTCTTTTGGAAGAAAGATTCTCTACAAATCACTGACTTTGGTGCTAGTTTTGTGTGTTAGATACATACAGGGTCACATGCTATTAAATCTGAAAAGTTTCGATAAATAACACATGCAAATTTAAAGTGGTGTCTATTAGTGTGCAGAGAGTGAGAGACTTTTGAGTACCTTGTTATAAATGGGCCATATTCATCAAGTATCTTCCCATAGGTCTCAGGGAACTATGTGGAAGAGGATGTGGAAAGGTTGTAAGAGCCTGAGGGAATGGATGACTTCAAAGAAGCAGTTTCTTTCAGATAGATACAACAGGGCAGATGTACGTATGAACACACATACAGCATGTATGAACAGACTACAGCAGCATGCATAAATCCTGCAGAAGTTCAAACCAGATGGTATCCTGATAGTGAGAGGGGGCAGTAGACAAAGATTCCCACCCATAATCAAGAAGCTATTTGCAATTGATACACTCTGACAAAGGGAAAATCATTATCTCCAATGTAGTCTTACTGGATATATCAACTACCCTCCAGATCAGGTCTCATGTCCAGGAGTAATCAGCCTACACTTAATGAATTCTGTGATTTTCTGTGGATTTTTTTGTTTAGTTCTAAGGTTTGGGTAGTTTTTGTCTTATTGATTCCTTATTGGTTTGGTTGAGTTATCGTGTGTGTGTGTGTGTGTGTGTGTGTGTGTGTGTGTGTTTTAAGAGAGAGAGAGACAGAAAGAGAAAGAGAGAGAAAGAAAGAGACAGAGAGACAGAGAGAGAAAGTATATAAAGTTGGGTGGGTACAAAGGACCTGGAAAGGACAGAGTACACAGAAAACATGATCAAACTATACTGCTTGAAAATAAATTAGGAAAAAAAAAGTTTGTATACATGTATTAACCAAGACATAAGTCAGTAACTGAACAACAACATCTCACTAAAATATCTCTTCCAGCTCATTTACAAACTCCTTAAAATTTTACTCTTCCACATCTGCCAAGGACTAATTAAAGTAGTCAGATTGTATTTATTGTCTCTTGTCAATAATATAAATTTAAAGAAAATGATAAAGCAAAGTCTCAGACTGTTAATTTATTAAAGAAAATGTTGTCAATTAAATAAGGATCATTTCCTTTTCTTCATTATTTGTATATCTTATGTCGAATGTTTACTTCATACCTCTTATGATAGAGGAACATATTTTTAAATATGTAAATCAGATAATCTCTCAGTGTTATTCACTTCAGTTTTTATTCTTAGCTTTCCATGTCACATGAGGACAATCAGTAAATTAACTATGATGAAATGTCTATATATATATATACAAGTCAGTTATAACTTCGTTTTTGGAACTAATAAAAACAATATTTTCACTTTTTCCATAAGTCACAGTGGGTATATCTGCCCCTGGCTTGACATGAATTACACACTTCTTACTGTATATTAACTCTTACCAGTTGCCTTGAGGAGAAAAATGTATTTACCCAGATCAGTCAGTCTGATATAAAGTCAGCAATGGAATGTTGCCTAAGTGTGATTACAGGCACAAAACACACTCTTACATTGTATTCAAAAGATGCTAAGTTCTCTGTGCTGAGAAAATAGAAGAATGAAGATTAACATGGATCAGTTTCCAAGCTGTCCATTATTTCTTTCTGTTTCATAAGGTATGTCATGCTACTGCAGCATCTGTCACCTATTTTGCATTTTCCAGCTGTAACATCAGAATAAGAGACATCAGTGAATATTTCAAGACAAAGTTAACAATTTAAAAATATATTAGTGTATTGTTATCTTTGAATATTTTCTCTCACTGTGGTTGAAGCTCCTAGATAATCCTCTGATTAGAAGGCTTTATAGTTAACTATTGTCACTGAAATACAAACATTGGCCAATGAAGCACAGCATGAAGTTCATTACTTCAAAACTCTGGTATGGGGTTGTATTTGAGTTTCAGAGAATCCTATATGCAGAACTGGAGCAAATTATGCAAACCTTGTAAGCTCTAGAGACTTTCCCCAGGGTCTAGAGCTTCTGTCCCTATATTTTGTGAAGTAAGCAATTAAATGAGCTGTGGGAATCACATTGATTACTTTAATATTCACACATATTATGACATTATTTGTATGAATTGTTTTTGAAATTTAAAACTTCTAATGATTACTTTCAGTTTACATTCAATTGGGTCCATCTATAACATATTTCAGGAACTCTTATTACAGAAGAGTTTTGTTGAATATTTTAAATCATCATGCAGGGTAATGGACTTCATTATGACATTTTCATACCTTGGTACTTGTTGGTCCACCTACCTCATTCCATCATTCCATTGTATTGCAACACTTCATGCTAGCACCATTCCTTCCTCCAACAATACTCTTTCCTCAGATAATAGTTTTCTTCATGTATTACCATTACACTTCAATCTTGAGGATGAAATTTTACCAACTAGAGATACATTCAGTTGCCCATGATCATAGAGAATTTTCAAACATGTCCCCAAATGCAAATTTGTAAGATTATTGAATCCAAAACCACATATAAGACTAGAAGGATAAATATAGAAACACACACACACACACACACACACACACACACACACAACCACTACAATGTAACTACTGAGTATCAAATATAGAATCAAAGAATTTCATGAAGTATGCAGGTTATTACAACCATATGAAAAGGATTCTTAGACAAAATAATGGAGGATATCTCTTCAGGAACCATAGAAGCTACAAACTGTAAGAAGACTTGAGGTTTTTATAATCATTTTTTGAATAAGCAGAATGTCTAACAAGAGTTCATAAGAAATAAAAGTTGTAGACAAAGCCACACTCTTCCAAGCCCTAACATTGATATATGAAGATTTACCCAATTAGCAGTAAAATTCACAATCACACATGAAGAGTTCCTAACATAAACAATATGACAAGCGAAACCTTGTAATAATAAATTTAAAAGATTGAAATCACATAAAACATCAAAAAATATCCTCACTTAGAAAACAATTAAATATGAATCTGTAATAAAAGAACCTGAATATTTACATATTAGAAAATGCCACATTATACAATCAACTGATATATATTTAAATAGTTTCAAAGTGCATCTTTTCAAAAGAAAAAGAGGCTACACACATAGTCCTCTTAGGGCAATGGAGGTAATATATCTTGTTAAGTGGACCTTAGGTCCAATTAGAGAGCTGTTGACTATAGCTAAGTTATGTCTGACATTAATGCACCCTTAGGTAATTATTCAATTTTAGTTTCTACTGTGGTTTATAGGCATCCTAGATGGATGGGACTGTTGTTTGGCTCTCTCCTTGGGAAGCTTGCATGATACAGTATGATACCATGAAAAATAGTGCTAATGGAGTGGGTGCATTCAGATCAATTCAAGGCTCTGTTTGTGAAGTCCATGATGTCCTCAGCAATAGGAACTTGCCTTCCACCTCTCTGGGGGCAACCATGAGCAACAGAAATAGGCTTTGTGTTTTGGTAGACTCTTGGACAGCCCTGGCCAACAACTCATAAGAGGGCTTTCATGTCTGGTACTAAGATTTTTGTTCAAAATGTCACAACAAGATGGAGCAGGGTCAGAAACAATTCCCTACTTCAAGGTTGAACTACATAACCCAGTAGCTGGTGGAAGGTACTCAGGGCAGGCCACAGGTCGAGGGATTACAATTCCTATTGCAGTATGTATGAGGTCTGCTCATACCAATCCATGCAACCTCAAGACATATTTGGGGGACCCTGCACTTCATGCAGGTACCATTCCTTCCTCCAATAATCTTCTTTCCTCAGAAAATAGATTTCTTCATTAAGATCTTCATGTATTACCATTACACTTCAATGCTGTGGATGAATTTTTCCCAACAAGTGATATATTCAATTACACATGATCATGGATAATTTTTAAATATGTCCCAAAATGCAAATTTGTAAAAGTATTGAATCCAAAACACATATAAGACTAGAAGAATTATTAAAGAAACACACACACACTACAATGCAACTATTGACTGTCAAACATAGAATCACAGAGCTTCAGAAAAATGGAGCTTATTACAGCCATGTGAAAAGGATTTTTAGACAAAATAATAGAGGATATCTCTACAGCAGCCATAGAAGCTAAACATTAAGAGGCCTTGAGGCAATGAAAAAGAAGCAAGAACACCAACAGCATGTCAAGTCTATAGAGAACAACCATCCTTGAAGAAAGATGGGTACAAGACACCTTAAGAGAATGATCTTGGGAGATGACACTGATGGTTTTTCTTTTTCTTTTTCTATTAAATGTCAATAGTGCAATCAGTTCCAAGAGGATTTTCCATCTCCATCACTGCATGGAGTCAATTCCAAACAACTGATGTCTTCTTCATGTTGATTGTCTTTATGATATTTGCCTAGACAAACACAAACACACACACACACACACACACACACACTCACACACACTCACACACAGACATTCAAACTCATGCACATACATGCACAATCATACACAAACACAATTATTCACGGTTACAAACTTTTATATTACTATCTCCCAGGAATGATAGAAAGCCAAGAAGACTAGCATGCAAATTCGTTGTGACTCATTAGGTATATAGCAACAAAAAATCAAATAAACTCAAAACAAACTGTGTTGAAAAATTTGTGGAAAAATATGCATGATGAATGAGACAGTAAAGTAGGAAATGGCAGTATACAACTTGTCATTGTTTAAGCATTAAAGGAAAAATTGAAAAAGACAGTGAAAAGATGCTTAAACTTCTATAATGTTTACAAAGTACTTAAAATAAGCTACCCAATTTGAATGTGAATTGAAGCAAAAATCTGTATTTCATACAAGTGGATATAAGAAAGGATCTTATGCTATAAATGTTCTAATATCAGGCAGAATACACAGTGAATTGAGCATTTTTTGAAGAAGAAAAATTATAATACTTTGTATTTATAATACCTACGAGCAATGATTGAAGACACTGAAGAACAGAAACTTCACATATGAATAAATTAGAGTCAGAATAGATAGGAGACAAGCAAGATTCATAATCATTTTTGAACGAGATAATGTCTATCAGGAGTTAATAAGAAAAAGAGATGTAGACAAAGCTACACTCTCCCAAGCCCTAACAGTCATAAATGAAGATTTACCCAATTAGCAGTAAAATTCTCCATCGTACATGAAGAGTAACTAACAAACAATATGACAATAAAAACCATGTCATAATAAACTTAAACATTGAAATCACATAAAATATCAAAAAACATCCTCACTTAGAAAACAATTAAGATGAGTTTATACTAAAAGAACCTGAGTATTTCATATTTGTGAAAGGAACATTATACAATCAATTCATAAACTTGTAAATAGTTTCAAAGAACACCTCTTCCAAAGAAAAAGAGACATGACACTCACAGTCCTCTTAGGGCAAAGGAGGTTATATTTCTTTCATCAGAGTATGTTCTTATCTCTGTCGATCAATAATCTCAAAAGCTGCAATTTTCATTGGGGACCAGAGAACACAAGGCTCTAAGATGGAACCTGAGTGCTGTGTAAGTACTTCTGCCATCTGTGCCATACAGCACATCAGATTAAATGATTCTTGAATTGCTAGCAGCATAGAAGAAGGCTGTTAATCTTATTTGATAGTATGCTTATTTTGCTTTATTGTCTCACATTATATTTTATTTTGTGTATATAAAGAAGTTGTAAACATATGGGTGCCTAAGAACAGAGAAACAAATATATAAATTAAAAGCCAAAAATTAACAGAAAAATAGGTGTAGAATAATACATGAAAATCTCAGTACCTCATGCTCTATTACTAGGAGAATAGCTAGAAAGATTGATAAGAAATGGAATGTGAATGTGATCAAAATACAAGCAGACATTAAAAAAATGCATAGAACTCCCTTCCTAAGAATCCTCATTTGATATGAAACATGCCAGGATAAACCACACATTAATCCAGAAAATACTTCAAAAAAAACTTACAAAGACTCTTGTAATAAAATATCATAACCAGAGCTCAGTGATAGGCTCAGAAATAAAGCAATCCCCCTACATAAGGGCAGCCCCAAATTCCATTCCTACCACTACTAATATTTTTAAGTGTAAACAAAACATTCTTATCAAATATACTCAGCTGAATGAGAAGTGAATAACAAGGAAAATATCAACATGCATGTAAAACATATTTTCATAAGCAGTGGGTAAAAATACATGAAAAAAGAAACTAAAACATGATTTGAACAAGACAAATATGCCAACAGAACGCCCTGAATTTTGGGATACATAGCCAAAGTTCTGATCATAGGAAACTGTGACCACATTGACAGTATTAAAAATGAGGAGCACCTCAACTGAAATAGCTAAATTAAAGGTTAAGGATTTAATATTAATATATGAAATTCAAAACTGAGCACAACCCAGGGAAAATAAGGAAAAGATGGCTACACAACATGGGACAGAGTAAAATAACAGAAATTCAAACCCACAAGCTTCTGGAAAAGTTCTCCTCAAATGACAAATGACTACGAGAAAAGAGAAAAAAATATCTCAAATTGCCAAACTCATAAATGAAACTGAAAATTCCAGGACTATCCTTTATAATAGAAACAATTACAATATAATATTCTGATCAACATGTGCCAATGTACTAGATAACTGAAAAGGAATAAATTTTCTAGAATATGTATGAAAACAACTGATTTCAAAGAAAATATGATTATACCTCTAACAAATATAGATATTAAATTAATAGAATATTTGTGTACAAAAAAGATATGACTTTATTGATGAATCCGTGTAATGATTACCCTCATAATAATGTTGTATCATTTCACAGAAAATGAATATCAGGTGAATGACGACATTAGCTTTTCATGACTGTTGCCACAAAACACTGCTACTGTACAGATTTACAACATATATTTATTTTTTGGCAGTTCTAGAACCAGGAGATTTTATCATCTCCATGATCTGGAAGAATTGGTGAGTCAAAGGCATCATTACCCATGGGCTTTAGAACATTTAGTATCTGGATTTTTCTATCTACCAGTGGCTACTAGCATTCCAAGATATGCTAAGATCGCCCTTAGGTTGTTTCCCTGGTAATTTTTGCCAAGTTGTCATTTTTCTATAAATATTTATAACTATATATTATGAGGATACAT
Source organism: Cricetomys ansorgei (assembly GCA_026225945.1). Taxonomy (NCBI): domain Eukaryota; kingdom Metazoa; phylum Chordata; class Mammalia; order Rodentia; family Nesomyidae; genus Cricetomys; species Cricetomys ansorgei. The sequence goes on along the minus strand of JAMJFZ010002601.1, from coordinate 109,212 downwards.
GCGGATTCCTTTTAGGGCAAACATATATAATCTTGGATCATCTTTCACAAGTCCTTAACTGAATCACATTATTAGTCACATTTGTGCATGCAAAGAGTAAAACTAAAGGTTTTCTAAATTAGGACCTGGCTTTTTTCATGGGCAATTAACCATTGAGATAGTCATAGTGTAATATAGCAACATTATTTTTGCCTTCCAAACTTGTGCATATTGACTCTTCTAAAATTAAATAACACAATAACTTAAGGTGGTATTATTGTGTATCAGTTCCTTCTAATTTTCTGTGATAAAACTCCATGACCTAGGTAATTTACAGAAAAATTTAATGGGGCTTCCAGTTCCAGTGATGAGTGTAACCATCATAGCAGGGAAAGTGACAGCAGGCTGGCACAGCACTGCAGCAGTAGCTAAGATATCACATCTGGTCCATAAGCAAGCACAAGGCAGAAAGAAAGTTCACTGAACATAGTATGGGACTTTGAATCCTCAAAGCCCAGTGACACCCAGTGGTACATCTCCTCCAACAAGACCACACCTCCTCATTCTTTCCAAACAGTCCCAAAAACTGGAAAATCAAGCATTTAAATATATGAGTTTATGGGGCCCATTCTCATTCAAACCAGCACTTTCCAATCTCTGGGACCATATCATATTGCAAAATACACTTAATTCATTTTCAAAAGTCCCCATAATCTTTTACAGTCTCAAGACAATTTCAAAATCCAAAGTCTCTTTAGAGATTCAAAGCAATTTATTAATGGGAACCTCTTGTAAAAAATCAAACAACAAAGTATATATTTGCAATATGCAATTGTACTGAATATACATTATCATTGTAAACATGAGGACTAGGTTCACAATGGGAAAAAAGTGCACCAAAAGGAGGTCTAAGAGCAACATAACAAACTCCTAATCTGTAGCTCCAGGTCTGATATCGAAGGGCTTAGGTGGCTCCACCCTTACAGCTTTCTTGATTATAATTCACAGTTTTTTCTTGGGCTGGTTCCATTCCCTATATTCTGTTTTCCTTGGAAGGTATTCAGCAGCTGTGGCATCTTCAACATCTTGGAATCTCCAACAACTCCAGTATGTATAGTAGACATTCCATGTTAGATAACAAGATAAGTGGTGTCCTCAGCAACAGGGCCTTGCTGTCAGGTTCAGGAAGGTGGCAACTAATTGTGATGTTTATAGTAATCTATGAGACCCCTTTTTCCAATGATCCCGTAAAATATAATCAGTTCCTGACACTGGGGGTCTTACTTAGTAGTATATAAAGTCTAACTGAGCCATTTTTCTCCCCCTTTATATGATAACTCCATTTAAATTACTTTTATATATGCATACGTTTTAGGAAGCTTCTACAGTAGTTAGTCTTCATATGGCTTTTGAAAGGTCTTTAGTGTTAGTTCCCCCCCCCCGCCCCATATTCCCTCCCTGACATCCCATTCCCATTCCCAATTTAATCCTCATATTCTAGTATCCTCTTTATTCTTTTATAACATTATATTATATTTATTTTCCTTAGAAGATCTCCTCCCTCCACCCTGGTCATTTACCTGGTCATATCACTAATATCTTCAGTTATAGTAAATGAAACAAACACAGATATAAAGCTTCAAAGTTTCTATATGCATATAAAAACAGGCAATGCTTGTCTTTCTGCATTTCTGTTATCTCACTTGGGATGTTTATTTCTAGACTGATACATTTACATGCAAGTTTCATTTTTCTTAACAGCTGAATAATATTCTATTTTGTAAATGTACCACATTTTCATTATCCATTCATTGGATGACGGGTGTGTAAGATGTTTCCAACTTCTAGCAATTATCAATAGGGCAGCAATGAATGTGTATGAGCAAGTGTCTCTGTAGTAAAATGTGGGGTATTTTGGGCATATGCCCAAGAGTCACATAGCTGGATCTTATGGTAGATCTATTCTCAGCTTTTTGAGGAACCTCCACACTGATTTCTATAATGGCTGTACAAGTTTGCATTACCACCAGCAATGAGTAAGTGTTCCCCTCTCCTTGCATCCTCCCAAAGCATGCAGTTATTTATTTCCTTGATTTTGGCCATTCTGGTGCATTTAAAATTTCAAAGTAAGCCAGGCTGTAGTGTTGCATGCCTTTAATCCCTATACTCAGGAGGCGGAGGCAGGCTGATCCCTGTGAGTGCAAGGCCAGCCTGGTCTACAGAATAAGTTCCAGGACAGACAGAGTTATAACAGAGAAACTCTGCCTTGAAAACAAAAAAAAAATTCAAAGTATTTTAAATGAACATTAAAATTAGTTTAAATTTGCATTTTCTTGATGGATAAAAAAGTAGAACATTTCTTTAAGTGTTTCTTAGACATTAGTGTTTCATCTTTTGAGAAATCTCTATTTCTATACCCTACTTTTAAATTGGTGTTTTTAATGCTCATGTTTTTTAGTTCTTTGTATATTCTAATTACTAACCCTCTGTCAGATATATAACTGGTAAGCACTTTTCCCCATTCCTAAGTCTGCCACTTTGCTTAGATGATGTTGTCCTTTGCTGTACAGATGTTCAGCCTCATGGGAAATGAATTATTGATTGTAGGTCTTAATTCCTGAACTTTTGGGGTTGTTTTCATAAAGTACTTTCCTGCGCCAATGAATTCCAGCCTACATCCTACTTTTCTTCCAACAAATTCAGGGTGTCTGGTCTTATTGCGGGGTTCTTGATCTATCTGGAGTTGGTTTTGTGCCAGGTGGTAGGTAATCATTCTTCAACATGCAGCTATCCAGTTTGATCAGATTTTTGCCCTAAAATGTGAGAGTATTTTCAAAAATGTGCTTTCAACCTTCAAAAACAATGTTTTCCCTGCAATTTTATCTCTTAAAAATGCATACATAAATTAACCAGTTATATAAAATGACTGAAAATAAAGTATAAATTCCTATTAAATGCCACATATTTTCATATATTTACATATACGGTTAAATCTTCAGAGAAACATCACATATTTCATTCGTCAGTATTTTCTCAAATTAAGTAATAATAGAATGGAAATGAATTTTTAAAGCTTATAGAATTTATATTTTAATGTAGCCACTAAAATAGATCATAATTCTTAAACATCCATTTATTAGCATTGTCCAGTAAACAAATAAAATCGACAGGACATGGATAGAGCAGTAAGAGGATTGTTACAGGATGTACCAGTGTGGGTTTGGTTCTTAATCAATTTCATATCATGCTATCTGAAATTCGTGGAACAGAATGGCTAGTGATACATTGATTCTGATTTTACAGACATGGTCTTAGCAGTCAGGGGCATGGAGTATACAAGGAGTGACTCATATGAAACTTGGAAACTGAAAACCAGGAGGTCCAATGATTCTGATGTCGAAAGTGAGAGCAAATAGATTTTCAATTTAAATAGAATGTGTTCTTTATGTGACGATTTGTTCTATTTCCGCAAACCTCGGTAGTTTGAGGATTCCTGCCTTCCAACCAGGTAATAAGTGCTAGTAAGTCTACTAAGTCAAATAGTCTGAGTAGGGTACTCTCGGGCACACACACTCAATACACACAACACAAGATGAACAATAAAAACCCTTTTACTAAACAACAGAGGTTTTCCTATGATACAGTTAACATTTGACCACACACACACACCATTTCATTTTGTCTAATTTGCCCAATGTATTTTAATGCTTCCTCACTCAGCATCTTTAAACATTTCTTTTGTTCATCGGCTTCCTCATTTATAACATATTTGTCTTGATAGGTATATCTCTTACCTTTCCTGTTGCTGTGACAAAATACAAAACAAAAGCAAGTTCAAAAGGAGGGTTTGTTTTGTCCCAATGTTAAGAAAAGAAACAGATCATCATTGTGGAGAGGCACATTTTTATCTGCAGTGAGAAGAGACAGAAATAGTTTCTAGTACTCAGTTCTCTTTTTACTTCTTTTTTTTGAGACAGGATTTCTCTGATGTAACTCTGACTGTCCTGAAATTCACTCTGCAGACCATCCTAACCTCCAGCTCAGAGAGATCATCCTGCCTCTGCCTCCCAAGTGCTGGGATTAAATTTGTGTGCTACCACCACCCAGCACTTTTTCCTTTTGAGTCAGCAGATGTCCCCAGTCCATGGAATGATCCTACTCACTGGGTGGGAGGGTGGGTATTCTCCCACACAGTTAAACTTTCAGTAAACACCCTTGTGAGATGATCCAAAGAAGTATTTATAATGATAATAAATCCAGTCTTGTTGACAAAGTTAAATGGCAATTAACGATCATGATGCATAATAATAAATCTTCATGGAAATGGTTAAATGTATCAATATTAGTAATAAATGTTTTCTACAAAACAGAATCAAATATATCAAAAACATCCTCACTCAGGATATGATGTTAAATATGTTTCTGTTTTCTGAATAAAGAATAGAGGGAAGGGACCCAAATCAGGGACTTGAAATAACATTGGTATTCAGAGTAACTCAGTACGTAGAGACAATCAGATAAAAATGGATCTAGAGAACATGCATACCAAAATGTTAAGGTTATGAACATAAAACTTATTTTTCCATCAGGTCAATTTTTCTTAATGTGCTTTTGACCTCCTTTTCCTAAGGCTTTCAGGGCTTTCACAAAGGTGATGACCATAGAATAAAACACCCTGACACAATTTTGTCAGTGTTCATTGCATGAATGAAACTGGGCTGTAAGTACATGAAGATAAGAGTTCCATCAAAAATATAGATGGCAATTCCTGGACTGGCTAGGAGAGAAACACAGTCATCTCAACTCTAAGTAATTGTAATAGTTTTACTGGCCTTCTGGTTTTTGGCATGTGTGAAAACTATTCATGATTTCTGTAAATATATAAAAATTATTTTTGGTAATACTGACCTTCCCATAGAGACAAAGCCATAGTCAAGACCACAAACGAAGTCTAGACAGTGTGTCAGCAAACTTAAAAAAGCAAATAGATAATTCACCCCTGAATGCCTGCCCCCTTTTATTGTAGTAAGTGTATAGACCTAAAATCAGGTATTCATTAATAGACTAATGTGTTAAGACTATTCACTAAAATTAACCTTGAAGATTAGAGGCCTGCAGCTAGGAGGGGATGAATACACTTGCATTGATATACGCCTGAACACCTGCATTATGTTAGATAAGATTCTGGCATTTTGCTATTTTTGCTAGAGTAAGTTTTCTGTCTAAGGGGAGTCTTGTAATTTTTCCCCAATGTGCACATTGTTAATTTTACTCTCTTAAATTTTCTAACTTCTAATTTCTTCATTTTACTATTAAAAGAAGTGCATCAACATACAAAAGTGTGTCTATGCGTGTCATTTAAGGCATGAAATGTGTAACATATTGAATCTGATAGAAGAGTGAAGTATTGCATTCACTTGTCATAACTTTCATTGTTTGCGCTCCTTTATGGAGACTGAGGAACATGGACTAGAGCTGGTCTCCACTCTCTTTCTCCCTCTCTCTCTCTCTCTCTCTCACACACACACACATATATACACACACACATATATATATTTGACTAAAATATATTTTATACATACATAAAATTCTCAAATATAAGAACATTAATAAAAGTAGAATTTTGTTAAAAATTGTTTCATTTTCCATGTCCTCCTTTATCCCTTTACAACTTTTTCCCCAATTCCAAGCATTCATTTTAAAACTCACTTACTTCACTTAGTACTTCTTCAAGCTACAAAAACAAGCAAATTTTCAAGTTATACACATTGTTTCATAGATCTCTGAGCCTGGAAGAGAGAGCAGTGATAAAGTTGTACTATTTAGGAATGACCACTCCAAAGTCTCTCTGCATATTTTCTAGTTGTAGGTCTCTGTTAATCACCAGTAATTCTACTGCAAAAGGAAGCTTTTCTCATGAGGGTCTGAAGAGCAAACTAATCTATGGATAATAAATATTGTCTTTAGGAGTCAATTTATTGCTATTTTTATTAATTAGAATAATAGTAGTAAGATTTCCCTTAGGGCCAATGATTTATCTAGTCTTGTATTCTTCTTAACAGTGTCCTAATTGGGTTTCAACTCATACAGAGCACCTTAAATGCAGTAGGTTGATTACTACCTAATTTTATGCCACTATTTCATAGTAGGTATGTCTTGCAGACAGGTTACTATTATAGCTCTCAATGTTCATAGTTGAGTGAGATTGATGATTACTATTCTTCTCTGGTAACATTTAAAATACTTTCTAGCACTATGAACATTTGTCAGTAGGGATGAAGCTTGTCAAGGAGCACTAGCTAGTTTTCTCTGTGTTTTATAATTTAAGTGTGTGATGGTCTCAGCAAAAGAGTCTTACTGTCAGGTTATGGAGGGCAATGAAGAACACTAGAAATAGCCTATGATTTGGAGTCCTATGGGACTTCTGATGCAAAGGGTGGCAAATGATATCTAGATGATTCATTTTCTTCTCCATTATATGGTCATTCACATAAACCCTTTTTTATATATGTATATATTTTAGGATGCTTCTACAGCAGTAAGCTTGATATAACTTTTCAAAAGGTTTTTAGTGTTAGTCTTTGCTCCTCATATTCCTTCCTTTACTTCCCATTCCCTTCCTCATTAAATACTCCCATTCTAATTTTCTCGATATCCATACATGATCCTGTATTCTATTTCCCCTTCCTTGGAATATCCTTTCTTATTTACTGGGTGCTTCCAAGCTACCTAACCTCTGGTACTCTGAAGGACACACATATCTAAACATTAAATACTACTATCCATATATGAGAAACATGCAATGCTTATCTTCTCAGGTCTTGATTACACAACCAAAAACTTTTAAAATATATTTTGAATTTAAATTCATACCAATAATCAATTATATTATTTCACATTTTATCCGTATTCAGTATTTAATGTTTCAGATTTGTTCTTTTAAATTTACTTTTCCCCCTTTTGGTCATTCTCTCATATGCCTAGAAATATCCTTTGCAAGCCATTTGTTTCATCAAAACCCACATATATGATCTGGAGTAACTTCAGTAGCCATGAAAATAGAAAGAGGCATGTTGGAAATAGGTCTATAGAGTGGTAGTAGGCCATAGGTTCTATAAAGAGGTAAATGGGGAAATCACAGCAGAGACTTAACTGGAGTGGGAGTGAAGAGTAATATCAAAGAAGAAGTGAGGAGAGATATTTAACACAAAATATTTGAAAGACAATGGAGAATGGTTCTGTTTTGAAAGCTAATATACAAACTTGTGTGTGAATATATATGATTTAAATGGAGCTAGTCTAAATGGGGTGGACTATTTAGCAAAACCCAAGTGTTGGGCATGGGAAATCTTCCTTTTAGTTATTGCTTAGGGGTTTCAAGAGATCCCACATACAATATATGTTATTGCTGTTTAATAGATCATGTAAGTAAGACCCAATTGATGAGACACCATATATTTCAGACACAGGATTTGGAAGATTGAAATTGGTCATGACCTTGAACACTAAAAGTAAAGTTGTGAACATTATGTTTTAAGATTTTGCTTTCATTTTTGATTACATGTATATATTGCATATCTGTGTGAGAGTCTATGCTCATATAAGCATGTACCTATGGAAGTCAGAAAAGAGAAACAGATTCCCTGGAGGTGATGTTACAGGAGGCTATGAACTACCCAATATTGGTGCTGGGAAACAAACTCAAGTCCTCTGCAATAGGAGTATAAACTCTTTAACTGATGGGCAGTCTAACATATTGAATGGACTCTGTTTTCTTAATGTTTTCTTTCTTGTGATATATGGTAGTATATGTATTCTGTATGGAAATTTAGAATAATCCTAGTTAATTGTATGGTTGATATACAGAAATAGGTGGTAAAATATAACCAGATACAAATCTTTTCAAAGTTCGTATATCATGTATCTTCACACATAGCGGATTGTTAAAGTGTGTCTTGCCAATTATTGACACATTGCTTTAAAAAGTATGGAGTTTGAAATGATCTAATCTATTGGGAGAGTACCAGGAAAAAGTAAAGAAACAGAACTAAGTGCTCAGAAGCAGAACACAGACATGAACACTTGTGTGTGAGTGTGTGTGTATGTTTTCTGTAATGCTTTTCATGCTGACCTAAAAACGTCATATTATGCACAATTCACTCACAGTGAGTGATCCAATGTTTAAAATATTTATACAATTTGTCCAAAGTTTAGTTGTTTTATTCACCTTTTTAACATATGTTTACTGAGAAGCTATTACAAAACACATAAAGTAGACAGTATCAAACATCATATGTGAATAACAATGTATTTTTACGTAGACAACTTTTTTGTTCATAATCCTGACTCATGTATCGTTATGATTACCAACCGTTATTTTATTAGTTGAGGTTCTCTAATGTAACAAGAACTGACAGGATTTACTATCTTAAGAAGGATGTAAGGATTTCCTTACATAGATATGTAAGAGGAGTTTTAATATGGGTTTGTGCTTATGGAATTATGAAGGATGAAAGTCCCTTGATATCTGCAATCTGGAGAGCAAATATTCAGGTGATTGGTTCAGTTTGAGTAAAAATGCCTGAGAAAGGAGAGAGAAAACATAGTGATTTTTAAACAATGCAGGTCCAAGGATCAGGTCTGGCTCAATTGTTCTGATAGTCAAGAATAGGAAAAACTAGTATCCCTGTAAGATGAGGAAAATATGTAGCAATTGAGGAAGTGGGGGCAGAGGAAAAAAGGATAAGAAGGAGGAGGAAGAAGAGGAGGAGGAGGAGGAAGAGGAGGAGAAGATGAAGGGAGAGTTTTTCCCTTTCTGTAATTTATTTATATTTAATCAATACCTCAATGGATTGTATGATGGCCACTAACCAAAACGAGGGTAGGTTTTTGTAATTTCCATTTTACGTATTATACTGTTTTGAATATACCAACACAGAAAAAGAATCATACTGTCTATCTGTGAATCTTGTAGTACAGTTTACTTTCATACAGGTTATTATTGACTTTTTTCTTCATATCTATATCATGGTTTTGTAAAAACCTAGTCTTCATGAAATCCGATAGTGTGAAATAGGCTAATCAAAGACCAGTAGTAAGCTCTTTTGTTTTGTTTTTTTTGTGCAGATCTTTTTATTCCCTAGTTTCATACTTTTTAATTTTTTCACATTTAAATTTATTTTAATCTGTTCTTGTATAACAACATAATTATTTCAAATTTTCTTTCTGCTCCAAAAATTTTGGTAGGATATCCACCCCCAAATTAGCTACTACTGTCTGCCATCTTTCTCATCAATCTTTAGCAACTTCAACTTCAAACCTGCCATTGAAGATGTCACAGATCCCAATTTTAACCACATGACCACTTTTAGCATTTACTACACACAATGACTAAGGAGTTGTATACAAGTTGTATGTGTGTGTGTGTCTGTGTGTGTGTGTGTCTGTGTGTGTGTGTGTGTGTGTGTGTGTGTGTGTGTGTGTGTGCGTGCTGTATAGTACTATTCTTAATTGGCATTGAAACTTAAGATTTGAGAAATTACACGGGAAGTATAGGAAAGTCCCTAGATTCAAAATTTAAACCACTTTCCAAGAATAAATATGAGATTATAGCAGCTTTGAATGGTGTTTGGAACTTACTAATTCATAATTCATTATGAACATTTTCAGCTTATCAAAGTCTTATTTCACATATTTCACTTGTATCTGCTTTAACTCCTGATGACATAAAAACTTTTATCTAATGATATAAAACCACTAATCAGTTTGCCAGGATCTCTCTGTACTTAGTGAGGGTAAAGAAGCATGACTTATAAAATAAAATGATAGTCTCCCATGATATATATTATGGCATTTATGACTCATACTCATTTCAGTTATCTTAAAGAAATATTTTTAAAAATCTCATTTTGTTTATATATAACTCATAGCAGATATAGGTAGCCTCTGGTTATTGTATGAATTTTATTTCTATATAAGTGTATATATAATGTAGAAGCAAAATATTTTGATAGAATCAAAAGAACATACAATATAAAAATATTAAAGTGATAAAATCCACTACAGAATATTGGCATGATATCACTACCAGAGATACAACTTCTCTTGATCCCCAAAAAATAGAGAAAAGACACAAGAATGGATTAAGTTTCAAATCACTATGAAAGCTTTGGAATTCTTTGCCCTTGGAAGAATCATTTACCTTATCCTTATTGGAAATAAATGTGATGAGATTACTTCTCTTACAGAACTCACACATATTATTTCTATAAATAGCAAAGAAGCAGATGAACATCTTATGAAGAAGCTATAACTCAAATGTCAACAGATTTGCAGTGAAATAAGCAATACATATTATATACATATAAGGAAATGTCTTAGTAAAACTCATTAATTTGCACAATTAATATCTACTGATAGAAAAGTCTGTCACTATAATCATGATGTTCAAAAATCTCTTTAATTCTTGTTAAAAGGTCACGGCAAATCTCAGTAGAAGCCATTTTTGTAATCTCAACGATTATCACTAAGATGATTCATGATATCCAGTGAATCATTGCCTCAGAGAAGAATATCCTTACTAAAACAATGTGATAGGAATCAGACTGGGATTTAGGCTAGTGCAAAGGAATCTTGAGAGAATTATGTAGACTGGGCAGGCTCTGGAGATTTTCCCTGTGACAATACTTGAAGAGTCCTCATTCAGTTTTCCCGAAGAAGAGACAATTAATTAATTTGCCTGCATGGATCAAAACTATTATTACATGTTAAAAGTAAAGTTTTTAAATGATAAATGAAACTTTGTTACATAAATTGTCTTGGTTTAGTGAATTAGAAGTTGTAAATTCTCTTCCAATAATCATCTCTTCATCAGTATTACGTAGCTAGCTAGGATTACAGTACCAAGCATGTTATTTCTCTTGTTAAGTGGGTCATAGGTCCAATTAGAGAGCTGCTGATTACAGCTACCGTGTGTCTGATATTAGTGCACTCTTACGGTTATTATTCAATTTTGGTTCCTACAGTAGTTGCTTGACATCACCCATGGGGCAGACTGTTGTTTGGCTCCACCTTTGGAAGCTTTCATGGTGCATTCTCATACCATGAAAATAGTGCTAAAGGAGTGAGTGCATTCAGATCAGTTCTGGGCTCTGTTTGTAAAGTGCATGGTGTCCTCACCAACAGGAACTTGCCTTTCACCTCTCTGGTGGCAACCATGGGCAACAGAAATAAGCTATGTGTTTTGGAAGTCTCTTAGACAGCCCTGGCCAACAACCCAAGAGTGTTTTCACGTCTGGTATTAAGATTTTTGTTCAAACATGTCACAACAGTATGGAACAGGGTCAGACAAAATTCCCTACTTGAAGGTTGAACTACACAACCCAGTAGCAGGTAGAAGATACTCAAGGGCAGGCAACAGGTCCAGGGATTGCACATCCTATTGCAGTATGTATGAGTTCTACAGGGCACCAATCCATGCAACTTCAGACATATTTGGAGGACCCAGCAGCTTCTGTGTTTCCTGTTTAAAGCTCTGTGGGTCCCTACGAGCGGTGATCAGTTGAGACCATGGGGGTTTTCTCTCCTGGTGTCCTCAACCACTCTGCTCCTAGCAATCTCTCCTCCACTTCTTCAGTGTGGTTCCCTGAGCACTGCATTTTTTGTGCCATGGGACTCTGCACCTGCTGTCTTCAGCTGCCATAGGGAACCTCTGTGTTGAACATTGGGCTAGGCACAAATCTATGAGTAAATTAGTATAAGTTTAGAAGTGCTCTCCTGACAGTCAAGACTCTATTTCCTGGCCTGCCCTGGAGTATCACTCGTGGGTTTCCTCCTTTAACATGGGGTTCTGTCCTACCATTGTCTCAGCAGATCTTGTAGAGAGGACAAGTTATTGGATTCCCCTTACCCCCTGCTGGGATTGTGTCACAGTCTCACTGAAAGCCTTGCCAAGTTATGTGAGATGGCCTGTTTATGCTTCCAATCACCCATTACTAGCAGTCTTCACTGTGGTCTCTTTCTTGATTCCAATGAGTTTCTACTTCATTAGGCCTTCCAATTCTCCCCTACATGTGTCCCAATTCTGGTTATCTCTCCATATATTCTCTCACACCATCCCGATCTCCACTGTCAATCCCTTCTCTTCCCATTCTCATCCTTCCTGGTCCCACCTGCATCATTTGTTCTATTTTCCCTTTACCAGAAAGATCTCTGTGTCCCCACTGAGATGCTCCCTGTTGCACAGTGTCTCTGGATCTATGGACTGCAGCACATTTGTCCTTTGCTTAACAGTTAATATCCACATACAAGTGAGTACATTCCATGTTTGTCTTTCTGGGACTGAATACCTCATTCAGGATTATTTTTTCTAGTGCCTTTAATTTGCATTCAAATTTCATATAGTAATTTTTAAGTAGGTGAGTAATACTCCATTGTATAAAAGTACCACTACAATTTCTTTATCCATTCTTCAGTTGAGCGGCATCTAGGTTGTTTCCAGTCTTTGGCTATTAGGAACAAAACTGCTATGAACATAATTGAGCAAGTGACAGGACAGGGCAGATGGGGGGAATTCGACGGAGTGGAGGGAGAGGAAGAAGGCTGTTAGGATGTATTATATGAGAGAAGAAACATTAAAAAATAAATTAGTGTACCCCCACACACCACACACACACACACACACACACACACACACACATAAAACCATAATCACAGAAAAAGAGACCATGAATTTAAAAAGAAAAGTCTGATAATGGAGACATAAGAAGTGAGAAAGAGAAAGGGAAAAAATGTAATTGCATTATAATCTCAAAAATTACAATAAAAAATAAGGATATGATTAAAATTATGTTTAAGGTATATAAAATTATACACAATAAAATCACCATAGCTGAACATTTGGGAATATTAACATGATGGCAAGTATTTTAAATCTTTTTCTATTTTCTACTTCATCCTCACAGTACCTTTGTGAGGCAAATCTGTTCATATCACAAAGGAGAAAGTTAGCACCAAGCCAGCTACAAACTCTTCTATCTACAAGAATGATGTGCCTACAACATATGATGGAGCGATAGTGGCAAAAAATTTGTGGAATAACCAACCAATATTTGATTGAATTAAGTCATATTTCATGAGATGGAATTCATATCCAACACTTCTTGGGTGGCTAGAACATGAGACTAGATAGCCTAGGGACCTAAGAGTAAACCAAACTACTGTTCTGCTAATAATGTGGCAATGAACTGACTCCTAATGATATTCTCCAATACTCTTATATCAGTGCCATACTCAGACATCATTAGAGAAGTTTTCTCCTGCAAGAGATATAAATGAATTGAAAGACCCACAGCCAGACGATGTGCAGACAATGAAGAGACCTTGGAACACTCTGTCCTAGCTAGAATGTCCCTATCAAATCCCTCTCCTCAGGCTCAGGCAACTCTTCAGAGGAGTATACAGAAATAGTGTAAGAGCCAGAGGGTATGGATGGCACAATGAAAACAAGGCCCTCTAAATACAGCAGAACCAAAATACTTATGAGCTCATAGGGACTGCAGCAGCATGCACAGGGCCTACACAGGTCTGTACCAGATGGAATACTAAAGCTAAGAGACATGAACAAAAGCCCCCCACCCTAACCGAAAAGATATGTCCAATTAATAACAACTTGCAAATGAAAAATTAATTGTATCCACGGGAGTCTCAATGGGAAAACCAACCACTCTTAAGAATAGACCCCATGCCCAGCTGTAGATGGACAACACAAATTGAACTCAATGGTGTCTTTGGAAGTTATCTCTCTCATGTTGTGTCCAGGGATTTTTTTAAACGTTGCAGTTCCTTTATGCATATATTACGACTTTCAGTTTTAAGTTTTTTGGGATTCCTGTAGGTGAAAATGTGTGTGCCTTTTCATCTATATCTGTTTCTCCTGGTTTCTTTGACTCATTGTCTTCTGTTTGTTTTTGTCTTTCTAATTTGATTTTGTTTTATCTTATATTATTTTATTACTATCATTCCTTATAGACAAAAAGGGTATGAATCTGCTTGGAAATGGAAGGGGTAGGAACAGGAAGGAGATGGGGGATAGTAAATCATAATCAGATTATATTAAAAATATATAAAATATATTAATTCATTAATATATTTATTTAATTGATTTAAATAATTGATATATATTTAACAATTAAATATATATAGTATTAAAAATCTATTTTCAATAAACCACAAAAATAAAAAGCTCCGTGACCATACCTCTTTTTAGTCAAATTTGAATTGAGATTTAGGGTCACTTAATAGAGAAAATTAAAAATATTGGAATTGATTCGACTCTAGCATGGGTAGGGACCAGGTACTGCCCTCCATTGTGAATGATAGACTGAGTGAAATGTCCAGAATAGGCAGAATATTCAAAGCAGAAGTTAGAATAATATATCTGGCATATGAACTCCTATGACACTGACATGTTGCCTGTGATGTCTCTGGAACCAAAGTGCAAAGGAAGTTTTATTATTCTTTTATTTGACTTTTATAAGAAGAAGTTCTAGTTAAAGTGAAAAATATGTACTAGAATCTAGTAACTAGTAGTAAATATTCCTCAATTAAATCTGAGAGCTTTTTGTAGACCTAAGACTTACAAACACTGTCAAAATTATTTTATAAATCATTGTCCTAGAAGTTTCCCAAGGATTTTATGATGGTTTATCACAGTAATTATGAACTATATAATGAAAGAGATAACTAGGACTTGGATAAACTACTGGTCATTTCTCTCAATTGAGACAATTTTTTAAAATAAAAATTTCATTGTGTTTCACTAGTTTAGTGCAGACTCTTACGGAGGACAGGTGATAATATCAAACCTGTCCTTTGCTTGCATTTCAATGAACTCAGTCAGTTACCAACCTTTCCTATGGTTATTCCAAGTTCCAGAGGACATATTTGGAATAGCTATACTTTGCAAGTGGCGTAATTACCTTGTTCCCATGACACTTCAAGAGTTATTTTTAAATTATTAAAAAGGCTAAGTTGAAGTCACTAGAACAATTCTTACCTGTAACCAGTGAAGAAAAATCAACATGATAAACATAATATTACTAGAATATTACAAGAGTTAGTGCCACCATAAATGTCTTAAAAGGTGAATAATCATGTAACCTCACTGTACACTATGTAGCTCATCCTCTTAGTCTCTACAGAAAAATGATGACTCTCATAGTTTTACAGTGAATTATTAAAATTATTTATTCAGCCATTGAATTAAATTATATCTACTGTGTGAGATGTGGTTTCATTGTTCTAGCAATTAACACATATTTTGGAACTTGTTTTGCAGCAAATGAATTTTTCATGCCTCACAATGAGTATTAAAAGAAATTTTGAATTCTCCTGGTAATGATGACAATAATCCCACAATATCCTGTCTAGGTGCAATATCAGATTTTATACTTGGGTGATTATGCCTCTGGGAACTTAATCATTTTCTCCATGTCAAAAATATTATACAGGTCCATTACATCCTGATATTATGCTAAATGAACCTAGTGATCAAGTTGTAGAAACTGTTGTAGATTGACAGTAAGCCATATAATCCTAGATTGTAGAAAGTCAATTCAAGAAATATTAAATGGTCTTCTATCTCAATTAATTTGTGAGAAATACAATAGTATAGTACATTCTGAAATGGCTCTGCTGAGGTAAAAGATATATTGTTGTATTTATCCTTTCTTACAAATCAAAAAGTTTCATAACACCCATGTGTCCTCTTAGGATTGTGGAGGCAATTATTCTTCACGTAAATTTGTTATCTAAGACCATCTGTCAAATGATATGAAATTTGTAATTCCGAGGAATCAGAATAACAGAATATTCTAAGCAACATTCCCAGAAACATGTTAGCTAGAAATAATATAAATTCCTGACTATATGCACATAGGCAAGTTAACATCAGAAAAGAGAAAATGAGTATATTACTAAGTTAGCAAGGCAAATAACTCAAATAAAGGCAATCACAGGTATAGGCAATTTTAATGGTGAATTTTTGCAATAGATACCTCATAGTAATATCTGAGTACTGAAGAAATATAAGCTAATAATTTTCATTAGACTCACATGGATGCTTCAACAAAACACAGAAAATATTAAAAAACCCTTATGAACATTCTGAGAGGTGTATTTCAATTGGAATTCAAACATCCACTGAATTTAACAATGAAGATTAACTATCTCAACATATCAGAAGCAAAAATGAAATAATTGAATGTATCAATAACAGTAAAATGTGTTTTTACACATCAAACACAGAACATCAAGATTATCCTTATTCTTCTATTAAGCTTGTAAGTATAATATTCTTTCATTCCCAGGACAAAATAATATGCAGAAGCAAAAATAAGAACTTATACCTTGAACTAGTATGGACTTAAACTATAACCTACTACATGCAGAAAATATGATAAGAATCAATTTTAATATTGTATATCGCAAAATATTTAAAGGAATAATCATAATGATTATTTTTGCTTCAGAACCACTTTCATGACTGCACTTCTGACCTCTTTGTTTCTAAGACTGTAAACTAAAGGGTTCAGCATGGGGATTACCATGGTATAGAACACAGACACAATTTTGTCAGTGTCCATTGCATGTCTAGAACTGGGCTGCAAATACATGAAGATTGTAGTTCCATAGAAAATAGAAACTGCAGTGAAGTGGGAGGCACAAGTAGAAACAGCTTTCTGATGCCCTGCTCCTGAGTGCATCCTTAAGATTGTGGTGAAAATTATAATGTAGGATACTAATATTATTATGAGAGCAAAGAAGATATTGAAGCTGGCTAGACAAATAAGAACCAACTCGTTAACATGTCTATCAGAACAAGAAAGAGCCATGACTGCTGGCATATCACAAAAAAAATGATGGACCACATTGTATTTACAGAAGGAGAGACTGAATGTATCTACAAGGTAGACTGAGACATTCAGGAAACCAAGAGCATAGCAGACCATGATCAGATACATGCACACATTTGTAGTCATGGTGGTGGCATAGTGTAGAGGCTTACACACTGCTGCATAGCGATCATAGGCCATTGAGGCCAACAGGTAATTTTCCACAGTAATAAATGCTACAAAGAAGAACATCTGAGTAGCACAGTCATTGTAAGAAATGACCTTGTCTCCTATTAGGAGCCCAGTCATGACTCTGGGGGTGATAGCTGAAGAATAAAAAAAATCCACTAGGGACAAGTTTCCAAGGAAAAAATACATGGGGGTGTGGAGCCGAGAGTCCATGAGAATCAACAGGATCATTCCCAGGTTTCCCACCAGGGTGATGGTGTAGATGAGGAGGAAGGTGATGAAGAGGGGAATCTGAAGGCCTGGGTCATCAGTGAGTCCCAGCAGAATGAACTGTGTCACTTCTGTCCAGTTCTTTCCCAATGTCATCTGAAAACCAATTGATGGTCTGTGTTGATTAGAAAATCATTATAACAAATGGAAAATCATTATGTCAAATGTAGTCTTACTGGATATATCAACTACCCTCCAGATCAGGTCACATGTCCAGGAGTAATTGTCTTACACTAAATAAAGTCTGTGATTATCTGTGGACTTTTTGTTTAGTTCTAAAATTTAGGAAGTTTTTGTCTTATTGATTCCTTGTTGGTTTGTTTTGATGTGTGTGTGTGTGTGTGTGTGTGTGTGTGTGTGTGTATGTGTGTGTGTGTATTTGAGAGAGAGAGAGAGAGACTGAGAGAGAGAGAGAGAGAGACGCAGAGGGAGGGAGAGAGAGAAAGCATATAAATGTGCGTGGGTACAAAGGACCTGGAAGGAGACAGAGTAGATAGAAAACGTGATCAAAATATACTACTTGAAAAAATTATGAAAAAAAAGTTTGTATACATGTATTAATCAAGACATAAGTGTCAATAACTGAGCAACAATATCTGACAAAAATATATATTCCAGCTCATTTATAAACTACATAAAATTTTACTCTTCCTCATCTGTCACCTGCCAAGAACTCAATAAAGCAGTCAGATTGTATTTATTGTCTCTTTTCAATAATATTAATATAGAGGTAAGGATAAAACAAAGTCTCAGACTGTTAATTTATTAAGGAAAATGTTTTCAATTAAATAAGGGTCATTTCCTTCTCTTCACTATTTGCATATTTTATGTTGATGTTTATTTCATACCTTTTATGATAAATGACACTTTTTTAAATATGTAAATCAACTAATTTCTCAGTGTTATTAACTCCAGTTTTTATTCTTAGCTTTGCATGTCAAATTAGGACAATCAGTAAATTAACTATGATGAAATGTCTATATGTATAAGTCACTTAGAACTTAGTTTTTGGAAATAATAAAAACAATATTTTCAGTTTTTCAGTAAGTCACAGTAGATACATCTGCCCCAAGCTTGACATGAATTATACACTTCTTACTGTATATTAACCCTTACCAGTTGCCTTGAGAAGAAAAATGTGTTTACCCAGAACAGTCAGTCTGATATAAAGTCAGCAATGGAATTTTGCGTAAGTGTGATTATAGGCACACACTCTCTTACATTGTATTCAAAAGATGCTAAGTTCTCTGTGCAGAGAACATAGAAGAATGAAGATTGACATGCGTCAATTTCCAAGTTATCCATAATATCTTTATGTTTCATAGGTTATGTCATATTATTACTGCATCTGCCACATATTTATTCAGATATAACATCTGAATAAGAGACATCAATGAATATCTCAAGACAAAGTTAGCAATTTAAAAGTATATCAGTGTATTGTTTATCTTTGAATATTTTCTCTTACCGTGGTTGAAGCTCCTAGGTAATCCTCTGGTTTAACGGCTTTATAGTTAACTATTGTCACTGAAATAAAAAACATTGACCAGTGAACCACGACATGAAGTTCATTAGTACAAAACTCTGGCATGAGGTTGTATGAGTTTCAGAGTCTCTTGTACGCAGAACTGGAGCAAATTGTGCAGACCTTGCATGCTCTAGAGACTATCCCCAGTGTCTACAGCTTCTGTCCCTATATTTTGTGAAGAAAGCAATTAAATGACCTGTGGGAATCACATTGATTACTTTAGTATTCACATATCTTTTGGCATTATTTTATGAATTGGTTTTGGATTTAAAACTTGTAATGATTATTTCATTTTACTTTCAATTGGGTCCACTATATAACATATTTCAGGAAATCTTATTACAGAAGAGTTTTGATAAATATTTTAAGTCAGCATGCATAGTAACGGACTTCATTATGCAATTTTCACACCTTGGTTCTTGTTGGTCCACCTCCCTCATTCCATCAATCCATTGTATTGCACCACTTCATGCTGGCACCATTCCTTCCTCCAACAATGCTCTTTCCTCAGAAAATAGTTTTCTTCATTAAGGCTTCATGTATTACCATTACACTTCAATGTTCGAGATGAATTTTTACCAACAGGAGATAGATTCAATTACACATGATAATAGGGAATTTTCAAACATGTCCCAAAATATAAATTTGTAAAAGTATTGAATCCTAAAGCATATTAAAGCTAGAAGGATAAATATAGAAACACACATATCCACACAAACACACACACACACACACACACACACACACACACACACACACACTACAATTCAACTATTGAATGTCAAATATAGAATCACAGAACCTCAAGAAGCATGAAGGTTATTACAGCCATATGAAAAGGATTCTTAGACAAAATAATGGAGGATATCTCTTCAGGAACCATAGAAGCTATAAACAGTAAGAAGACTTGAGGCTTTCATAATCATCTTTTGAACAAGCATAATATCTAACAAGAGTTCATTAGAAATAAAAGTTGTAGACAAAGCCACACTCTCACAACCCTTAACAGTTATAAATTAAGATTTACCCAATTAGCAGTAAAATTCTTCATCACACATGAAGAGTTCCTAACATAAACAATATGACAACTGAAACCCTGTAACAATAAACTTAGATTGAAATCATATAAAACACCAAAAAACATCCTCACTTAGAAAATAATTAAATATGAATCTGTAATAAAAGAACCTGAATATTTACATATTAGAAAATGCCACAATATTTATTCTTTGCAGTTGTAAAACCAGAAGACTTAATCATCTCCATGACCTGGAAGAATTGGTGAGTCAAAGGCATCATTACCCATGGGCTTTGGAACATTCCATATCTGACTTTGTCTATCTACAAGTGGATACTAGCATTCCAAGTTATGGTCAGATCACCATTATGTTTTTTGCCCTGGTGTTTTTACAGAGTTCTCATTTTTTCTATAACTAAATATTTATAACCACATGTTATGAGAATACATGTGGATTACTTTTAGGGCAAACACACTTAATTTTAGATCACCTTTCACAAATCCTAAACTTAATTACATTTATAGGCAGATTTGTGTATGCAAAGAGTAAAACTAAAAGTTTTCTAAATTAGGACCTGGCTCTTTTCATGGGCAATTAACTATTGAGATGGCCATGGTATTATATAGCAACATTATGTAATGCCTCCCAATCTTGGGCATCCTGAATAATTTGAAATTAAGTACACAATAACTAAAGGTGGTATCACCAGTTACTTTTAATTTTCTGTGATAAAACACCATGACCAAGGTACTTTATAGAAGAAAGAATTTAATGGGGCTTCCAGTCTGAAGTGGAGAGTGTACAACCATCATAGCAGAGAAAGTGACAGCAGACTGGCACACACTAGAGCAGTAGCTAAGAGAGCACATCTGACCCATAAGCAAGCACAAAGCAGAAAGAAAGTTCACTGAACACAATATGGGACTTTGAATCCTCAAAGCCCACACCAGTGACACATCTCGACCAACAAGGCCACGACTCCTAATTCTTTCCAAACAGTCTCACAAACTGGAGAATCAAACATTTAAATATATGATCTTATGAGGGCCATTCTCATTCAAACCAGCACATTCCAATCTCTGTCCTCCATAGGCTTGTGACCATATCATATTGCAAAATATGCTTAATCCATTTTCAAAATCCCCATAATCTTTCACAGTCTAAAGACAGTTTCAAAATCCAAAGTCTCTTTGGAGATTCAAGGCAATCTCTTAATTGTAACCCTTTGTAAAAATCAAACAGCAAAATATATATTTGCAATAGGCAATAGTACTGAATATACATTATCATTCTAACTCTGAGGACTAGGAGCACAATGAGGAAAAATTGGACCAAAAGGAGGCCTAAATTCAACAGGACAAACTCCTAATCTGTAGCTCCAGGTCTGTTATCAAAGGGCTTAGATGGCTCCACCTTTACAGCTTTGTTGACTACAACTCACATTTTTTTCTTGGGCTAGTTCCACTCCCTATATTCTGTTCTCCTTGGAAGGTATTCAGCAGCTGTGGTATCTTCAACATCTTAGAGTCTCCAATCACTCCAGTATGTATAGTAGATGTTAGATGTATCATGTTAGATAACATGGTAAGTGGTGTCCTCAGCAACAGGGCCTAGCAATCAGGTTCAGGAAGGTGACCAATAGCACTGGCAATTAACTGTGATGTTTATAGAGGTCTATGAGACCCCTTTTCTCAGTGACCCCACAAAATATAAGTAATTTCTGACACTAGGGGTCTTACTTAGTATATATAAATTCTAACTGAGACAATTTTCTCCCCCTCTATATTGTAATTCCATTTAAATTACTTTTATATATGCATATATTTTAGGAAGCTTCTACAGTAGCTACTCTCCATATGGCATTTGAAAGGTCTTTAGTATTAGTTGCACCCTCCCCCCATATTCACTCCCTAATATTCCACTCCCATTCCCAATTTAATCCTTATATTCTAGTTTCCTCTTTATTCTTAATAGCACTATATTCTATTTCTTTTGCTTGGGAAATCCACTCCTTCTATCCTGGTCATATAACTAATCTCTTTAGTTATAATAACACATACCTAAAGCTTAAAAGTTTCTATATGTGTATAAACAGGCTTGTCTTTATGAGTTTGTATTACCTCACTCAGATGATTATTTCTTGATTGATTCATTTACATAAGAGTCTTACTTTTTTAGCAGCTGAATAATATTCTTTTGTGTGAACGTACCATATTCAGAGTAAAAAAATAACTTCTAATGACCTAGAAATTTGCCATGACATTTTACCAGGATCAAAGAGATTTTCCAACTAATGATTACAATGATAGATTTTTATATTATAAGTATATATTAATTGTGCAAATTAATGAGTTTCATTAAGGCATTTCCTTATATATCTAAAATATTCATTGTTTATTTTATGGCAAATTGACTTTTGAATTACAAGTTCTTCATAAGATTATCTGCTCCTTCTCTACCTACAGATGCAATATGTGAGTTCTATAAGAGAAATAACCTCAGCATATTTATTTTCAATTTAGAGGTAGTAATTAATTCTTTCAAGTCTAAAATATTTCAAAGATTCCATGTTTACTTGAAACTAAGTCCATATTGTATCTTTCCTCTATTTTTTATCATTAGAATTTTCAGGTCCTATACTGAAATTCTGGCACTATTCAAAAGTAGATTTTGTGGCTTCAATATTTTTCTGTACTACATGTTCTCCTGATTCTATAAAAATATTTTCACTTCCATATTATATATGTACTTAAGTGGTAAGTGAAATTCATATAACAGCCATAGACTGCCTATATGTGCATGAGTTACATGAGAACAAATGAGATTTTCAAAAATATTTTTGCAAAATAACAGAAGTGAGAATGGGCCATAAGTTCCATTGTGTATACCATGGAAGCTTTATTACTGTTATAAATCATTTTTTCCCACTAAACACAGACAAATGCAGTCAGACTGATTAGTGATTTTATATAGTTAGATATAAGTTTTCATGTCATTGGTAGTTCAAGGAGATAAAAATGAGAAAGGCAGAATGAGACTTTTCCAAGCTGAAAATGGTCATAATGAATTATGAATTAACAAGCTACAAACATCAGTTCACATCTATTATAATCTCATGCTTATTCTTGGGAAATGGCATAAGTTTTGGAATCTGGTATCTTTCCTATATTTCCTGGGTATTTTCTCAAATCATAGGATTCCTCACCAATAATGAATAGTACTATGCAACACACACACACACACACACACACACACACACACACACACACACATCATTTGTATAGCAAAATCTGAAAACCTCAAAACCATATGAGGCAAGTTGGCAACTAAAATGTTTTTAAGGTATAGGCACATAGATAAAGTGGGCAAAAGCTTTAGAAAAAAGATAATAAGAAACAATAGTTTGTTAGAATGTGTATCCTTCTAAA
This sequence comes from Cricetomys ansorgei, assembly GCA_026225945.1. Lineage (NCBI taxonomy): Eukaryota > Metazoa > Chordata > Mammalia > Rodentia > Nesomyidae > Cricetomys > Cricetomys ansorgei. Next base: position 85,907 of record JAMJFZ010002601.1, on the reverse strand, counting down.
TATGTGAAACCAAACAAGAACATTTAAGCATTGTTAAACTATAAGAAGGATATAACCAAGAGATAAACAAAGCCCATAAACTGGGAACCTGGACTCCTTGTTCTCTGTTCTGTCTGTAACGTGATCTCCTGAGGAAAAAAAAAACATAAAACTGAAAATGAAGCAAAGAAGAATTTTTTATTTATAATTATTGATTACATGATTGAAATTTTGAAAAGAACTGGTTCATGTGAGGTTGTATGACAAGCACTGACACTGCACCATTTGGCAACATTGATCTAACTAAAGCTTCCTTTGACCAATCAGAAATTCACGCTTCTAAATATATCATTAGCAATCTATCTAGAAGATTGACTTTAGGAGTCATTTTATTGCTAGTTTTATTTATCAGAATAATAGTAGTATGATTTCCCCTAGGTACAATGACATATCTAGTCTCATGTTCTCCTAACAGTGTCGCAGTTGGGTTTCATCTCATGCAGTGCACCTTAAATGCAATGGTTGGTTACTACCTAATTTTATGCCACCTTTTCATAGTAGGTATGTCTTGCAGACAAGTTACTATTATAGCTCTCAACGTTCATAGCTGAGTGAGATTGATGATTTCTTTTCTTCTCTGGTAACAGTTCTTCCTAGCACTATGAACATATGTCAGTAGGGTGAAACTTGTCATAGAGCACGAGCTAGATTTCTCCATGTTTTACGACGTGTGTGTTAGTCTTCAGAAAAAGAGTCTTACTGTCAGGTTATGGAGGGCAATGAAGAACACTAGAAATAGCCTATGATTTGGAGACCTATGGGACTTCTGATGCTAAGGGTGGCATATGATATCTAGTTGACTTATTTTCTTCCCATTATATGGTCCCTCATGTATACCCTTTTATATATATGTATGTATTTTAGGATGCTTCTACAGCAGTAAGTTTCATATGACTTTTCAAAGACCTTTAGTGTTAGTCATTACTCCTCATACTCCCTCCTTTACCCTGCCCTCCCATTCTCTTCCTCATTAAATACTCTCATTCTAATTTTCTCTTTATCCATTTATGATCTTGTATTCTATTTCCTCTTCGTTGGAACATCCTTTCCTCTGTCCTGGTCCCTCGCTGTGGGGGCCGATCCCCCCAGCCTTGAATTCATCAATGCCATGCTGTTGCACTGCTCATGCAGTCAGTAATTTCCCACTGCCGCCCACAAGAGTTGTTTTTCTCTATCTTGCTATTTGCTTAAATTTTGGTAGTTACAAAATATGGAGTTAGACTTCCTCCAGGTGTAAAACATCCTGTTTTTGCGGTTTGCCCTTATCTAGTTCCTCCCTCTCTTCACCCCCTCCTTAGCCTATATATGTGGTGTGAAAACATTCAATAAACGGACTTGATCAGAGAATCCTGTCTTGTCTCATTCTCTCACGTCTCTTGTCCCCTTGCCCCTCACTCTATCCTCCAGGGTCCCTAGTTGACTGACCCGTGGGCCCGGTCAGTGTGGCGCCTGAACAGTGACCTGGATACAAGAGGTCCAATGAAGGTGGCCTCCAGAAAAGTTGTGAAGAATCGTTGATCAACCGGTCTCACAGACCCAGGAACAGGACGGCAACGCTCAAGAGGGAGCCTACTTCATGAGCCAGGATCGCAAGTAAGTTGTTAAAATGGGACAAGAAATAAGTCAACATGAAAAATTTGTCGAGGGCTTAAAAGAGGCTCTCAAAGTGCGAGGGACTAAGATTAAGAAACAGGCACTATTGGATTTCTTGAAATTTTTAACTGAAATTTGTCCCTGGTTTCCTCAAGAAGGAACTATAAATGAGAGAAAGTGGAAGAGAGTGGGTGATGCTCTGCAGGATTATTAAGATACATTTGGGCTGGAAAAAAATCCCCGTGACGGCTTTCTCATTCTGGAATCTCATCAATGAGACTTTAAATATTCGTCCACGGCCCAAATCTGTGGCCGCAATGGTAGCCACGGGGGAAAAACTTCTTTCCGAGTCTCAATCTAAAGAAAAGATTAAAATTAGTAATTGTAAATGCCCTTCGGACAAAAGTAACGATCAGACCACATCTAAAGACCGTCTCTCTGACTCTGAAGAATTACAGCCTGGTGAGACAGGCCTCATTTCATTGGAAAGTGATAATGAGGAAACTAAAGACAAAATAATTCGGCCAAAAATTAGAGTTATAAAACTAAGAGAAAAAAAGTCTAACTTGGACAGAGACACTAGGACCCAAAAGCCACTGAGAAAGATTTATCCAAACTTGAGACAATTTTGTACTTCCCCTCCCGATGACCTCAGATTGGGAGGACTTACGTGAAGAGGAGGCTCGGCATCATAATCTTGATTGGCCGACCCTTAAAAGCCGGCCTCCGCTTTATTCGGAGCCCTCAGCACCAGACGCTTTTCCCGTGATTTATCCAAAAAAGGAGATCCAGGACAAAATTTCCCGACTTACGGAACAGATTAAATTAGAAGAGGAACACTCCCACTCAGATTGTTCAGAGTCTGCCTCTCCCTTCTGGACAAGGGGTTGCTGTCAAAGCCTTCCCACCACCGACAGCACGGAGTCTACTGCCTTCCCTGTCACTGAGACCATAGATGCCCAGGGTCAAGTCTGGCGTAATCACACTGCTTTTGAATTCAAGGTCATCAAAGAACTTAAGACGGCTGTGGCCCAATATGGGGCTACAGCTCCTTACACTATGGCCATTGTTGAGTCAGTTTCTGAGCAGTGGCTTACTCCTATTGATTGGCAAACCCTAGCCCGTGCTTCTTTGTCTGGGGGAAACCATCTTTTGTGGAAATCAGAATGTGCAGAAACTTGTAAGGATATTGCTCACTGCAGTGCACAAGCCAATAATAATTGGAATTATGATATGCTTGTTGGCGAGGGAAACTATGCTAACAATCAGGTACAGAGCCAATATCCCCCAGGTCTATTTGCTCAAATACAAAATGCAGGAACCAAGGCCTGGAGAAAACTCCCGGTCAAGGTGATTTGAGTTCCTCCCTAACGAGTGTAAAACAAGGGCCAGAAGAGCCTTTTTCAGAATTTGTTCATTGCTTAATAACTGCTACAGGGAGGATTTTTGAAAATGCTGATGCCGGGACGGATTTTATTAAACAGATAGCCTATGAAAACGCAAATTCAGCTTGTCAGGCTGCCATCCTACCCTATAAAAAGAAAGTGGACCTGTCCGGTTACATCAGGCTGTGTTCAGATATAGGTTCTAGTTATCAACAGGGCCTGGCTATGGCCGCGGCCTTACAAGGCTGCACTGTGTCAGAATTCTTAGCTCAGAAAAGAGACATCAAATGCTTTAACTGTGGCAAACCTGGACATTTCGCCAAAGACCATAAGGGATATGGTGGTCCAAACAAAAGTCAGGCTTCCCAAATGTGTCCTCGGCACCCTGGACAATCACTATCCTCCTGACAGGCTAATTCAATTTTTAAAGATACATCAAGTAATTTTCCCTAAAGTTACTTCCTCAAAACCTATTTCTAATGCCATTAACATATTTACTGATGGTTCTTCAAATGGCATGACTGCTTTTACTTCCCCCACTAAAACGGTCTGCTTCTTCACTCGCTCAACCTAAGCCCAATTAGTTGAACACCAAGCCATTATTGCTGCCTTCGCGTCCTTTCCACAGCAGACTTTTAATCTATTTACTGACAGTGCCTCTATTGCTAACTCTGTGCCCCTATTAGAAACTACTGCTTTCATAAAGCCCACTTCGGGAGCTACCTCCTTGTTTAAACAATTACAATCTGTAATCTGAAAAAGAACCTCCCCATTTTATTTAGGACATCTTCGGGTACACAGCGGCTTGCCCGGCCCCCTTGTTGAGCGGAACCAAAGGGCTGATCTTCTAACACACACAGTCGCCATTGCTTTGCTTCCTGATGATGTCCAGAGAGCACAACAGGCACGTGCCCTGCGCCATTTAAATGTGCATACTCTCAGGCTAATGTCCAGAGGACAAGCTAGGTCTATTGTCAAACAATGCCAGACCTATATTACCTACCTGCCAGTCCCTCACTTGGGCATTAATCCCAGGGGGCTGACGCCAAACATGATTTGGCAAATGGATATTACTCACTTATCTGAATTTGGTAATTCTAAATTTGTACATGTTAATATTGATACTTTTAGTGGATTCCTGTTTGCTTCGCCTTAATCAGGAGAAGCCAGAAAACATGTCATTGCACATTTGCTCTTGGTTTTTTTCTTTATGGGTATACCCAAGACTATAAAAACGGATAATGGCCGTGGGTATGTAAATTCTAAATTACAGCGTTTTTGTCAACAATTGGGTATTAAACATATCACAGGAATCCCTTACAATCCACAAGGACAGGGCATCATTGAGCGTGCCCATCTTTCTCTAAAAAATACTTTAAATAAAATAAAAAAGGGGGAGTGGTACCCTACCAAGGGAACCCCCCTGAATTTCCTCTCTCATTCCCTCTTAATTTTAAAGTTTTTAACTTTGGATGCAGATGGCAAATCTGAGGCAGACAGATTTTGGCATCCAGTCATTCAAACTAAGTATGCCATGGTCAAATGGAAAGACCCACTAAACGGGCACTGGAATGAGCCTGACGCGATTCTGATATGGGGTCGTGGATCTGTCTGCATCTATTCTCAATCAAATGATGCCACCAGATGGCTACCTGAATGATTAATCAAACAAATAGATGATAAAAACACCTCCAGGGAGGACAAGTCTCCCTGAGAAGATATCTCTTCTCTTGTATTTCAGGAAACTCCTGATCCTAAAAATGTGGTGGCCGCTGATAATGACCATTATGACTCACTGGAGCCAGATCATTGGGCAACATCATTCTTACACACCTTTCAGTTTGACCTGGATCATTCTTAAGAGTGAAAAAAAGATTATTATTCAGAACTCTAGAGTAGCACCCCTCAACACATGGTTCCCAGATCTAGAATTTGATACCCGTTCATTCCTCTTTAATTGCTTACAGTGGCATGGGTCTTACGATGGTGTATTCTATATCTGTCCACAAGAAAACAGTGCCTCATGAGGGTGTGGAGGTCCCAAGTCAACCTATTGCTATAATTGGAGATGAAAAACGACAGGGTATTTCTCATGAAATTCGCCCTATAAGAGTAAAGATTTAATTAATATGAGTGTTATTAATCCCAGATCTAGCTATTATTATCATTGTAATGCTGGAAACCCCAAGACACCATGTCTTTTAATAAAATTCACAGATCAGGGAAAACAGTCTTCTAGACAGCTCGGTTGGGAACAAGGAAAGACCTGGGGCATTAGAATTTACAAATCAGGCCCCGAACTAGACCCAGGTAATATTTTTACTGTCAAACTTATTAAAAAATATATTACCACCTCTAAGGTTGTAGGGCCAAATAAGAACCTTAATCAGGAGCAGGTTACAGTAAAACCCGCAGATAGCTCTGTCAGCCCCCTGCCCAATAAGGCACCCCCTATGGAAAGATCTACAAAAGACTCTCTTTTGGAGTTTCTTAATCATACCTTTTCCAGCCTGAATGCCTCTAGACCTGACCTCACAGAGTCTTATTGGATGTGTTACCATGCTAGGCTCCCTTATTATGAGGGCTTAGAGGTCAATCCCAACTTTTCCCTTACAACTTTTCCTCTTGCCGCTGGTATCAGAATCCTTCCTCTAAATTGACCCTACAATCAGTTTCTGGCAAAGGATTTTGCTTGGGTACAGTCCCCGCTTCCCACTCCCAACTCTGCAATACCATTGTTCCTTCCCTGAGTAACTTGACTGAAGACACATATGTTGTTCCCCCTAATGACATCTGGTGGGCCTTCAGTGATGGGCTTACCCCTTGCCTTCATGGCAAGCTGTTTAATACTTCCAAATCTTACTGTGTGCTGGTCCAACTTATACCCAGACTAGCATATTATACTGCTGAACAATTCTCTGCTCTATGGGAACCCAAGGGGTCCAATGTTCTACTCCGGCAGAAACAGGAGCCTGTTTCTGCCATTAAGCTTGCAGTCCTTTTGGAATTGGGAGCTACAGGGGCGGGCACGGGTATTTCTTCCCTTATTTTACAGGATCATCACTACAATCAGCTGCGCACTCGATTGATGCTGATCTGGAATGACTAAATCTTGCTATTATCCATCTTGAAAAATCCCTGGCCTCCCTAGCAGAAGTGATCCTACAAAATATGAGAGGCTTAGACTTGTTACTTTTACAACAAGAAGGCCTCTGTGTCACTCTCAAAGAAGAGTGTTACTTCTATATGGACCACTCTGGCATAATTAAGGATTCTATGTCTAAAGTTAGAAAAGGATTAGAACATAAAAAGAGGGAATGAGAAAGGGAGGAGGGATGGTTTAAGACATAGTTCAGCACTTCTCCTTGGCTCACTACCCTTTTGCCCAGTCAGCTTGGACCACTATTAGGTCTCCTCCTTCTCCTCTCTTTGGGCCCAGTGATTTTCAACAAACTCATGGCTTTCATTAAACAGCAAATTCAGGCGATCCAGGCTAAACTGATACAGGTCCATTACTATAGGCTTGAGGCGGCCGATTTGGATGCCGATAGCATCACTTCTATCAGGCCCTATTAGGTGAGCTGAGCCGGAAGGCAGTGGTGGGTAAGGGCGCTTAGGAGCCCAAAACTGTAATTACTGTCCGTCTAGCCTAAGACAGGACACCGCCAAGCTGCTGTTGTCTCCAGCGACAGGCATAGAGGACACGGACTGCAGTCCAACCTAAGGCAGGCACGGCTTGCCACCTTTAAATAAAGTAAAAAGGGGGACCTGTGGGGGACCGATCCCCCCAGCCTTGTCCTCATCAATGCCATGCTGTTGCACTGCTCATGCAGTCAGTAATTTCCCACTGCCGCCCACAAGAGTTGTTTTTCTCTATTTTGCTATTTGCTTAACTTTTGGTAGCTACAAAATATAGAGTTAGACTTCCTCCAGGAGTAAAACATCCTGTTTTTGCAGTTTGCCCTTATCTAGTTCCTTCCTCTTTTCAACCCCTCCTTAGCCTATATATGCGGTGTGAAAACATTCAATAAACGGACTTGATCAGAGAATCCTGTCTTGTCCCATTCTCTCATGCCTTTTGTCCCCTATCCCCTTATTCTCTCCTCCAGGAACTGTAGTTGACTGACCTGCAAGCTGGGTCACCTTACAAGCTAACCAACCTGAAGGACATGCATATCTAAATATTAAGTATTACTACACATATATGAGAAACATGCAATGCTTATCTTTCCAGCTCTTGGTTACACAACCAAACACCTTTTAAATACACTTTCCATTTAAATTCTTAACAGTAATTAATTAAGTTATTTCACATTTTATCCCTATTCAGTATTTAATAATTCAGGTTTGTTCTTTTTATTTCACTTTTTCCCCCATTGGTCATTCTCTCACATGTCTAAAAATATCCTTTGCAAGCCATTTGTTTCTTCAAAACCCACCTATATTATTTGGAGTAACTTCAGAAGCCATGAAAATATAAAGGGTATTTGGAAGTAGGTCTAGAGAGGCAGTAGTAGGCCATAGGTCCTATAAAGTGTTAAATGGGGAAATCACAGCAGGGACTTAACTGGAGTGGGAGTGAAGAGTAATATAAAGGAAAATGAAGTGAGGAGAGATAATTAATACACAATATTTAAAATACAATGGAGAATGGTACTATTTTGTAAGCTAGTATACAAATTTGTGTGTGTGTGTGTGTGTGTGTGTGTGTGCATGTGTATGTGTGATTTAAATGGAGCTACTCTACATGGGGTGGACTATATAGCAAAACTCCAGTGTTAGGCATGGAAAATCTTCCTTTCAGTTATTGCTTAGGGGTTCCAAGATATCCCACATATAATATAGGTTATTACTGTTTCCCAGAACATTAAAGTAAGACCCTGTTGATGGGATACCATATACTTCAGACCAAGGATGTGGAAGAATGAAGTTGATCACGACCATGAACACTAAGAGTAAGTTGTGAGCGTCATATGTTTTAAGATTTTGCTTTCATTTTTAATTACATGTATATTTTGTATATCTTTGTGTGAGTCTATGTTCATGTATGCATATATCTATGGAAGTCAGAAAAGAGAAACAGATTCCCTGCAGGTGAAGTTACAGGAGGCTATGAACTGCCCAATATTGGTGCTGGGAAACAAACTCAAGTCCTCTGCAATATGAGTATACACTCTTTAACTGATGGGCAGTCTAACAGTTTGAATGAACTCTGTTTTCTTTCTTTTGATATATGGTACTATATGTATTCTGTATGGAAATTTAGAATAATCCTAGTTAATTGTATGGTTGATATACAGAAATAGGTGGTAAGACATAACCAGATATAAACATATTCAAAGTTCATATATCATGTGTCTTTACACATTGTGGATTGTTAAAGTGTGTGTTGCCAATTATTGACACATTACTACAAAATGTATGGAGTTTGAAATGATCTAATCTATTGGGAGAGTACCAGGAAAAAGTAAAGAAAGGGAATTGAAGTGCTCAGAAAAGCAGAACACACACACACGTGTGTGTATGTTCGTGTGTGTGTGTGTTTCTGTAATGAATGGCATTCTGATCTAAAAAAAGTCATATTATGCAAAATTTCCTCACAGTGAGTGATCCAATGTTTAGCATATTTATACAACTTATCCAAAGTTTAGTTGTTTATTCACCTTTTTAACATATGTTTACTGAGAAGCTATTATAAAACACATAAAGTAGACAGTATCAAACATCATATGTGAATAACAATGGATTTTTAAGTAGACAACCTTTTTGTTCAAAATCCTAACTCATATATTGTTATGATTATGAACTCTTGTTTTATTAGTAGAGGTTCTCTATTTAACAAGGACAGGATTTCCTATCATAAGAAGGATGTAAGGATTTCCTTACATAGATATGTAAGCAGAGTTTTATTATGGGTTTGGGCTCATGGAATTATGAAGGATCAAAATCCCTTAATATCTGCAATCTGGAGATCAAATATTCAGGCAATTGATTCAGTTTGAGTAAAAATGCCCGAGAAAGGTGAGAGAAAATGTTGTGAGTTTTAAAAAATGAAGGTCCAAGGATCAAGTCTGGCTCAATTGGTCTGACACTCAAGAATAGGAAAAGTTGTAAGATAAAGAAACTATGTAGTAATGGAGGGAGTGGAGGCAGAGGGAAAAAGGATAAGAAGAAGGAGGAAGAAGAGGAGGAGGAAGAAATGAAAGGAGAGTTTTTCCTTTCTGCAACTTATTTATATTTAACCAATACCTCAATGGATTGGTTTATAGCCATTCGTCAAAATGAAGGTAGGTTTTTCTAATTTACCTTTTCCATATTATACTGTTTTAGGTATAATCTCACAGAAAAAATCATGCTATCTATCTGTGAATCTAGTAGTACAGTTTACTTTCATATAGGTTATTATTGACTTTTTTCTTGATGTCTTTATTATAGTTTGTAAAAAGCCTAGCCTTCTTAAAATCCACAATTGTCAAATAGGCTAATCAGCGATCAGTGATAAACTGTTTTGTGTATGTGTCTGTGTGTGTGTGTCTGTCTGTCTGTGTGTGTGTCTGTGTCTGTGTGTGTGTATGTTGTATAGTACTATTCTTAATCGGCAATGAAATTTAGGATTTGAGATATTACACAGGAAGTATATAAAAGGCTCTAGATTCAAAATTTAAGGCACTTCCCAAGAATAAGTATGAAATTATAGCAGCTCTGAAATGGTGTTTGGAACTTATGAATTCATAATTCTTTATGACCATTCTCAGCCTATCAAAGTCTTATTTCACTTGTGTCTGCTTTAACTCCTGATTACATAAAAACTTTTATCTAATGATATAAAACCACTAATCAGTCTGCCTGTATCTCTCTGTTCTTAGTGAGGGTAAAGAAGCAGGAATATAAAATAAAATAATAGTCTCCCATGATATACATTATGATGCCTATGACTCACTCTCATTTCAATTATTTTAAAGAAATATTTTTGAAAAACTCATTTTGTTTACATATAACTCATAGCAGATACAGGCAAACTGTGGCTATTCTATGAATTTCACTTCTCATATAAGTGTATAAATGATGTAGAAGCAAAATATGTTGATAGAATCAAATGAACATACAACATAAAATAATATTAAAGTGAGAAAATCCACTACAGAATATTGGCATTATATCACTATGGGAGAATATCAACTTCCCTTGATGCAAAAAAAGTAGAGAAATGCCACAAGCATGGATTAAGTTTCAAATCAATATGAAATCTTTGGAATTCTTTGCCCTTGGAAGAATCATTTACCTTATCCATATTAGAAATAAATGTGATGAGATTACTTCTCTTACAGAACTCACACATATTATTTCTGTAAATAGCAAAGAAGCAAATGAGTATCTTATGAAGAAGCCATAATTCAGATGTCAAGAAATTTGCACTGAAATAAGCAATTATTATATTATATTTTATATATTTTATTATATACATATAAGGTAATGTCTTAGTGAAACTCATTAATTTTCACAATTAATGTATACTAATAGTAGAAAAGTCTGTCACTGTAATCACTATGTTTGATAATCTCTTTGATCCTGGATAAAAGGTCATTGCAAATCTCCAGGTCAGTAGAAGCCATTTTTGTACTCCCAATGATTATCATATGATTCATGATGTCCAATGAATCATAGCCTCATGGCAGAATATCCTTACTAAAACAATGTGATAGGAATCAGACTGGGATTTAGACCAGAGCAAAGGGATCTTGAGAGAATTATGTAGATTGGGCAGGCTCTGGAGATTTTCCCTGTGACAATATTTGAAGAGTCTTCATTCAGTTTTCCCAAAGAAGAGACAATTAAACTGCCTGCAGGGACCAAAACTGTTATTACATATAAAATTAAAGTTTTTAACTGATAAATGAAACTATGTTTCATGGATTGTTTTGGTTTAGTAAATTAGAGGTAGTAAATTCTCTTCCAATAATCATCTTGTCAGCAGAACTAAGTAGTTAGCTACATTTACAGTGCCAAGCATGGTGTCTACTTGTTAAGCGGGTTTAGGTACAATTAGAGAGCTTCTGATAACAGCTAAGATATGTCTGACATTAGAGTTATTATTCAATATTGGTTGCTACAGTGGTTGCTGGTCATAACAGATGGGTAGGACTATTGTTTGGCTCCCTCCTTTCGAAGCTTGCATGGCACATTCCGATACTATGAAAAATAGAGCTAATGGAATGGGTTGTTTTCAGATCAGTTCTGGGCTCTGATTGTGAAGTGCTTGGTGTCCTCACCAATAGGAACTTGACTTCCACCTCTCTGGGGGCAAGCATGGGCAACAGAAATAAGCTATATGTTTTGAAAGTCTGCAGGACAGCCCTGGCCAAAAACTCAAAAAAGATCTGTCCTGTCTGGTATTAAGTTTTTGATCAAACATGGCACAACAGGATAGAACAGGGTCAGACACAATTCCCTACTTCAAGGTTGGACTAGGCAACCCAATAACAAGTTGAGGGGAGGTACTCACGGGCAGGCAACAGGTCCAGGGATCACACGTCCTATAGCAGTCTGTATGAGTTCTACAAGGCACCAATCCATACAACCTCAAGACATATATGGGGGGCACAGCAGGTTCTGTGTCTTCTGCTTAAATTTCTGTGGGCCCCTAAGAGTGCTGATCATTTGACTCCATGGAGTTTGTTCTCCTGGTGTCCTCAACCACTCTGGTTCCAGAAAACTATCCTCCACTTCTTCAGGGAGGTTCCCTGAGCACTGCATTTTTTGTGCCCTGGGCCTCTGTATCTGCTCTCTTCAGCTGACATAGGGAACCTCTCTGTTGAATATTGACCCAGTCACCAATCTATGAGGAAGGCAGTATAACTTTAGAAGTCTTTTCCTGACTGTCCAGACTCTAGTTCTGGCCTGCCCTGGAGTATCGGTCATGGGTTCCCTCTTTAACATGGGATTCTGTCCTGCCATTGTCCCAGCAGATCTTTTAGATAGGACAGGTTATAGGATTCCCATGCCCTCGCTGGGATGGTATCCCAATCCCACCATTGAAAGCCTTGCCTGGTTATGGGAGATGGCCTGTTTATGCTTCCAATCACCCATTACTAGAGGTCTTCACTGTGGTCTCTCTCATTGATTCCAATGAGTTTCCATTGCATTAGGTCTTCCAATTCTCCCCTACATGTGTCCCAATTCTGGTCATCTTTCCATATATTCTCTTACTACATGCTCCTCCCCACTCCCAGTCCCTTCTCTTCCCATTCTCATCCTTCCTGGTCCCACCAGCATCATTTGTTCTATTTTTCTTTACCTGGAAGATCTCTGTGTCCCCACTGAGACGCTCCCTGTTGCATAGTGTCTCTGGGTTTATGGACTGCAGCACATTTGTCCTTTGCTTAGCAGTTAATATCCACATGCAAGCGAGTACATTCCATGTTTGTCTTTCTGGGACTGAGTTACCTCACTCAGGATTATTTTTTCTAGTTCCTTCAGTTTGCATTCAAATTTCATATAGTCATTTTTTTAAAAGGTGAGTAATACTCCACTGTGTAAATGTACAATGACCTTAACCATTCTTCCATTGAGCAGCATCGAGAATGTTTCTAGTTTCTGGCTATTAGGAACAAAGCTACTATGAAGACAGTTGAGCAAGTGGGAGGACAGGGGAGATGGGGGAGTTGGAAGAAGTGGAAGGAGGGGAGGAAGGATGTTAAGATGTATTATACGAGAGAAGAAAAATTAAAAAATAAATAAAATAGTGTAACAAACACACACACACACACACACACACACACACACACACACACCCATAATTACAGAAAAAGAGAACATGAATTTGAAAATAAAAGGGTGAAAATGGAGACATAAGAAGGGGTAAAGGGAAAGGGAAATAATGTAATTGCATTATAATCTCAAAAATGACAATAAAAATAAGGATATGATTATCCAGTGGATAAAATTATGTATAAGATATATAAAATTATAAACAATAAAATCATTATGGCTGAACATTTGGGAATATTGACATGATGACAACTATTTTAAATCTTTGTCTATTTTCTTCTTTATCCTCACAGTACCTTTGTGAGGCAAATCTGTTAGAATCCCAAAGGAGAAAGTTAGCACCAAAACAACTACAAAACTCTTCAATCTATAAAGTTGATATGTTTACAACATATGCTGGAGCTATAGAGGAAAAAATTTTTGTAATAACCAATCAATATTTGATTGAATTAAGGTATACTCCATGAGATGGAATTCATATGCAACACTTCTTGCCTGGCTAAGAACCTGAGACTAGATAGGCTAGGGACCTAAGAGTAAACCAAACTACTGTTCTGCTGACTCCTAATGATATTCTCCAATAGTCTTAGATCAGTGTCTTGCTCAGACATCATTAGAGAAGTTTCCTCCTACAGGAGATATAAATGAATTGAAAGACCCACAGCCAGACAATGTGGGGCAGTAAAAAGATCTTGGAACACTCTATCCTAGCCAGACTGTCTCTATTAAATCCCTCTCCTCAGGATCAGAGAACTCTTCAGAAGAGGATACAGAAACAGTATAAGAACCAGAGAGAATGGATGGCACAATGAAAACAAGGCCCTCTAAATACAGCAGAACCAAAATACATATGAACTCAAAGGGACTGTAGCAGCATGCACAGGGCCTACACAGGTCTGCACCAGATGGAATACTAAAGCTAAGGAGACAAGGACAAAAGCCTCCCACCCTAACCAACAAGATATATCCAATTGATAACAACTTGTAAATGAAAAATTAATTGTATCCAAGGTACTGTCAATGGGAAAACAAACCACTCTTGAGGGTAGACCTCATGCCCAGCTGTGGATGGACAACACAAATTGAACTCAATGGCATCTTTGGAAGTTATCTGCCTCGTAATGTTATGTCTAGAGATTAATTTTAAATGTTACAGATCATTTCATATACAGTATGGCTTTCAATTTTATGTTTTTATGGGATTCCTGTGTGTGAAAATGTGTGTGCCTTTGCACCTATGAGTTTCTCCTACTTTCTTTGGCTCATTGTCTTCTGTTTGTTTGTTTACTCATATTTGGATTTATTTTTATTTTATCTTATATTATTTTATTACTATTATTTCTTAAAGACAGAAAGGGTATGAATCTGGATGAAAATGGATATGGGTAGGAACAGGAAGGAGTTGCGGAATAGGAATTCATAATCAGAAAATATTAGAAATATATTAAATATATTATCATTAATATATTATTTAATTAATTTAAATAAATAAAATATATATTTAACTACTTAAACATATATAGTATTAAAAATCTATTTTCAATAAAATACAAAAATAAAAAGCTCTGTGATCACACCTGTTTGTAGTCAAATTTAAACTGAGATTTAAATTCAGTTGATAGAGAAAAGTAAAAATTTTGGAACTGATTCAACTCCAGCATCGGTAGGGACCAGGTACTGCCCTCTGTCGTGAATGACAGACTGAGTGAAATGCCCAGAATGGGCAGCATATTCAAAGCAGAAGTTAGAATAGTATGTCTGGCATATGAATTCCTATGACACTGACGTGTTGTCTGTGATGTCTCTGGAACCATAGTGCAAAGGGAATCTTATTATACATTTATTTGACTTTTATAAGGAGAAGTTCCAGTTCAAGTGAAAAATATGTACTAGAATCTAATAACTAGTAGTAAATATTCCTCAATTAATTCTGAGAGCTTTCTATAGAACTAAGACTTACAAACACTGTCAAAATTATTTTATAAATCATTGTCCTAGAAGTTTCCCAAGGATTTATGATGGTTTATCACAGTAAATATGAACTATATAACAAAAGAGATAACTAGGTCTTGGATAAACTACTGGTCATTTCTCTCAATTGAGAGAAAATTTTAGAATAAAAATTTCATTGTGTTTCACTAGTTTAGTGCAGACTCTTACGGAGGACAGGTGATAATTTCAAACTTGTCCTTTGTCCTTAAATGATCTTCTATCTCAATGAATTTGTGAGAAATACAATAGTATAGTACATTCTGACATGACTCTGCTGAGGCAAAAGATAAATTGTTGTATCTAGCCTTTCTTGCAAATCAAAAAGTTTCATAACACCCATGTGTCCTCTTAGGATTGTGGAGGCAATTATTCTACATTTAAATTTGTTTTCTAAGACCATCTGTCAAATGATATGAAATTTGTAATTCTGAGGAGTCAGAATAACAGAATATTCTAAAAAACCTTTCGAGAAACATGTTAGCTAGAAATAATATAAATTCCTGACTATATGCACATAGGCAAAACTAACTTCAGAAAAGAGAGAATGAGTATATTACTAAGTTAGCAAGGCACATAGCTCAAAGACAATCACAGGTATAGGCAATTTTAATGGTGAATTCTCCCAATAGATACCTCATAGTAATATCTGAGAATTGAAGAAAAATAAACTAATGATTTCATTGGATTTGTATGGCTGCTGCAACAAAACACAGAAAACTTTAAAACACCCTAGTGAACATTCTGAGAGGTATATTTCAATTGGAGATCAAACATTCACTCAATTTAACAATGAAGATTAACTATCTTAATATAACAGAAGAAAAATGAAATTATTGAATGTATCAATAACAATAAAATATATTTTTGACAAAACTAACACAAAATATCAAGATTATCCTTATTCAGATACTAACTTGGAAGTATAATGTTCCTTCAGTCCCAGGACAAAATAATATGCAGAAGCAAAATTAAGAACTTATACCTTGAATTAGTATGGGCATAAACTATAACATACTACATGCAGAAGATATGATAAGAATTAATTTTAGTATTTATTATCACAAAATATTTAAAGTAATAATCATAATATTATTTTTGTTTCAGAACTACTTTCATGAATGCACTTTTGACCTCTTTGTTTCTAAGACTGTAAACTAAAGGGTTCAGCATGGGGATTACCATGGTATAGAACACAGACACAATTTTGTCAGTGTCCATTGCATGTCTAGAACTGGGCTGCAAATACATGAAGATTGTAGTTCCATAGAAAATAGAAACTGCAGTGAAGTGAGAGACACAAGTAGAAACAGCTTTCTGATGCCCTGCTCCTGAGTGCATCCTTAAGATTGTGGTGAAAATTATAATGTAGGATACTAATATTATTATGAGAGCAAAGAAGATATTGAAGCTTCCTAGACAAATAAGAACTAACTCTTTAACATGTCTGTCAGAACAAGAAAGGGCCATGACTGCAGGCATATCACAAAAAAAATGATGGACCACATTGGATTTATAGAAGGAGAGACTGAATGTATCTGCTACATAGACTGAGGCATTCAAGAAACCAAGGGCATAGCAGACCATGATCAGACACACACACATATTTGTGGTCATGGTGGTGGCATAGTGTAGGGGCTTACACACTGCTGCATAGCGGTCATAGGCCATTGAGGCCAACAGGTAACTTTCCACAGCAATAAATGCTACAAAGAAGAACATCTGAGCAGCACAGTCATTGTAAGAAATGACCTTGTCTCCGATTAGGAGCCCAGTCATGACTCTGGGGGTGATAGCTGAAGAATAAAAAAAATCCACTAGGGATAAGTTTCCAAGGAAAAAGTACATGGGGGTGTGGAGCCGAGAGTCCATGAGAATCAACAGGATCATCCCCAGGTTTCCCACCAGCGTGATGGTGTAGATGAGGAGGAAGGTGATAAAGAGAGGAATCTGAAGGCCCGGGTCATCAGTTAGTCCCAGCAGAATGAACTGTGTCACTTCTGTCCAGTTCTTTCCCAATGTCATCTGACAACCAATTAATGCTCTGTGGCGATTAGAAAATGATTATTATAATGAATTTGAAATTGAGATGTATAAACACAACACATAGACATTCATTGTAGTACCTGCTTCTTTTGAAAGAAATATTTTCCAGAAATCACTGACATTGGGGCTAATTTTGTCTGTTAGCTACATACAGGGTCACATGCTATTAAACCTGAACAGTATTCATAAATAATACTTGCAACTTAAAATGGTGTCTATCAGTGTGCAGAGAGTGAGAGACTTTTGAGCACCTTGTTATAAATGGGCCATATTGATCAAATATTTTCCCCTAGGTCTCAGGAAACTATGTGGAAGAGGATGTGGAAAGGTTGTAACAGCAAGGGGGTATGGATGACTCCAAGGAAACAGTGTCTTGCAGATAGATACAACAGGGTAGATGTACATATGAACACACAGAGACTACGTGAGAATACATAGATCCTACAAAAGTTTAAATCAGAAGGGGTCTAGACACTGAGAGGGGGCAGTGGACAAAACTCCCACTCTTAACCAAGAAGCTATCTGCAACTGATACACTCTGACAAAGGGAAAATCATTATCTCCAATGTAGTCTTACTGGATATATCAACTATCCTCCAGATCAGGTCTCATGTCAAAGAGTAATCAGCCTACACTAAATCAAGTCTGTGATTTTCTGTGGACATTTTGTTTAGTTCTAAGATTTGGGCAGTTTTTGTCTTATTGATTCCTTGGTGGTTTGATTTGGATTTTGTGTGAATGTGTGTGTGTATGTGTGTGTGTGTGTGTGTGTGTGTGTGTGTGTGTGTGTGTGTGTGTTAGAGGGAGAGAGAGACAGAGAGAGAGAAAGGGAGTGAGGGAAAAAGCATATAAAGTTGGTTGCGTACAAAGGACCTGGAAGGAGACAGAGGAGACAGAAAACATGATCAAAATATACTACTTGAGAAAAAATTGGGAAAAAAATTTGTATAAATGTATTAACCAAGACATAAGCGTAAATAACTGAACAACAATTTCTCACTAATATATATCTCCCAGTTCATTTATAAACTACATAGAATTTTATTCTTCCACATCTGTCACCAGCCAAGAACTCATTAAAGCAGTCAGGTTGTATTTATTGTCTCTTCTCAATAATAATTTTAGAGAAAAGGATAAAGCAAAGTCTCAGACTGTTAGTTTATTAAGGAAAAATGTTATCAATTAAATAAAGGTGGGTTCCTTTTCTTCACTATTTGCATATTTTATGTTGAGTATTTATTTCCTACCACTTAAGATAAATGAACATAGTTTTAAATATGTAAATCAACTACTCTCTCAGTGTTATTCACTCTAGTATTTTTTCTTAGCTTTGCATGTCAAATGAGGACAATCAGTAATTAACTATGATGAAATGTCTATATGTATAAATCAGTTAGAACTTAGTTTTGGGAACTAATGGAAACAATATTTTCACAGTTTCCATAAGTCACAGTGGGTACATCTGTCCTTGGCTTGACATGAATTACACACTTCTTTCTGTCTATTAACCCTTACTAGTTAGTTGCCTGAGGAGAAAAATGTATTTACCCAGATCAGTCAGTCTGATATAAAGTCAGCAATGAAATGTTGCCTAAGTGTGATTACAGGCACAAAACACACTCTTACATTGTATTCAAAAGATACTAAGTTCTCTGTGCAGAGAACATAAAAGAATGAAGATTAACATAGAACAATTTCCAAGTTGTCCATAATTTCTTTCTGTTTCATAGGTTATATCATGTTATTGCTGCATCTGCCACATATTTTGCAGATTCCATCTATAACATAGGAATAAGAGACATCAGTGAAAACATTAAGAAAACGTTAACAATTTAAAATATATCAGTATATTGTTTATCTTTGAATATTATCTCTCACCGTGGTTGAAGCTCCTAGATAATCCTCTGGTTAGAATGCTTTATAGTTAACAATTGTCACTGAAATAAAAACCTTTGACAAATCAACCATGGCATGAAGTTCATTACTTCAAAACTCTGGTATGGGTTTGTATTTGAGTTTTAGAGTTTTCTGTACATATAACTGGAGCAAATTATGCAGATGTTGTGATCTCTAAAGACTTTCCCCAGGGTCTACAGCTTCTGTCCTTATATTTTGTGAAGAAAGCAATTAAATGACCTGTGGGAATCACATTGATTACTATAATATTCACACATCTTTTGGCATTACTTGTATGAGTTGGATTTGGAATTCAAAACTTGTAATGATTACTTTCAGTTTACTTTCAATTGGGTCCACTCTATAATGTATTTCAGGAACTCTTATTAGAGAAGAGTTTTGATTAACATTTTAAATCAGCATGCAGAGTAATGGGCTTCATTATGACATTTTCACACCTTGGTTCTTGTTGATCCACCTCCCTCATACCATCATTCCATTGTATTATATCACTTCATGCTGTCACCATTCCTTCCTCCAACAATGCTCTTTCCTCAGAAAAAGTTTTCTTCATTAAGACCTTCATGTATTAGCATTACACTTCAATGTTCGAGATGAATATTTACCAACAGGAGATAGATTCAATTACACATGATCATAGGGAATTTTCAAACATGTTCCAAAATGCAAATCTGTAGAACTATTAAATCCAAAAGCACATATTAGACTAGAAGGATAAATATAGAAACACACACACCCACACAAATATACACATACCACTACAATTCAACTATTGAATGTCAAATATAGAATCACAGAACCTCAAGAAACATGCAGCTTATTACAGCCATGTGAAAAGGATTCTTAGACAAAATAATGGAAGATACCTCTTCAGGAACCATAGAAGCTGTAATCAGTAAGAAGATTTGAGGCTTTCATAATCATTTTTTGAACAAGCAGAATATCTAACAAGAGTTCATAAGAAATAAAAGTTGTAGACAAAGCCACACTCTCACAAGCCTTAACAGTCATAAATGACGAGTTACCGAATTAGCAGTAAAATTCACAATCACACATGAAGAATTCCTAACATAACCAATATGACAAGCAAAACCTTGTAATAATAAACTTAAAAGATTGAAATCACATAAAACATCAAAAAACATCCTCACTGAGAAAACAACTAAATATGAATCTGTAATAAAAGAACCTGAATATTTACATATTAGAAAATGGCACATTATACAATCAACTGATATATATTTAAGTAATTTGAAAATACATCTTTTCAAAATAAAAAGAGGCTACACACATAGTCCTCTTAGGGCAATGGAGATACTATATCTTGTTAAATGGACCTTAGGTCCAATTAGAGAGCTGCTGACTACAGCTAAGATATGTCTGATGTTAGTGTATCCTTAGGGTAATGATTCAGTGTTAGTTGCTACTGTGGTTTATGGGCATCCTAGATGGGTGGGACTGTTTTTTGGCTCTCTCCTGATACCATGAAAAATAGTACTAATGGAGTGGGTGCATTCAGATCAGTTCTGGGCTCTGTTTGTGAAGTGCATGGTGTCCTCAGCAATAGGATCTTGCCTTCTTCCTTTTTGGGGGCAACCATGGGCGACGATAATAGGCTATGTGTTTTGGAAGTCTCTTGAACAGCCCTGGCCAACCACTCAAAAGAGAACTTTCATGTCTGGTATTAAGATTTTTGTTCATACATATCATATGATGGAACAGGGTCAGACACAATTCCCTACTTCAGGATTGAACTACACTACCCAGTAGCAGGTGGAAAGTACTCAACATGTCCAGGGATTACACATCTTATTGCAGTCTGTATTTGTTCTGCAGTGCATCAATACATGCAACCACAAGACATATTTGGGGGACCGAGTATGTCATGCTGGCACCATTCCTTCCTCCAACAACGCTCTTTCCTCAGAAAATAGTTTTCATCATTAAGACCTTCATGTATTACCATTACACTTCAATCTTGTGGATGAATTTTTACCAACAAGAGAGAGATTCAATTACACATGATCACAGGGAATTTTCAAACATGTTCCAAAATGCACATTTGTAAAAGTATTGAATCCAAAGGCACATATAAGACTAGAAGGATTATTAAAGAAACACACACACTACAATGCAACTATTGACTGTCAAATATAGAATCAGAGAACCTCAAGAAATATGCAGCTTATTAAAGCCATGTGAAAAGGATTCTTAGACAAAATAATGGAAGATATCTCTTCCATCTATGGCTTCCAAGGAGCCATAGAAGCTATAAACAAAAAGATGACTTGAGACGATGAAAAAGAAGCTAGAACACCAACAGCATGTCATGTCTATAGACAACAACCATCCTTGAAAAAAGATTGGTACAAGGCACCTGAAGAGAATGATCTTGGGAGCTGACACTGACAGTTTTTCTTTTTCTTTTTCTATTAAATGTCAGTTGTGCAATCAATTCTAAGAGGATTTTCCATCTTCCATCACTGCAAGGAGTCAATTCCAAACAACTAATGTTTTCTTCATGTTGATTCTCTGTCTTTCTGATATTTGTCTAGACAAACACACACACACATACACACTCAAACTCATGCACGTACATGTACAATTATTCACAAACACAATTATTCACAATTGCACACTTTTTTAATTCATATCACCCAGGAATGACATAAAATGAAGAAGATTAATATGCAAATTAGTTGTGACTCATTAGGTATATATCAACAAAAATTCAAATAAACTCAAAACAATCTGTGTTGAAAACTTTGTGGAAAAATGTTCATGATGAATGAGATAGCAAAATAGGAAATGGCAGTATAAAACTTGTCATTGATAAGCATTAAAGGAAAACATAAAAAGAAAATGAAAAAAATGTTTAAACTTCTATAATGCTTACAAAATACTTAAAATAAGAGACCCAATTTGAATGTGATTTGAAGCAAAAATCTGTATTTCATACAAGTGGATATAAGAAAGGATCTTATGCTATAAATGTTCTAATATCAGGCAGAATAAATAATGAATTGAGCATTATTTGAAAAAGAAAAATTAAAATACTTCATATTTATAAGAATACCTACAAGCCATGATTGAAGACACTGAAGAACAGAAATTTTACATATGAACAAATTAGAGTCAGAATACATGGGAGGCATAGAAAGCTTCATAATCATTTTTTGAACAAGCAGAATGTCTAACAAGAGTTCATAAGAAATAAAGGTTGTAAACAAAGCCACACTCTCACAAGCCCTAACAGTCATAAATGAAGATTTACCCAATTAGCAGTAAATTATCAATCACACATGAAGAGTTCCTAACATAAACAATATGACAAGCGAAATCATATAATAATAAAGATTGAAATAACATAAAACATCATCACTTTGAAAACAATTAAAATGAGTTGATAATAAGAACCTGAATATTTCATATTTGTGAAAGGAACATTATACAATCAATTGATAAACTTTTAAATAGTTTCAAAGAGCAGCTCTTCCAAAGAAAAAGAGGCATAGCATTCATAGTCCTCTTAGGGCAATGGAGGTTATATATCCTTCATCAGAGTATGTTCTTAGCTCAGTTGATCAATAACCTCCTTAAGCGTAATTTTCAGTAGGGACCAGACAACACAAGGCTCTAAGATGGAACCTGAGTGCTGTGTAAGGACCTATGACATCTGTGCCATATATCACATCAGACTAAATGATTCTTGAATTGTTAGCAGCATCGAGGAAGGCTGGTAATCTTATTTAATAGTGTGCTTATTTTGCTTTATTGTCTCACATTATATTTTTGATTGTGTATTTAAAGAAGTTGTAAACATATGGGTGTCTAACAACAGAGGATCAAACATATAAATTAAAAGCTAAAATATTAAAAGTAAAAAGTAGTTGTAGAATAATACATTAAATTCTCAATCCCTCATACTCTATTACTTGAGAATAGCTAAAAAGATTGATAAGAGAGGGTATATGAACGCAATCAAAATCCAAACATGCATATAAAAATGCATAGAACTCTGTTCTTAGAATGATATCTCCTCAGTTGATATGAAACATGCCAGGATAAACCACACATTAATCCAGAAAATACTTCAAAAAGAACTTACAAAGATTCACGTTATGTAAAATACCATAACGAGAGCTCAGCAATAGGCTCAGAGAGAAAGCATTCCCCCTACATATGGGCAGCCCCAAATTCCATTCTTACCATAACTAATATTTTTAAATGCAAATAAAACTTTCTTATCAAACGTACTCAACTGAATGAGAAAGTGAATGAATAACAAGAGAAATATCAACATGCATGTAAAAACACATGTTCATAAGCAGTGGGTAAATATGCATGAATAAAGAAACTACACATGATTTGAGCAAGATGAATATGCCAACAGAGCAGCCTGAATTTGGGCATAGGTAGCCAGAGTTCTGATCATAGGAAGCTGTAACCACATTGACAATATTAAAAATGAGGAGCACCTCAAGTTAAGTAGCTAAACTCAAGGCTAAGGATTTAATATTAATATATGAAATTCAAAACTGAGCAGAGCAGAGAAAAAATAAGGGAAAAATGGCTACACAACATGGACAGAGTAAAATGACAGAGAAATTCAACAAAACCCAAAAAGCTTCTGGAAAGGATCTCCTCAAATGACAAAACTCTTCTGACTACGAGAATAGAGAATAAACATCTCAAATTGCCTAACTCATAAATGAAACTGGAAATACCAGTACTACCCTTATAAAATAGAAACAATTACAATATAATATTCTGATCAATATGTGCCAATGTACTAGATAACCAAAAAGGAATAATTTTCCAAAAATATGTATGAAAACAAAACTGCTTTAAAAGAAAATATGATTATACCTCTAACAAATATAGAGATCAAATCAATATAATGTTTCTGAACGAAGAAGATATGACTTTATTGACGAATTCTCCTAACAATTACCCCCATAATAATATTGTATTACTTCTCAGAAAAAAATATGAAGTGAATGAGGGCATTAACTTTTCATGGCTGTTTCAACAAAACACTGCAACTCTACAGACTTACAACATATATTTATTCTTTGACAGTTGTAGAACCAGAAGATTTAATCATCTCCATGACCTGGAAGAATTGGTGAGTCAAAGGCATCATTACCCATGGGCTTTGGAACATTCCATATCTGGCTTTATCTATCTACAAGTGGCTACTAGCATTCCAAGTTATGGTCAGATCACCATTATGTTTTTTGCCCTGGTGTTTTTACAGAGTTCTCATTTTTTCTATAACTAAATATTTATAACCACATGTTATGAGAATACATGCGGATTACTTTTAGGGCAAACACACTTAATTTTAGATCACCTTTCACAAATCCTAAACTTAATTACATTTATAGGCAGATTTGTGTATGCAAAGAGTAAAACTAAAAGTTTTCTAATTTAGGACCTGGCTCTTTTCATGGGCAATTAACTATTGAGATGGCCATGGTATTATATAGCAACATTATGTAATGCCTCCCAATCTTGGGCATCCTGAATAATTTGAAATTAAGTACACAATAACTAAAGGTGGTATCATCAGTTACTTTTAATTTTCTGTGATAAAACACCATGACCAAGGTACTTTATAGAAGAAAGAATTTAATGGGGCTTCCAGTCTGAAGTGGAGAGTGTACAACCATCATAGCAGAGAAAGTGACAGCAGGCTGGCACACACTAGAGCAGTAGCTAAGAGAGCACATCTGATCCATAAGCAAGCACAAAGCAGAAAGAAAGTCCACTGAACACAATATGGGACTTTGAATCCGCAAAGCCCACACTCAGTGACACACCTCGACCAACAAGGCCACAACTCCTAATTCTTTCCAAACAGTCTCACAAACTAGAGAATCAAACATTTAAATATATGATCTTATGGGGGCCATTCTCATTCAAACCAGCACATTCCAATCTCTATCCCCCTTAGGCTTGTGACCATATCATATTGCAAATGACTCTTAATCCATTTTCAAAAGTCTTCATAATCTCTCAGTCTCAAGAGAGTTTCAAAATCCAAAGTCTCTTTGGAGATTCAAGGCAATCTCTTAATGGGAACCTCTTGTAAAAATCAAACAGCAAAATATATATTTGCATTATGCAATTGTACTGAATGTACATTATCATTCTAAACATGAGGACTAAGGGCACAATGAAGAAAAACTGGATCAAAAGAAGGCCTAAATTCAACAGGACAAACTCCTAATCTCTAGCTCCAGGTCTGATATCAAAGAGCTTAGGTGCCTCCACTCTTACAGCTTTGTTGATTACAACTCACACTGTTCCTTGGGTTGGTTCCACTCCCTATATTCTGTTCTCCTTGGAAGGTATTCAGCAGCTGTGTCATCTTCAACATCTTAGAGTCGCCAACCACTCCAGTATATATACTAGACTTTAGATGTTAGAAAACATGGTAAGTGGTGTCCTCAGCAGCAGGGCCTTGCTGTCAGGTTCAGGAGGTGACCAATAGCATTGGCAATTAACTGTGATTGTAGAGGTCTATGTTTATAGACGTCTATGTTTATAGAGTTTTGTGAGACCCCTTTTCCGAATGACCCCCAAACTATAAGCAATTCCTGACTCTTGGGGGTCTTACTTAGTAGTATATAAAATCTAACTGTGGCATTTTCTCCCCCTTTATATGGTAACTCCATTTAAATTACTTTTATATATGTATATGTTTTAGGAAGCTTCTATAGTAGTTAGTCTCCATATGACTTTTGAAAAGCCTCTATTGTTAGTTTTACTGCCCCCATATTCCCTCCCTGACATCCCATCCCCATTCCCAAATTAATCCTCATATTCTAGTTTCCTCTTTATTCTTTAATAACACTATATTCTATTTCTTTTCCTTGGAAAATCCCTCCCCCCACCTTGGTCATTTACCTGGTCATCTAACTAATTTCTTTAGTTATAATAAATGAAACACACATATTTAAAGCTAAACACATATATTAAAGCTTTTATACACATATCTATATGTGTATAAGACAAGCTTGCCTTTCTGTGTTTGTGTTACCTCAGTCAGGATGGTTATTTCTTGATTGATTCATTTACATATGAGTCTCAATTTTCTTAACAGCTGAATAATATTCTTTTGTGTAAATGTATCACGTTTGGGATTACAAAAATATCTTTTACTGACCTAGAGATTTGCCATGACATTTTACCAGGATCAAAGAGATTTTCCAACTAATTATTACAATGATAGACTTTTATACTATCAGTATATATTAATTGTGCAAATTAATGAGTTTCATTAAGGCATTTCCTTATATATCTATAATATTCATTGTTATTTCATGGCAAATTGACTTTTGAATTATAGGTTCTTTATAAGATGATTATCTGCTCCTTTTCTACCTACAGAAATAATACGAGAGTTCTATAAGTGAAATAATCTCAGCATATTTATTTTCAATTTAGAGGTGGTAAGTGATTCTTTCCAGTTCAAAATATTTCAAAGATTTCATGTTGACTTGAAACTAAGTCCATGTTGTGTATTTCCTCTATTTTCTTCATCATTAGAATTTGCAAGTCCTATACTGAAAATCTGGCACTATTCAGAAGTATATTTTATGGCTTCAATATTATTCTGTACTACATGTTTTTTTAACTCTATAAAAATATTTTCACTTCCACATCATTTATGCACTTACGTGGTAAGTGAAATACATATAACAGCCATAGGCTGCCAATATCTTCATGAGTTACATGAAAACAAATAAGATTTTCAAAAATATCTTTTCAAAATAACAGAAGTGAGAATAGGCCATAATTGTCATAATGTATACTATGGAAGCTTTATTACTTTATTTTATAAATCATTTTATCCCACTAAACACAGACAAATGCAGTCAGACTGATTAGTGATTTTATATAGTTAAATATAAGTTTTCATGTCATTGGTAGTTCTAGGAGATTAAAAATGAGAAAGGCAGAATGAAACTTTGCCAAGCTTAAAATGGTCATAATGAATTATGAATTCACAAGCTCCAAACATCAGTTCACATCTATTATAATCTCATGCTTATTCTTGGGAAATGGCATAAGTTTTGGGATCTGGTATCTTTCCTATATTTAGGGGATATTTTCTCAAATCATAAGATTCCTCACCAATAATGAATAGAATTATGCAACACACACACACACACACAACATTTGTATAGCAAAATCTGAAAACCTCAAACCCATATAAGGCAAGTTGGTAACTAAAATGTTTTCAAAGTATAGATACATAGACATAGTGGGCAAAAGCTTTAGAAAAAGACAATAGGAAACAATACTTTGCTAGAATGTGTATCCTTCCAAATATGTGAAATCAAATAACAACATTTAAGCATTGTTAAACTATAAGAAGGATATAACCAAGAGATAAACAAAGCCCATAAACTGGGAACCTGGACTCCTTGGTCTCTGTTCTGGATGTAGCATGATCTCCTGAGAAAAAACGTAAAACTGAAAATTAAGCAAAGAAGAATTTTTATTTAAAATTATGGATTACATGAATGAAATTTTGAAAAGAACTGATCCATGTGAGATTGTCTGACAAGTACTACACATTGCACCATTTGGCAACATTGATCTAACTAAAGCTTCCTTTGACCAATCATAAATTTATGCTTCTAAATATATCATTAGCAATCTATGTAGAAGATTGACTTTAGGAGTCATTTTATTGTTATTTTTATTTGTCAGAATAATAGTAGTAAGATTTCTCCTAGGGACAATGACCTATCTAGTCTCATGTTCTCTTAACACTGTCAGATCTGGGTTTCACCTCATGCAATGTACCTTAAATGCACTAGTTGGTTACTCCCATACTTTTATGCCACCATATCTTGCAGACAGGTTACTATTACAGCTCTCAAGATTCATAGTTGAGTGAGATTGATGATCATTTTTCTTCTCTGGTAACATTTAAAATACTTCCTAGAAATATGAACATTTGTCAGTGGGGGTAAAGTTTGCCATAGAGCACCAGCTAGATTTCTCTGTATTTTATGATGGAAGTGTATAATGGTCTTCTGTGAAAGGCCATTACTGTTAGGTCATAGAGGGCAATGAAGAAAACTAGAAATAGCCTATGTTTGGGAGTCCTATGAGACTTCTGATGCTAAGGGTGGCATATGATATCTAATTGATTCATTTTCTTCCTCATTATATGGTAACTCATGTAAACCCTTTTTATATATGTATATATTTTAGGATGCTTCTACAGCAGTAAGTTTCTTATGGCTTTTCAGTGTTAGTCATTACTCCTCATATTCCCTCCTTTCCCCTGCCCTCCCTTTCCCTTCCTCATTAAATACTGCCATTCTAATTTTTTCTTTATCCATTTATGATCCTGTATTCTATTTCCCATTCCTTGGAATATCCTTTCCTCTTCGCTGGTACCTTACAACTGGTTACCTAACCTCTGAAAGACATGAATATCTAAATATTAAATACTAATATCTATATGTGAGAAACATGCAATGCTTATCTTTCCAGGTCTTGGTTACACAACCAAACACTTTCTAAACATATTTTCCATTTAAATTCTTACCAGTAATCAATTAAATTTTTTCACATTTTATCCCTATTCAGTATTTAATATTTCAGGTTTGTTCTTTTATTTCACTTTTCCCCTTTGGTCATTCTCTCACATGGCTAAAAATATCCTTAGCAAGATATTTGTTTCTTCAAAGCCAACATATATGGTCTGGAGTAACCTCAGTAGCCATGAAAATAGGAAGGGGCATGTTGGAAGTACATCTAGAGAGGCAGGAGTAGGCCATAGGTTCTATACAGGGGTTAATGGGGAAATCACAGCAGGGACTTAACTGGAGTAGCAGGGAAGAGTAATATAAAGGAAGAAGAAGTGAGGAGAGATAATTAACACAAAATATTTGAAAAGGCAATAGACAATGGTACTATTTTGTAAGCTGATATACAAATTTGTATGTATGTGTGTGTGTGTGTGTGTGTGTGTGTGTGTGCGTGTATGAATGACTTAAACAGAGCTACTCTACATGGGGTGGACTATCTAGCAAAGACCCAGTTGTTGGGCATGGGAAATCTTCCTTTTAGTTATTGCTTAGGGGTTCCAAGAGATCCCCCAAACAATATATGTTATTGCTGTTTCCTAGAACGTGAAAATAAGACCATATTGATGAGACACCATATACTTCAGACACAGGACATGGAGGAATGAAGATGGCCATGACCTTGAACATTAAGAGTAAAGTTGTGAATATCATATGTTTTAAGATTTTGCTTTAATTAATTTAATTACACCTGTATGTGTATATCAGTTTGTGAATCTGTGCTCATACATGCATATACTTATGGAAGTCAGAAAAGAGAAACAGATTCCCTGCAGGTGAGGTTACAGGAGGCTATGAACTGCCCAATATTGGTGCTGGGGAACAAACTCAAGTCCTCTGCAATAGGAGTATACACTCTTTAACTGATGGTGCAGTCTAACATATTGAATATACTCTGTTTTTTTTGATATATTTCAGTATATGCATTCTGTATGGATATCTAGAATAATCCTAATTAATTGTATGGTTGATATATAGAAATAGGTAGTAAGATATGCCCAGATATAAATCTTTTCAAATTCATATATCATGTGTCTTTATGCAATTTGAATTGTTAAAGTGTGTCTTGCCAATTATTGACACATTACTACAAAAAGTATGGAGTTTGAAATGATATAATCTATTAGGAGAGTGCCAGGAAAAAGTAAAGAGAGGGTACTGAGTAAGATTATTTCATAAAAATGCTCAGAAATGCAAAAAAAAAACATGTGTGCATGCACGTGTGTGTGTGTGTTTGTGTGTGTGTATGTGTTTGTGTGTGTGTTCTGTAATGCATGGCATGCTGATCTAAAAAGTCATATTATGCACAATTCACTCACAGTGGGTGATCCAAATGTTTAGCATATTTATGCAGTTTATCCAAAGTTTGTTGTTTTATTCATCTTTTTTAACACATATTTACTGAGATGCTATTACAAAGCACATTAAGTAGATAGTATCAAGCATTTCATGTGATCATTACTGATCTAAGCTTCAATATTGATGGTAATATTCTGATATATTTAAAATATTTTTATTCTCCAGCATGTTTTTATAAATTATCTTTCCAAAAATAAAATATGAATTCATTTGTTATATGAAATGACTCAGCCAAACAGAAATTGCTAATTTATATGATATACTAGACTTATATTTACGTATCTCATCAAAATATTCTCAAGAGGAGCACTTTCATTTAGTAATATATCACATTTGTTAAAATAAAAATATTTGAATGACAATGGATTTTTAAGTGGACAACTTTTTTTGTTCAAAACCATAACTCATATATTGTTATGATTACACTCTTGTTTTATTAGTTGAGATTCTCTAATTTAACAAGAACTGACAGGATTTCCTATCATAAGAAGTATGTAAGGATTTCCATTTTTAGATATGTAAGAGGAGTTTTATTATGGGTTTGGGCTCATGTAATTATGAAAGATGAAAGTCCCTTGATATCTGCAATCTGGAGAGCAAATATTCAGGTGATTGGATCAGTTTGAGTAAAAATGCTTGAGAAAGGGGAAAGAAAATGTTGTGAGTTTTAATCAATACAGGATCATGTCTGGCTCAACAGGTCTGAGAGTCAAGAATAGGAAAGGCTGGTATCCCTCTAAGATGAGGAAAATATGTAGCAATGGAGGGAGTGGGGACTGAAGGAAAAAGGATAAGAAGCAGGAGGAAGAGAAGGAGGAAGCAGGAAGAGAAGGAGGAGGGAAGAGGAAGAGGAGATGAAAGGAGATTTTTTTCCTTTTTCCAATATATTTATATTTAATCAATACCTCAATGGATTAGATGATGGCCACTCATCAAAATGAGGGTAGCTTTTTTTATTTATATTTTCAATATTATACTGTTTTGGGTAAAGCCTCACAGAAAAAAGAATCATGCTGTCTATCTTTGATTCTAGTAATACAGTCAAATCAACACATGAAATAACCTCTATAGTAGCCATATCATAAATAACTCCAACAAATTTAGCCTATCCCTGTGTGTCTGATAATGAGAAGCCTGTAAAAATTTGTTCATTTCACAGACTTCTTAAAGTATGCACTTCATTTGCATTTTCCCTGATAGGTGACAAGTATACTAGCAAAATGAGTGAATATATCCTAAGAAAGGGCTTTGGGATCTTGACCTCCAGAAATATCAATTATTCTCATTCTTCTATATATTTCTGGCTTTTCATTTCCTGTTTTAGCAGATATCAGCCATTGCCTATGCAAAGAAATTACCTTAAGAAGTTCAGAGTGTCCCCAAATGTAACTCAATATATAGAGAAAATCTGAGAGGAATGAATCCATGATTAGGGATTCCAAAATTCAAAATAGAAAATTCCTAAAAGTTATTTTCCTTCCAAAATTTGAATGTACCCTTAAGATTTAATAATGCACCCTTCACCTCTTTGCTCCTCAGGCTGTAGACCATAGGGTTCAGCATAGGGATGACCATGGTGTAGAACACAGATGCAATTTTATCAGTGTCCATAGAATGACTGGAGCTGGGCTGCAAGTACATGAATATGACTGTCCCATAGAAAATAGAGACTGCAGTGAAGTGTGAGGCACAGGTGGATACAGCCTTGCGATGTCCTGCAGCTGTGCGCATTCTTAGGATGGTAATAAAAATGAATATATAAGATATAAAGATGACTATAATAGCGAAAAAGATATTGAAGCTCACTACATAAACAAGAAGCAGCTCATTAATATGCCTATCAGAGCAAGAGAGAACCATGACTGCTGGAATATCACAGAAAAAATGGTGGACCACATTGGACTCACAGAAGGAGAGACTGAATGCATCTCCAGTGTAGATAGAGGCATTCAGAAAACCAAGAACATAGCAGCCTATGATCAGCCATGCACACACACCTGTAGTCATAGTGGTGGTGTAGTGTAGAGGCTTACACACTGCTGCATAACGATCATATGCCATTGAGGCCAACAGGTAATTTTCCACACTGGCAAAGGCAGTAAAACAGAACAACTGTGTAGCACAGTCATTGTAGGACATAGCCTTGTTTCCTCTAAGAAGTCCAGCCATCACTGTTGGAGTAACAGCTGAAGAATAACAAAAATCTACCAGAGACAGGTTACCTAGGAAAAAGTACATGGGAGTGTGGAGCTGAGAGTCCATGAAAATCAGCAGGATCATCCCCAGGTTCCCCACTAGGGTGATGGTGTAGATGAGGAGGAAAATGATGAAGAGGGGAAGCTGCAGGCCTGGGTCATTGGTGAGTCCCAGCAAGACGAACTGTGTCACTTCTGTCCGGTTCTCCATCCAGACTTCTGGAGCACACAGGATGCTCTGTGACCATGAGAATGAAAGAAACAAAACAGTAAAAGAAAAGTATTAGAAAAATGTAAAATATGTGTACAAACCACTGAGCTATGATTTTGGCCCAGAAGTTTTTCAAAGAAAAACTGGGCTTCAGAATCAAGTTGAATTTACTAATTATGTGGTACTAATTATGTGGTGTTGATTATTTTATGAAGTGAGGAATGTTAACAGATTATGTACAGAATTTTAAATAGTTATCACTAAACTGAGATCTTGACAATTTAATAATTTAATGAAAATTGCATGTCTTGCTGAATCTTTGGAGCAGTAGTCTCTCCTGAGCTGAGAACAGTTGACACTTCCATATTGCTCACTTGCCTAAGCACTGTCGTGAACATTTTGAAGTCTGTTTACTGTCTCTTCTAAGGAAGATATAAATTTGACTGGTTACTACATGTATGTAAATTATGAGGTACAAGAGGTTGAGTAACTTATTCTTGTTACTAAAGTATTAATTGGCATCATCTGCTTTGGACCCATGCCAACCTTTAAACCATTCCAAGTGTCTATTAATTCTCAGTTTGAAACACATTTCAAGCAAATCTAATCACGTGAATTTGTAATTAATTTTTGTTACCTTTCATGAAACTCAGCATTTATGTTTTCACAGCTAACTAATAGAGTAATTGATTGGGTGATAATTCCATATTTTTCACCATGTGTTTTGCTCTCATTGCAGATAAAACCAACAAAAATCCAGAAGTTAAAAAATA
Source organism: Cricetomys ansorgei (assembly GCA_026225945.1). Lineage (NCBI taxonomy): Eukaryota > Metazoa > Chordata > Mammalia > Rodentia > Nesomyidae > Cricetomys > Cricetomys ansorgei. Next base: position 53,015 of record JAMJFZ010002601.1, on the reverse strand, counting down.
ATTCTTCTCTTAAGAGGAAAAGTGTCCTTAAGGAATTTAACTTTTTTTAACTAGACAAGCCTGGAATACATAAAATCCTGTCTCAAAAACAAAAATGAAATGAACAGATTATGTTCTTAGTCTTATGATGACCTCTCATTGTCACTACCTCAAACCTGTGTTCCCTGTCATCAACATCAGTACATGTTGAAAATACATAGCTAAACCATAAACTACTGAATTTGTTTGAGGTGTGTAACCCTTGTGCACTGTACCCTTGGAGGAATAGTTGGAATTATGGGAATCAGTCTAACCTGAATAAATGAATCATGTTATTTAGCAGAGATAAGATTTTCATTACTGGAAAAGGTCCATATTGGAGGAATTGCTTATCAGGTATGACTCACTCATTCCCCTGAACAGCATTATTGCATCCACAGAATAAAGTCAGTCAAGACACCCACCTTGAACTGTTACTGTGAGAAATCAGTAAATAAAGCATAAAGGACAGGAGTATGCTAGGTGCTGAGCACAACTCGACAGCTGGATATTTGCCATGATGCTAGTATTAAGGTGGGTCAAGGGACTTCACATTAGTAGAACATGGTGACTACAGATACATGACATCCCTCGCGTGTCAGTTTTGAAGTCTTGAAGCTTCCGTCTTCATTTTGTCTTTTCTCCCACAATCCAACAACTGATCACTGCTAAGCTTTTGAGGTTTCTTTGTCTTTACTCAAAGAATAATACTGTCTCCTATACTTTCATATAGATTATTATTGATTTTTTTCCTTGAGGTCTATATCATAGTTTGTAAAAACCTGGCCTTCTTAAAATCCACTCTTTGTCCTATTAGTGTGAAACAGATCAATGGTGAACTGTTTTTGCTCAGACCTTTATATTCCCAAATTTCTTCAATTTTTTCATATTTAAATTTATTTGAATCTGTTCTTGTACAGCAACAAAATTATTTCAAATTTTCTTTCTGCTCTGAAAACCTTGGTAAAATGTCCACTCCCAAATTAACTACTACTATCTGTCATCTTTCTCATCAATCTTTAGCAATTTCAATAACAAGCCTGCCCTTGAAGATATCACTGGTCCCAATATTAACCACATGATCACTTTTAGCATTTAACTACACACAATGACTAAGGAGTTGTATATAAGTTGTGTGTGTCTTTGTGTGTGTGTGTGTGTGTGTGTGTGTGTGTGTGTGTGTGTGTGTGTGTTATACTCCATGAGATGCAATTCATACCCAACACTTCTTGGGTGGCTAAGAACATGAGACTAGATAGGCTAGGGATCTAAGAGTAAACCAAACTACTGTTCTGCTAAATGAATGTGGCAAATAACTGACTCCTAATGATATTCTCCAGTGTCTAGCTCAGACACCATTAGAGAAATTTCCTCCTGCAGGAGATACAAATGAATTGAAAGACCCACAGCCAGACTATGGGGACAGTGAAGAGACCTTGGAACACTCTGTCTCAGACAGAATGTCCCTATTAAATCCCTCTCCTCAGGCTCAGGGAATCCTTCAGGAGAGGATACAGAAATACTGTAAGAGCCGGAGGGGATGGATGGCACAATGATAACAAGGCCCTCTAATTACAGGAGGGCCTACACAGGTCTGCACCAGATGGAACACAAAAGCTAAGAGACAAGGACAAAAGCCCCCCACCCTAACCAACAAGATATGTCCAATTGATAACAACTTGTAAATGAAAAATTAATCGTATGCAAGGGACTCTCAATGGGAAAACAAACCACTCTTAAGGGTAGACACCATGCCCAGCTGTGGATGGACTAAACAAATTAAACTCATTGGTGCCTTTGGAAGTTATCTGTCTCATAATGTTATGTCTAGAGATTTTTATAAATGTTACAGATCTTTTTTACATATATTATGGCTTTCAATTTTATGTTTTTAAGGGATCCTTGTGTGTGAAAATGTGTCTGCCTTTGCATGTTTGAGTTTCCCCTGCTCTCTTTGGCTCGTTGTCTACTATTTGTTTGTTTTGTCTTATTCTGATTTTTTTTGTTTTACCTTACATTATTTTAATACTATTATTTCTTAAAGACTGAAAGGGTATGATTCTGGATTGAAATGGAGGTGGGTAGGAAAAGGAAGGGGTTGGGGGATAGGAATACATAATCAGAACATATTAGAAATTTATTAAATACATTAATTCATTCATATATTTATTTAATTGATTTAAATAAATAACATATATTTAACTAATTAAACATATATTATTAAAATCTATTTTCAAAAATAAAAAGCTCTGTAATCACACCTGTTTGCAGTCAAATTTAAACTGAGATTTAAATTCAGTTGATAGAGAAAAGTAAAAATAATGGAATTGACTCAACTCTAGCGTGGGTAGGCACCAGGTACTGCCCTCCATTGTGAACGACAGACTGAGTGAAATGTCCAGAATGGGCAGAATATTCAAAGCAGAAGTTAGAATAGTATGTCTGGCATATGAACTCCTATGACGCTGACGTGTTGACTGTGATGTCTCTGGAACCATAGTGCAAAGGGAATCTTATTATACATTTATTTGACTTTTATAAGGAGAAGTTCTAGTTCAAGTGAAAAATATGTACTAGAATCTAATAAATGGTAGTAAATATTCCTCAATTAATTCTGAGAGATTTCTATAGAACTAAGACTCATATACACTGTCAAAATTATTTTATAAATCATTGTCCTAGAAGTTTCCCAAGGATTTTATGATGGTTTATCACAGTAAATATGAACTATATAATGAAAGAAATAACTAGGACTTGGATAAACTACTGGTCATTTCTCTCAATTGAGACAAATTTTTAGAATAAAAATTTCATTGTGTTTCACTAGTTTAGTGCAGACTCTTACGGAGACCAGGTGATAATTTCAAACCTGTCCTTTGCTTGCCTTTCAAGGAACTCCGTCAGTTACCAACCTTTCCTCTGGTTATTCCAAGTTCCAGAGGACATATTTGGAATAGTTATACTTTGCAAGTGGCATAATTACCTTGTTCCCATGACACTTCAAGAGTTATTTTTAAATTATGGCAAAGGCTAAGTTGAAGTCACTAAAACTGATCTAACCTCTAAACAGTGAAGAAAAATCAACATGATAAATGTAATATTATGAGACTATTGCAGGATTTGGTGCAACCATTAATGTCTTAAAAGGTGAATAGGTGTGTAACCTCACTGTATACTATGTAGCTCATCCTGTTAGTCTCTACAGAAAAATGATGACTCTCGTAGTTTAACAGTGAATTATTAAACTTATTTATTCCGCCATTGACTCACATTGTATCTACTGTGTGAGATGTGGTTTCATTGTTCTAGCAATTAACACACATTTTGGAACTTGGTTTGAAGCAAATGAATTTTTCATGCCTGACAATGAGTACTAGAAGAAATTATTTTGATTTCTCCTGTCAATGATGACAATAATCCCACAATAACCTGTCTAGCTTCAATATCAGATTTTGTACTTGGGTGATTATGCCTCTGAGAACTTAATCATTTTCTCCATGTCAAAAATTTTGTACAGGTTCACTACATCATGATATTATGCTAAATGAACCTAGTGATCAGGTTGTAGAAACTGCTGTAGATTTACAAGTAAGGCATATAATGCCAGATTGTAGAAAGTCAATTAAAGATATATTAAATGGTCTTCTATCTCAATGAATTTGTGAGAAATACTGACATGGCTCTGCTGAGGCAAAAGATAAATTGTTGTATCTAGCCTTTCTTGCAAATCAAAAAGTTTCATAACACCCATGTGTCCTCTTAGGATTGTAGAGGCAATTATTCTTCATGTAAATTTGTTTTCTAAGACCATCTGTCAAATGATATGAAATTTGTAATTCCGAGGAGTCAGAATAACAGAATATTCTAAAAAACCTTCCCAGAAACATGTTAGCTAGAAATAATATAAATTCCTGACTATATGCACATATGCAAAACTAACTTCAGAAAAGACAAAATAGTATATTTAGTTAGCAAGGCAAATAACTCAAATAAAGACAATCACAGGTATAGGCAATTTCAATGGTGAATTCACCCAATAGATACTTCATAGTAATTTCTAAGTATTGAAGAAAAAAAAGCTAATGATTTCATTGGATTCTTAAGGCTGCTGCAACAAAACACAGAAAACATTAAAACACCCTAGTGAACATTCTGAGAGGTGTATTTCAATTGTAGTTCAAATATCCACTCAATTTAACAGTGAATATTAACTATCTCAATATACCAGATGCAAAAATAAAATAATTGAATACATCAATAATGGCAAAAAATATTTTTGACAAATCAAACACATAGCATCAAAATTATCCTTATTCAGATATTAAGCTTGTAAGTAAAATGTTCCTTCAGTCCTAAAACAAAATAACATGCAGAAGTAACTTATAAGAAGTATAAGAAGAACTTGTACTTAACTAGCGTAAGCTTAAACTATAACTTACTATATGCAGAAGATATGCTAAGAATTAATTTTAATATTGTATATCACAAAATATTTAAAGTTATAATCATAATGATTATTTCTCTTCAGAACCACTTTCATGAATGCACTTTTGACCTCTTTGTTTCTAAGGCTGTAAACTAAAGGGTTCAGCGTGGGGATCACCAAGGTATATAACACAGACACAATTTTGTCAGTGTCCATTACATGTCTAGAACTGGGCTGCAAATACATGAAGATTGTAGTTCCATTGAAAATAGAATCTGCAGTGTATATCTGACAAAAACTTGGAGAAGCCTTAGTTGATTTTTGTTTCTGTCCATGTGTCTACAGCAACATGTATTATACAGTTGGGAAGTTTTCATTGGGTGAATTAACTTGTAGAAAGGGTTATTTCTCAACAAAACATCTCTTTAAAGAACAATCGTCATTGAGAAATCAAACAATATCACCAATAATAAGTGCTCTGAGATACTACAAATGTGAATACTCTTAAAGAAATAAATAATTCATGTACATTTTGTCTTATTTTGATGAAACTATATTCCTCATTAATATGATTACATTCAATGTATTTCATATTGCATTCAATGTAGTATTAATAATATTCTTTAAATTATTAAAGAATAAAAGATATATTGATGTCTTAAGTTCATTCATATTTACTTGAATTTAATGAAGATTAATTCCATGAAATATTTAAATATTGATAATTTAAATATTGATAAACTACATATCATATACGTATGCTATCAATATTAATTGCTATATTCTTTAAATCTCCAGCATTACAACCCTCTGCAAGTTTGTTATAAGCAAGATTTTGGAACTTAAATTTACTAGAGGGTGTTACAGCAAAATGTGTTACTAATGGAAGATCATTATCTAATAATATATGGTGAAATTTAATAGTGGATCAAACTCTAATTTTATTGAATAATTAAGTTCAATATCACTATTACTATAAATAACTTCTAACATGTCATAGGTATCATGTACAGCTTGTTTTTCTCTGTGTTTGCATGCATAACTTCTTTGTGATAGTAAAAAAGGCAGTAAAGGTCAAGTTCAAGTGAAGAAGAAACAAGATTTCATGAGTTAATTTTTGTTTGATTGATTGCTTTGCCATGAGTGTGGAGCACTGTGTATGTATGTATGTGTGTGTGTGTGTGTGTGTGTGTGTGTGTGTGTGTGTGTGTGTATGTGTGTGTGTGTTTTATATAGCCATGCTAGGTCATAATACAAAAATAGTATATTGTGGTATAGATTCTTTATTCCAAAATGTTAACATCTTTTAATCAAGTCTATAAAGAGTCTCCACTTTAGACATATAGGACCATTGTATTAGTTACTTTCCTGTTGCTATGATAAGATACCATGCCCAAAAAAAAGTATGGAAAGAAGAGTTTATTTGAGTGTTGACTCCAGTTTGTGCCTCAAAGTGCAGAAGCATGGCAACAAGCAGGCATGGTGACTGGGGCAGGAAGCTGAAAGACTGAATCCTTGATAGCAAACATGAAGCAGAGAGAAAAAACTGGAGATAAGGAGAGGCTACATATAATCAAAACTTCCCGTTGGTGACACACTTCCTCCAGCAATGCTGCAGCTTGTAAACCTCCCCTACATAGCACCACCAATGGGGAAACAAGTGTTAAACTGCCTGAGCCTGTGTGAGCATTTATCATTCAAATCACCACAGCCAAAAAATGCTCAGGATGGAGGATTTGTCCATTGCTACCTACAGTTATCTATTGGTTTGATCATTGGCTCAACAAGAATTTATTGAGTGCCCACTATTTCTTTTTCTTCCTTTTGTTATACTCAATTTTACAATTAGAAGAATTTACTATGTCATTTCTCCATTTATATGTTTTGTTCATATTCACCTATTACTATTTCTTGTTCTTCCAATTCCTAATACTCTCCATTTCACTTTTTGTTCTTTCTTTCATCTCCTATACTCTTAGTATGAAAGAAACATGATATGTGTTTTTCTTTACAGAACTACTATCCTAAAAACAGAAATTTCAAATGACTAAAATAACATTGTCTCTTATTATTTAAATAACTGAGAAGTCTTCTGGATTTAAGCTAAATGGCATGAAATCACATACATATTAGAAACAGAGATGATAAAATCTGAATCCTTGATATATGATTACTTTTAGACACTTAGACAGCATGTACTCTATGTACACAGTTTAAATAAACTAAAGACTGGATGGAACTAGAAACTTACCTTGCTCTTCAAGGTAGGTGACACAGTATTACTTGAGATCCAATAAGTCACAAACCAAAAAAGGAAAGGCTCCTGCTGAAGAAGTTATTCTTAGTGACCAGTCACAAAGACTGAAGTTCAATAGTAGCAGATGATTACATACACATTATAGAATGTTCAACTTATCACAAAGGACTGCTATTAGAGCAAATAGAAGGAAGTCTGAACACTGTGTGAAGTTATAAGAAACTGCAAGAGAAGATCATCATTCTGTACACAGACCTCATTCTAAGCTGGGTAATATATTTGTTGTTATAGACTTATAATAATAGGCAGGAGTGTGTTATAAAACCACTTAGCACACGGCTGAAGTGATGGCTCATTGGTTATGGGCATGTACTGCTTTCAGAAGACCTGACTTTAGATGTAAACACCTACCTCAGGAGTCTCTCAACCACATATCACTCCAGCTCCAGGGAATCTGATGCCTCTAGCCATTGCAGGTATCTATGTTCACACTTGCACATACATGCACGTGTGCACACATGCACACAATTAAGGAGTAACAAAAATATTTTTAAAAATCACTAAGCACAATAACAACCTTTCACATTAAGACAAGTAAAAGTCAACCAAATACCTTTGTTACTCTTTTGAAAAGCATCAAAATGAGCCATGTTTAGATTCTGGATGCCAATGGGTGGGATCCAGGGAATTTATACGGGCATGAACTCCTTCAGAGACTACATGCCCAGGAGAACAGAAACATCTCTCACTCCATTCACCTAAAGAAGCAGCTTAAACTGGAGACCTATCTCATCTTCTTGGAATAAAAATGATGTAATAATACTATCTGTGGGTATTTCTTCATTATCTGTATAGATCACTTTTCTTTTTCTGGTGGAAAACAATATATATTTTTCAAGATTTCTTCATTTACCTGCCTGCTGTCCATGTCTAGTATTAAAAAGTAACCCTTATAACCTCATGGAAATAAATTAATTCAACCACGGTAGCATTCAATATGGAATTCAATATGGAAGATTCTTATATGATCTAATATAGCACTTCTGGGAAGCTACCCAAAGAATCAAAGTCAACTTACTGTAGGGACACTTGCACACTCATGATTACTATAGCGCCATTAACAGTGGTCAGGTTATAAAATTAGCCTACAGCCCATTAGCAGATGAATGGAAAGGAAAATGCCTTTTGTCAGTCATGAAGAATGAAAATGTGTTTTCTGCAGAATAAAATATGTCAACTATTACAAGAGCAAATATTTAATGTTTTCTTGCATATGTGGAATTAAGAGGAATGAAAACAAAAGGAAAACTATAATATACCATGATATGAAATGGGGACTAGAAAGAGGTAACAGGAAGTAATGAGTGATCAAATACATTATATGCCTAAATGAAATGTCATATTTAAGCACATGTATAATTAGTACACAGTAATAAAATCATTAGGGAATACTATTTCTCCATGTGTATTTAATATTTGTAATTTACATTTTTATTATTCTATTAATGTATGTAAAATATACACATTTATGAGTCCCATACTGATATTCCTTCTCACACACATATCATACTTCTATACAATCTATTGCTGTGTACTCTCTCTTATCTTCTCCCCTCTCCGCTCTCCCCACTACCTTCATTCTTCTCTGTGTTGATTTATTTTCTACTTTCAAGCTGACATTTTAGAATATCATTTATTCAGTGAACTATATTCCTAAGCTTAAACTAGAGTCACCTGGGAAGAGGGAACGTCACTTGAAGAAATACCTCCATCAGATTGGCCTGAAGCTGTGTCTATGGAAAATTGTCTTAATGATTGATATGGAAAGGTCTGGCCCACAGTGGGTAGAACTGCTCCCTAGGCAGGTGTGGTGCAGGGCTGTCTAAAAATCTAAGTACCTGATAATCAAAGAAAAAGCCAGTTAGCAGCATTCCTCCATGGTTTATGCTCCATGTTCCTGCCTTCAGATTTTTGCCTTAAGTTCCTGCCCAGACGTCCGTCAGTGAGTGATTGTGACCAGGAATTATAAACCCTTTCCTTTATATTTGTGTGTGTGTGTGTGTGTGTGTGTGTGTGTGTGTGTGTGTGTCTGTGTGTGTGTGTGTCTGTGTGTGTGTGTGTGTGTGTGTCTGTGTGTGTCTGTGTCTGTGTGTCTGTGTATATACTCTTCTGGTGTGAGAGAAAATGGGATACTTCTCTTTCTGAGTCTGATTTATTTCACTTGAGCTTGAGTTTCAGTCTGAGAATGACATGATTTCATCCTCTACAGACAAACATTTCCTTGTGTGTGTCTACTGTATTTTCTTTACCTGTTCTTTTACTAATAGACACCTAGACTGATTGTACCTTGTGGCTATTATGAATAGTCAATAAATAAATATGGCTACTCAGACATAATTTGCATGCACTGACTATGCTACTAAAAGCAATCTACACATTTGATGACAGAATTGGGAAATATAAAATTCCATATGGAACCAGGAAAGACCCTGAATATCCAAAGATATCCTGGGCAAAAAGATCAAATGCTGGTCTCAAATCCAGTCAAAAAGACAATTATTATCCTGAAAACAGACCTCCGTTATTGCAACAGTGGGCACATTTTTCCTAGCAGGTTTACACTGTATCATGCAGGGTGCTGGGTGAGACCATTGATCTCTTTTCTCTACTAGCAGCTTGAATAGGCCTTCTAGCACAGTAGCCATCAGGGAGAGAGTTTTCTGATCAGTTTGAGATAGAGTTCTCAGTAGCCTGTAACTAAAATGTGTGGTGTCTTCAGAAATTACTGTCTTACCATCTAGTTATGGTGTGTAACCAAAAGCAATGACAATAGCCTCTGTCAGATGGGGCTAAGAAGAGTTGGGACAGGGAGTTAGAGGTGGATATGACCAAAATATAATGTATACATTTTGGAAATTTTTCAAATAAATTTGAAAAATGTAAAAATTAATAAATAAATCAATACTAGAAACACAACAGTGTCTGATGTTCAGATACACTGCAGAACCAGAATAACAAAAACAGCATGGTATTGGCATAAAAGTAAATATGAAGAGTAATAGAATAGCATGGATGACCCTTGCCTAAAGTAGAGAGTGACTGAGGAAAGCACCCGTGGTTGACTTCTGGCCTTTACATACAGGGGACTCACATGTACCAGCATATATATTATATATATATATACAAAAGTAAATAAAACTACAGATAACTGTAGACTATGATAACATTTGACACACTAAAGGCCAAGGATTTTCTGGCTATTCCTATCTATTGAGTATAAGTGCCAAATGTGTTTTATTATATTGTATGCTAGATTTCTTACCCGTGAGACACTGTCTGTACGTTTTTTCATTTATTAAAAATAGATTTTTTTCTCATATAATATGTCCTTATTACGGCTTCCCCTTACTCACTTCTCCCAGTTCCTCCCCACCTCCCATCCTGAATCCACCCTCTTTCTGTCTTTCTTAGAAAACAAATAGGCTTCTAAGAGATAATTATAATAATATAGCATAATATAAAATAATATAATTCAACACATAGGAATTGGACAAAGCAAACCAACAGGACAAAAAGAGTCCAAGAAGACCCAAGAAACACAGACCCACTCATTCACACACACAGAAATCACACAAAAACACTAAACTGGAAGCCATAATGCATAACGAAAGGACCTGTAGGGTAAAAAGAAGAAGAAAAAATATATAAATCAATAAAATTGAATTTAAATTTTAAATGGAAAATAATAAAATAAAACTTAAAAATTAATAATTTTAAAAGAGAAAGCCCTGGTAAGGCATTATGAGACAATGAACCTGCAAAGATGTCATTGAATTCGTGTTCTGTTGGCCATCTACGTTTGGACAGGCAGCCTGCCCATAAGCATTGTGTGTGTCCACCATGAGATGCCCTGGAAGAAACTGAATTATCATTTATATGTGGCGATCAATTGGGTATTGTTTCTGAGTTCGGAATGGGGACATGTATCCACTTTTTTTTTTCTCTAGGATATTTATAAGCTAGCTAAAATCAGTGTACATACTTCTCAACTCTCAACAATTTGGGTTTTTTTTTCATAATTATATCCCAGTCCTATTGTCAGGCAACTTATTTTATCCTCTAATCTAGATTAAACATACAGATCTCCAAGCAGCAGCGGCATTTAAAATTCATTATTGGAACTGTTCTTCTATCTGGAAGGAAAAAGATACGTTTTATAAACTTAGTGGCTAAAAGAACAGACATTTATGGTCTAATTAGAGATTATGATGGCTTAGTAAAATAGTGGGTTGTAGATTCTACTCCAAGATCAGTGACTTCACTAGCAATGGATGCTAGAGAATGCTGAGAGCAGGAAATAACCAACTGTCATGTTCTCCCTAGGAAGGTTATTTCTCCTGTTCCCAGTATTATTCAGTTTCCTGTCGTTCTTTGTGTAGGACTGAGGCCTTTTGAGCTTGCCCTAGTCCACTTTCACATATCTGTTGTTGTTATCACTTGTTCAGCTAACTTTTAGACAGCTACATCGGTGACAGCCACATATAGGTGTAGCTTCTGTCTTTATGAGTAGACAGACTTACATCACCCACAGCCACCACTTTACAAAATCAGCATGATTGCCAAAAACAGTGTGAACATTTTTCCTTATACCCACAGATAAATGTAGTCTTCACACTCATCAAAGAAACTTCTCTTGGCAAGAGAAAGCACTACAGAAAACCACAACCAATCAAAATTCATAGTTGTCTGTGGTTTTGAGAAAGATACTGCTATTTAAATTGCCATTGATAGCCTTTTGTTGATACTATAGCTACATGCTTTGTCTTAGAGCCTGCATTGCCTTGAAACTTGGGAAGTGTACTTGTACTCTTCATTTTGTTTGACATAGGATGCTCATGTTGATCCGCTATTATTACGTTAATGACTGAACAAAATGTTCACTTTCTTCAGAAAGTACTCTGGCTAGCTAGTACAGAGTAAAATTTCTCTTTTCCCTTTCATTTTTCTATGTACTGCCTCTGATTTATTATATTGTGTATTCTCTGTACACGTAATTCTGTGATTCTTATGTTGTATGTTTGTTTTATTCTTATACACAGTGTACTTATGCACAACAAATGCAAAGAGTGTTTCTTATTTTGCACGGACTCATTAGTAAGCCTTAGCACTATCATTCAAACTCAGGAGGGATCAAAAAACAATTGGACACATTGACAGTTTGTCTCACAAGTTAAATAATTCCAATTAAGGAAGTATACTTGTACGATGTACATAGAATGCAAATTTCTATCCTTTAACCTAAATGTCAAATTGAAATCCTGTAACTATTCCATTAGCAAAATAATTGTTAAAAATTAATGAAAATAATTCCATGATAAGCAGAGTTGCATTCCCACAGAACCTATAATCATCTACTCCCCAGTTGTGTGAGATAAGGACTTGTAGTCCTCTTGGAGTATTTTCCCATGAGAGCGCCATGACTATAGAACTCTCTCCTGGTTACCATTTTTAGCACATGAAGTCTCCATTGGCCTCTCACCGATGGGAGTAGCCCAAAACATAAGCCACTTTTACATTTGTTATTGATCTGACTGTTCATAGTTATCAAGAATCAACAATTAGTTCTCCCCAAATGGCATGTTTAGTAAAAACATCTTTCCTGGGAAAAATAACAGTGGTATTCTTGGTTGTGATAAAACAGGAATCATACCTTACCAAGTATGAGACATGAGGATTATTTTCTTGTCATACCAGGTATGCTTCAGGAAAAGTGTCCTCGGGGTTACCTGTTTAATGTTCCTTTTTATGGGTGAGTATTTTCTGAAATTTAAAGAGCTCAAATCATTTATCTAAAAAGGAAAGCCAGGAGACCCAGAAGTAGAGCTTGTCTTAGATTTCAAAGCCAGTATTGTTATTTTTTCTTTCACTTGGAGATCTTCAAGCATTCATGACAAACAGTAAGAGTCCCCAAAGATATTTTCTTCCTTTCAAAAACAGAATTAGGAAGGAGTTTAACACCCACCATGTATGAACATGCTAGATATGTGTGCTGTATTGCTCAGGGAATCAGGTAAGTATCTATGTCAGAGCCATAACCCTCATGAACTTGAGGACAGAAGTAACAAGGAGAGTACATCATACAAGTTCAGTCATCTTTCCATTGGTTCAAAAGTATATTGCTATACTTTATATGCAATACAGAGACTACAATACAGTGATGATATTGTTAAAAACATATATGTTTGTTGTGTGACATAAGACAGTTAATAGGGCATGGGTTCCTGCTTTTGAGAACAACAAAATTGATTGATTTTAATAGTTATTGGAACTGCTATAATTCTGGCTATCTCTCTTAGAGAAAGTGATAATATGCATTATCTGAATTAATCCAAGAGTAAATGAGAGGATCAAATAAGGATATCATAGTAAAATGCTATTGCAATCAGAAAAATCAGTAATATTTTTAAAAGAGTATTGGATAGCAATAAATGAGAACATGTTAAACTTAAGAACACATTATAAAATGTTCACAAATAGTTACAAAAATTATATAAGCTATAACTATCAAATCAAAAGATATAAACTCATGCTCTACTTCTATCTATAGAGAATTGCCTGGTATTAGAAACAGGGCATATTAACCATTGCATGGTTAATCAGTGCTAAATCACTGTTTCAAAACTGAAAGTTAATAATAAACAATTGTGCTCTTCTTGACAAATGGAAACTAAGAACAAGGCTCAGTGTCTATTGGCGGCCCTGTTTGCTTCAGTCTGAAAACTCCCAAAATTAGGAAATGTGTTATGTGTGTTACTGGGAACCAAGAAATCAACAAAATTCTTGTTCACCAGAAAGACACAGTGCTTATTACGAGAATGAAGGAATGGACAGCACATAGATCTTTAGATAGCTTATTTGTTTTGATTTAAAACAAAATGTCTTCTTAACTATCTAAAGATTGGGAAGAAGCACACGCTAAACAACTTAGAGATCCAGGTGTTTTTTATTCAGCTAAGACTCAGAAAGACAGATCATTTCTCAAAGTTGCATTTAAAACATTTCTATGAGTTGCACATATTTCCTTTATTTATTTAATTTTATATCTTTATAAAATTCAAATAATATTTAAGTGACGTTTCTCTCAGAAGATACAATAAAACTTACTAAAGAAAATGAATAGTTTTACCGTATACCTAACTCCTGTACTGTAAATTGATCTTTCATAATTTTTTTAGATTTTATTTTATAATATTTTCCCTGGATTTGGGTATTGTGCCATGTGTGTACTTGATGACCACATATGTCAGGAGACAGTATCAGATTCCCTGGAACTGAAGTTAGGGATGGTATGAGCCATCATATGAGTGCTGGGAACTGAACCTACATTATCTACAAGAGCATCTAGTGATCATAAACACCAAATAACTTCTCCACTTCAATGTTCTAAAATATTTAGATAAAAGATATTTACAAGAGAAAGCAAATTCAACTTCATTTGTAAATATTCTTGATTTACAAATAAGTGGAGATTCCATAACAGACATGAATTAAGTGGAATCCTAAATTTGCTTATTCAATTCGTAACATCAGTGATAATAGGTTTTTGAAATTGTATATTTCTAAAGATCCAAGGCAAACACCTGCACATGACAGAAAATGTGATATTTATCTTTCCAGTTCAAGTTGCCTCACTTGGCATGATTGTTTCTAGCTCTACCCACTTAACTGCAAATTTTGTAATTTCATTTATTTTGTGTCTAACCTTATTCAAGATTTCTTTTGTTCTGAGAATAAGAAGATGATACAAAATGAAGGCTCTCCTATACCTAAAATCTTACAGAAATAGTGGCATTTATTGGATGCATTTATTATTCACATTTTGTAATTAGTATACTAAGATCTAGATATGTAAATTTATAACTATGGTGGTTAAAACATAAAAGTATCCTTGTACTTTGCACAACTCGTTATAGATATTCACACACAAAGAGAAAAATCTTGAACGGAAAGTGAGAAGAGGCTGTATGAAAGAGAGAAGAGTAGAGATCAGGAAGAATACAAGTAAAAGGACTTTGTCACCAAACTTTTGATTTTACTTTGCCTGGAAGCACCATCTTCTGAAATAAGATATACCAAGCCCCTTGACTGGATCACAATGTACAAAATGTTAGGTAGTTCAAGTTTGGTTTGCAACTTTATTCAACAAAAAGTTGATGGAAAAATTTGTGGCCAAGTCACATATCTGTCATTCTTATTATACAAGCTACTGTTTTTTGTTGATGTAAATGACACATCCTCTGTATCTTACTCTTCCATAAGACAACTAAGCTAAACTAATTCCTTTAAACAGCTCTCATTATTGTAAAGTATTCTTTATATATAATTTGACATAGATGGACAAGAATGAAATTAGAGTAAAATTAAGCAGATTTTTGCAATACTTCTGAAAAGATCCATTATCTGAACGCTTGTGTGCTACCAAAATTCTTCTGTTAGAATTCTAACTTCTGTGTTGATGATATTCCAATGCAGATTCAGAAGGTTAAAATGAAAGGAGAGAAGACATCTTGTGGCTGGAGTTAACTTCCTTATGAACGATACCTCCAAGGGTGAACTCATTCCACCACATGAGTACACAGAACACCAGAAGCTGTGTATAAACCAGGAAGTGGGACTCACAACACACCATTGCTTCCCAGCTGGAAAAACACTGAGAAATGAGTTTCTGGTGTTTAAACTCTAAATACAGTGAAGAACAGCCTAGCATTTTCAAAATCCAAAGTTTAATTAACCACTCTGAAACAAAGCTAAAAACTGAACAAAACACAAGAGCAAAAACTCAGAAAATGAATAAAAGGTATGTACATCATGCTATTGAATTATATCACACTAAATAAATTTACAGCTTAAGTGTTTCTAATTTAATTAAAATAATAATAAGTTGAGATTATTTTTGAAGATTCAAAAATAGAGCTTGTTCAGATAGCAAGTTATCTTATGGTCTTGCATAAGACTTTTCTTTTCTGGCTTTAATTCAGTCATATGTTGTATTACTACTTTAAGCTGCATCATATCTTCTGGAACACAGTATGATCACCCATTAATTTAAACTTGAGTTTTGTTACTGTAGCCTGCTTAAATTAAAATTCTGTGAAGGAACATTTGCACACAAAAGAAGCATGGAGAGTACAAGCAGAGTGGATCAACAGTCTCCTCCATTTCTCATTCTGATCTCCTTTCTCTTTGCTACAGGGTACCCACATAAACCCCAATGGAGAACAGTACAGAGGTGACTGAGTTCATTCTTGCGGGGTTAACACATGACCCAGAGCTCCAGCTTCCACTCTTCATTGCCTTCCTTCTCATCTACCTGAGCACTGTGCTTGGAAACCTGGGAATGATAGGGTTAATTCTGCTGGACTCACACCTCCACACTCCCATGTACCTGTTCCTCAGTCACCTGTCTCTGGTGGACTTTGGCTATTCTTCAGCTGTCACTCCAAAAGTAATGGCAGGTCTCCTTTCAACAGACAAAATCATATCTCATAATGCTTGTGGCACCCAGTTCTTCTTCTTTGTAGGATTTATAACAACAGAAAGTTTCCTCCTGGCTGCCATGGCTTATGACCGCTATGCAGCAGTGTATAAACCCCTGCATTACACCAGCACCATGACCACAAACACATGTGCTTGTCTGACCACAGGCTCCTATGTCTGTGGCTTCTTGAATTCCTCCATCCACACCGGGAACATTTTCAGGCTCTCCTTCTGCAAGTCCAATGTGATAGACCACTTCTTCTGTGATGCCCCTCCTCTCCTGGCCATCTCATGCTCAGACACCTCTGTCAGTGAGATGGTGATTTTCTTTGCGGTGGGTTTTAGTACTCTCTTCTCTATTGTGGTCATCTTTATCTCCTATCTGTTTATATTCATCACTATTCTGAGGATGCGCTCATCTGAAGGTAGCCAGAAGGCCTTTTCTACCTGTGCTTCCCACCTCACTGCAGTCTCCATCTTCTATGCGTCAGGCATCTTCATGTACTTACAGCCCAGCTCCAGCCACACCATGGGCACTGACAAGATGGCATCTGTGTTTTACACCATGATCATCCCCATGCTGAACCCTCTGGTCTATAGCCTGAGGAACAAATGTGTCAAGGGTGCATTCAAAAAAGCTGTGAAGAATGCCAAATCTTCTGTAACATTGATATTTTAGTAGCACATCAAATCTATAGTAAGACATCTACTTTCTAAATATATGGAAAATATTGACTATTCAGTCCATATATTTCTAATTATTAAAATAAATTTCCAACTAGTTGTCAAGCTTAAATGTGAAAACTTTTTTTAAATAAGTAGTGTAGAACCACTGGATTAGAACCAATCACCCATCAGGAAGGAATACTAGATTTAAAGAGTTTCTTAATGAATGTGGCCACACCCACTATTTCATGCTCACCTACATGCACATGTACATGTATATGCACATATCTGCTTCATGAAAAACCCATGGGAAACATCTTTGCCAGCTCTATAAGTGACCATGGTTACTTTATAGATCATACAATAATGATATTAATAATAATAACAATACTAAACACCAAGATAATTTAAACTTAACCCAACTTTAACCCAGTTTAAAAGCAGGACATGTAACTAAACAAAGAATTCCCAAATAAGAAACACCAATTGCTGTGAAATGTTCTTCAGATGTTATTCAAGTGTTTAAATTCTTAGGCATACAGAAAATTAAAATGAACGCTACTTTGAGATTTCATCTCACTCCTATCAGAATGACTCAGATCAAAAACCAAAGGAGAAGATAACAAGCGCTGACATTAATATACGGAAAGGAGAGCACTTCTTCAATGTTGGTAAGAGTTCAAACTGGTATCGTCACTAAGGAGACCAGTATAAAAGTGACTCCAAAAGCTAGAATTAGATCTACCATGTGATCCAGCTATACCTCGCTGAGATAGTCCCAAAGTTCTTTCTATACTACTGCAGAGAAACTTGCTCATCCATGTTTCATGCTACTCTGTTGAATAGTCAAAAAATGGAAACAGTCTAGATGCCCATCAACTGACAAATGAATGAGGAAACTGTGGAACATATACATAAAGGAACGTTTTTTCAGCTCTAAAGAAAAATGAAATTATTAATTTCACAGGCAAAGGGATAGGGTTGGAAATAACCATTATAAGTTAGGTAACCAAGATACAGGAAAAACAAATACTTAACGTTCTCTTTCATATATGGATGCTGTGTCTGAATATTTAGATATGGATGATAAATTAGAGTGCTGGGAAACTACTAAGTGGCCATGATAATTGGAGGGGTGGTATTTCAATATAAAGAGACTAGAATATACGTAGTTTGAAGGGGAAAAAGAAAATAATGGAACAAGAAGAGCTAAGTGGAATGAGAGATGGAGAGCAGGTCCGGGAGCAAATATGGGGAGAAACAACTAACAATGAAAATTTTTGAAAGTATCGAATGAATACCACTACTGTAAAAGCCTCCTAAAATATACACATATACATACACATACACATACATATACATATATAAAAAGTGTTTGCATACAACTACTCTGTAACAAGAGGACAATTTCTTTCCCAGACATCACAGGTTAACAGATAAAAAAATCCCCAACGTCATGTATAGATTACTTTTCCCCAGTAGTTCATCACTGGGGTCCCATTTGTCCCCTCAGCATTACCAGACTGTTTCAATTACTCTTGGTCATCCTTCATAACTTGGGATATTGTCCTATTACTAAAGACACTTCATACTTCATCACATGACATAGATTATCAAGCTAGTATCAGACTAAAAGCTTCATCTCAACTTGCTTGCTTTTCATAGTTCTGCGAGGTTTAACTGTGGGAGAAAAGTATTCAACAATCTTGCCAAGTTATGACCCAAGCTACAATAATAACTGGGCTGAAAAGACAGGTAGGTAATAATGATAGGATTCATATAAAAGTAATCAGTCTCCTTCTTTGAGGATTTAAAGCCTACTTCACAAGATATAACTTATGCCTAGTATCATTAGCTTTAAAAAAAAAAAGTTGGCTAGATCATAAGCCCTAGGGAAGAACTCAGTTCTATTATTCTGCTAAATGGACATAGTATTAATCTCCTCACAAAGTTCTTATTTTTGTAACCACACATAGTACACCTTTCAATCCTCACTAGAGTTCTTCTTGCAGTAGATGATGATTAATTCAAGGACACACAAGAGATCAACATGAAGAAAATCAGAGACTAGGGATTGCTTAGCTCTAAATGGGACATCTATATCATAAGCACTATTCCCAAAGTCCAAGGATCATCACAAAAGGGGGTGGACGATTACAAGAGCCAGAAGCAGTGGGAGTCTGTAGCAAACAATATTTACTGGACATGACAGGGCTAATACACATATAAACTCACAGTCATGTGGCTGCATGATCAAGGTCAAGCCAACCAGAAAGTCCTTATGAATGGGGGAGGTGATCATGAAAGCTCACCTCTAGCTGAGTAGCTTTCTGCAATATGATTGCTCGGAGAGGGATAGTAAGTTTCCTTCAGGAATGTGGCTCTCCAAAAACTACCCATACTCAAGCAGATATTCCTATGCTCATACACACACCAGCCATCAGTAAGCAGACTCAGTTGGCTTGAAAGGGAGGGATAAAGAAAGTTTTAAACAGTGGTAGGAAGACAGGAGAAGAACTAAAGAGGGCGGAATTACGTTGGATCGTATCAAATAATATTCTGCATTTATGGAATTCTCAATAAAAAAGGTTAAGATATTTAAGTAAATGTCTTTAGGGATGTACTTGTTTTGTAAGATAAACCTCCATATTGGTGAAGCTTTTATAAAACCAATATGCTTATATGATAATTTTAATAGAGAAAATACATGGAGATAAGCATAACTAGTTATATTTGTGTAATATACATCAAAGTATGATATTATATTTGAATGCAATTCTCAATCACCGATCATCAAGATTTTACTGTTATCAATAACATATTAATGTTATAAGTTAATAAATATTTGAATTTTTGAGTCTCATATTTGAAATTTGAAATAAAAAAGTATTTTAATTTTCTCAGGTTTTGAATGCTTTAAAGCTGAATTTAATATATTTTATTTAAATTTGTTTCTCACAATGTATTTTGATTATGTTTTTTTTTCTCCACTAACTCCTCTCAGATCCTACCAATCCAAATTCATGTTTCTCTCCCCTTCTTCTCTCTCCCTCATTATCTTCTCATCTCTCTTTCTCTCAGAAAAAAAAGAAAATTAAAACAAAATACCAATAGGATAAAATATGCCAAACAACCCCAAAAAATGAAACTAAAAGTCCACATACAAAACGTAATAATAGGGTTCACTTTGTGTTGGCCAACTGCTCCTGAGCATGGGGTCAGTCCAGGAGTATAGTTGATGAACTCAATGGGACTCCATTAGAAAAAACTAATTTTCCCTTTGCCACTATCAATCACAAAGAATTTATTGGTTAGGAGTGTGATCCTGTGTCCACTTCTCCTTTTCAGTGCCAGGAGGTAGGCCTCCATGTGCCTTGAACCTGTGTGGACACTGTGCATACTGCCAGTCTCTGTGAGGTCGTATGTGTATCAGTCCTGTTGTATATGGAAGACACTGATTCCCTGAAGTCATCTACCACCTTTGGCTCTTAAAGCATTTCTGCTTCCTCTTCCACATAAAACCTGAGTTCTGAGGTGGAGAGGTTTGATGAACACGTCTCATTTAGGACTGAGTGCTCCCAAGTTTCTCACTCTCTGCATATTGTCCAGTCATCGGTTGATGTGCATGCATCACTTTTTATATAGATACTGAGGATACAGACTCAGGTCCTAATACTTACAAAGCGAGCACTTTACTGCCTGTCTCTCCAGTCCCTAGAAACATTGATGCCAAAACATAACTTATATTAATAGAGTTTTCTCTATTTAGAGATGTAGAGAATCTCATTAGAGATTATACTAACATCATAGTTATAAGTACTGACTTAAAGGTGTGTCTAATCAAGTTTTATTTTTAAATGTGTGTTTTCTGCATAAATTTTATATTTGGAAACCTAAAATGACAACTGGTACTAAGTTAGAACTAAATAGAAGCAAGAGGTTATTGAATAGAAAAAAAAACTATAGACAAGAAAGTAGTATATATTATTAAGAGCTAGAGAAAAGAATTTAAAAAGCCCCCACCATGAAAAAATAATTAATATTTTAGGAGACAAACATGTTCAGCATGAGTTTTGACCTTCTACAATGCATGTATGTACAGAAACATTTCATGGTATTCCACCATAGTAATATGCACAATTCATTCTTTTATCATTTGTCAGTGAAAATAAATTTACTTTATAAAAAGATGTAGTAGCCAGATTGATCCCTACAGACTAATAATTGGTTTTTCCTAGGGAAGGCAGGATGAAGAACTCCAGGTATTCTCAGAGGAAACTTCTCCAGAGATTTCCAAGTCTACAAATTTCCCTCCAAATCTCTGCCACAAAACCACCAGTTTAACTCTGCAGCATCTCATTGTAGTAAGGTCATGTTGCATGCTATACCCATTGAACATCATTTATTCATTATTTATTATTATTATTGAACATTATTATTATTTATTGAATGATAGTAACTCTTACTGAGGACTCGCTATAAGCCTTTAACCATAAATGAGTTAAGTAGCCAAAGATAAAAATCACATTGCTGACCTTCTATGATAGCCTCTCTATGAGATATGCTATAGGATGCTGTAGTTTGTTATTTATAGATACAACCTAGGAATTGTATCAGAGATGTGGTTTCATTACATTTACTTTACAAATATGAAAGAAGTAAGTGAGCTTGCAGGGATACAGAAAAAAATGAATGGTAGATTTGGTACTTGGTTCATGTAAATGATTTTACTCATTTTTCCCCCTGCCTTACTGAGGTTGGAACTTTTGACTACTAGCTGAAGGAGAGCTCCCAAGAAAGAACTTACACAACATTCCATGTATGGTTTTATGATTTTGGACTGACTACTGTATCATGAATGTTCTCACTTTTAAATAAATCTGATATGTATGTTGTATAAACATTAAAGTGAGAAGTTTAACCCATGTAGAAGCAGAAGCTGTATTTATCTGCTATGAGTTCCTTGAATACAAAGGTAAGTTTTGAAAACTGCTCTTGGTGAATGATCCAACAAATATGAGTCTGATGTGTTTGTAAATGTCACAATGTTCACTATGGGGACTTTGTGATTCATTAGTCTGGTAATTCTAACCCAAAAAATATGAACGAAGAATAAGATAGATGGCATTTTGATTGTTAAGTGGTGACTTTCACTATGTATGTATGTATATGTCTTATATACATACATGGATATGGATCCAAAAGGGTAAAATATCTTGAAATACGAAAAGGCTCCTAAAAATGAATTATGCTTTAACCTGAAATTCAATCCTTTTGCTTTTCTCTCATGCTGATTCTCAAGAAACACATTTGTCTCCTAAATCTTGAGCTTTTTTTCCTAAAGCAATCTGGATAATGTTAGAGAATCATATCTTTCAAATTCTCATCATTCTTGTTGATAAAGTACAGTATTTATCTTACATACTCCAACAGGCATGCCATTCATATATAAATCCCTTATGATATATACTAAGGTGATAATTTGTATTAAGATTGACCACAGAGAAGATGGAAAATGGCCCAGTGCTTGCTGCTTTCTTAGAGGACACAAATTCAGTTCCCAGCACCCATGTCAGGTGAGTCATAACTAACTCTAAGTCCAGTTCCGAAAGATTCAGTGCTATGTTTTGGTATCTACAGTCATCCACAGATATGAGTCATACTTCCAATCATTCACACACAGAACAGCAAAATAAAATAAATATTTGTAAGGAAAAGATTGGCAGCTATAACGTCTTCATGGGATTTTAATAGTGATATTTCACAAAAATATTCAAATATTATTTTCCAAAATGGAAATTGCCACTGGAAAAAATTTGATCCATAAACTGGGAACATGCAAAGATAGGTCTTCATTATTGTGTTATGCCAAGAATGTAATCTGAAAAATATAAGATTGAGTAAAACTGGGCCCTTTTACTCCAACTGAACAATTGTTCCTAAGGAAAAGTTTATTTTTAAAATGGCCTGACCATTCAGTAACAGGACTATGATTGAGTAGTCTTTTGGGAAATGCTGGCCCTAAGATAGAACCCAGAACATGATCAGAATCCTAAAGCAAAACTAACCTAAAGCCAGGCTTCCTTCTGGGACACTGAGGATAAACTTCAATAAAGGGTCTCATTTCAATAAAGTGTCTACTACAAGTTAGATATTGATATTTGTATTATAAAAAATCAATAAGGAAAATAACAACCCCAATCAGACTACTTTTGTTTTAATTATTTAATTTTTGATATTATAGACACATTGTTTTCTTTTTACCTTTACTCCCTCCAAATCTTCCCATACACAGTCTTTGATCTCTTTCAAATTTGTGGCCTCTATTTTTCAAGCAGAAGGATGATGTCAAGAATCATGGTCATTCTTCAGTAAATCAAGAGAAGAAAGACATCACAGGGATTGAGAAGCATTATTTCTAGGTATGCAATTATTCTGACCCTTGTTTTTAATTTGAAAAATATTTGACCTGCTATTGTAGAAAAAAGTTAAAATAAATGCAACAGTTAAAATCATTTTTTTAAAGAAAATAAAAATGAACTGAAATTGTACAGTAATTGTAAATTACTGTATTACAATTGTAAATTGTACCTGGAGCTACAGGTAAGAAATAAAGAAGGTCTAAGGAGCACAGGGGAACCCATAGCATCTCAGTGACCCAGTATGGAAAAAAGGAAAATTAGGGAATGAAGCTTCTAGAAATCTTGTGGCCAAAATCCTGAATGTGGCTTATACCTTCATTAATCAAACTTGAAGACATTGTCTTACATTGAAGTAGAAGGACAGCTATCACCTAATAGGCTGTGGTGAACAGTCATAATCTATTTTCTTTGATGTACGTTAACTACTTCCAGTAGTGCCTGAATGTAACTATCATTGCTGTCTTCAAATTGAGTGAAATAAGATGTTTGTGGAAGTCAAGATAGGACCAGTGACTCGTAGGAGGTAAATGTTAGATTTGATAGGCGTATATCTCTCTCAGGAACTTCATCTCTAAGCCTATTAGTTAATTCTCATGACACAACTGGCAGAATTTCCTCTACAGATTGAGCATCCTCTCATCCTAGTCATCCACAACATCAGCTATTCACAGTGTACTGTGATACATCACATAAACAAATTTCAATGTACTTGAATGCATGTTTTGTGTAGTATCAATATAAGTTGTGTGTGTGTGTGTGTGTGTGTGTGTGTGTGTGTGTGTGTGTGCGCACATGCTAATGAAACAAGCATTAAGTTGTGAGGAAAAGGTTAAAAGGCAATTCATGAATGCCAATATTTTTGGGACAGTGCTGTTATTGAAAAAGTATGATTTCATTTTTCAAATTTTTCCTATTTTACCTCCAAAGATAAAACATGTGGCAAATGAGATGAAATTACTGTCTAATTAATAACTTTGTAGTTCAATGTGAAACCCCAAAATTTTGCTGTGTTTGAGCCAAAGGAGTGAGGGAGTTCAATTAAATTTAATTTCACCTAAGAAATTTTAGAGTTAAAACCTCCAAACATAGGGATGA
Organism: Cricetomys ansorgei; assembly: GCA_026225945.1. Classification (NCBI taxonomy): domain Eukaryota; kingdom Metazoa; phylum Chordata; class Mammalia; order Rodentia; family Nesomyidae; genus Cricetomys; species Cricetomys ansorgei. The sequence goes on along the minus strand of JAMJFZ010002601.1, from coordinate 28,594 downwards.
ATCATTGTATAGTCTTTAACTGAGAATCCCATTTAATGCTTGCATAAATTTAAATCAGTAAGACAGCATCTTTAGTTTCATAATTTTCGTGACTTGAACAAGATGTAAAATATATTATTAAGAGAAAATAACATATTGAGAGAAGAAACATATCCAAAGATTCTATAGTAGTTCTTGACACGTGAGAGGCAAGGAAGTGTTAGATTTTGCTTAAGATAAGGACAAGTGGATGGTAGACAGAATTATATACACAGGTCACAGTCAAAAACTTATTAAATTTTTTTCCATCTCAATCAACAAATATATAAAATTTTGAAATTTTGCTTTCTATTAAGACTCCTTCAATATGACTTGTGTGTAACCCAAGTTAACTGTAAAGCCCATGCCCATTTTGTAGAACGTAGAAGTACAAGTTGGGAAGGGTAGAGAGTTGGGAATGATTTGGGAGGATTTGTGAGAGTGGGAAAGAATACAACCAAAATATATGAAAAAACATAGTAAAAATTTTTAACGACTATAGCTTATACATTTCAAGTTCATTGGAATTTTTAAATCATCGTGTCCTCTTTTCCCACAGCTATGGAGAATTTACTGATTGTAGGATGATACATATGGAGAACAGGACAGAAGTGACACAGTTCATCTTGCTGGGACTCTCCAATGACCCAAGCCTGCAGCTTCCCCTCTTCATCACCTTCCTCCTCATCTATACCATCACTGTGGTGGGGAACCTGGGGATGATCTTGCTGATTGCCCTGGACTCTCGGCTCCACACTCCCATGTATATTTTCCTAGGTAACCTGTCCCTGGTGGACTTTTGTTACTCTTCAGCTGTCACCCCTACAGTCATGACTGGGCTCCTAATAGGAGACAAGTTCATTTCCTACAATGACTGTGCTGCTCAGATGTTCTTCTTCGTAGCTTTTGGTACTGTGGAAAATTACCTGTTGGCTTCGATGGCCTATGATCGCTATGCAGCAGTGTGTAAGCCTCTACACTATGCCAACACCATGTCTTCAAGTGTGTATACATGCTTGATTGTTGGCTCTTATGTTATCAGTTTCATAAATGCTTCTATCCATATTGCAGACATATTCAGTCTCTCCTTCTGTAAGTCCAACGTGATCCATAATTTTTTTTGTGATATTCCATCCATCATGGCTCTCACTTGCTTTGATAATCAAATTAGGGAACTCCTTCTTCTTTACATTGAAAGTTTCAATATCTTTTTTGCTCTCATAGTTATCTGGACATCCTATTTGTTAATTTTTGTCACCATCTTAAAGATGCACTCAACTGCAGGACATAGAAAGGCTATATCTACCTGTGCCTCCCACTTCACGGCAGTGTCCATTTTGTATGGGACTGGCATCTTCATGTATTTACAGCCCAGCTCCAGTCATTATATGGATGTAGACAAAGTTACATCTGTGTTCTATACCATGATAATTCCTATGTTGAACCCTCTGGTCTATAGCCTGAGGAACAAGGAGGTCAAGAATGGATTTTTAAGAGTCAGTAGGGCATTCTTAAAGGTGAAGAATGCATTAATTTGCTGAAGACAAAAACTGTAGTATTTTCATTAAACTTTGTTAGATGTATAGTTCCTAGCTGCACTCCCCTCAAATCTCTTCCATGTACTGAATTTGAGTTGATATCCATACCACATTTAAGTAGATCAAATGATATTCTTACTTCTTCAAATCTTTTGGGAAAATATTTTATACAGAATTGTATATTGGAATTATAATGCCTAAGATATCTTAGTGTTTTTAAAAACCACATCAAGAATACTTATATATCACTATATAACATGTGTTTTTCCTACTACATTTCAATGCAAATATGCATATAGCAATTTAAAAACAAATACCATGAAAAAAGGAGAACATGGAGATGTTCCATGACATGAACATGAATGTGGTGCATTTTATGGGATAGTATATGCAATGTGGCTATTTGTGGTGCTTAATTTTATATGTTCATCTGACTGTATTAATGGTGTGCCTGTGATCATATTTTTCCAATAGTTCGAAAGTCTAGCATTAGAAGCATTTAAGTTAGAAACTAAGACAGTCTCTTATTTATATAGATGGGCATGATCCCACCTCATAGATTTGAAGGAAGTACCTCTTTGGGTATCCTCATATCTCTGCCTCTTCTTGTATGCCTCTCTTCCTCTCTTCTACTCTATCCTTTCTCCCCTTGCCCTTTGCTGAAACTTAGATCTGCTCTCATGTCAGAACTGATGTCCTGGTCCTGACATTTTAGATTTTGACCATCAAGACTTAGAGCAGCCACATTTCACATCCCTTTCTCAGGCTTCTGGACTCAGATTGCATTATTCACCAGCTTCTGTTCTTCTCAAGCTTGCAGGCAGGGTATCAAGGTACTTCCTAACCTCCATATCACATGAGCCTATACCCACAATAAATATCCTCTTGTTTGTCCAAGTATATTATATTTTGTTGATTCCATTTCTCATGATAACCCTGGACACTGTAAAAGCATTTAATGATTGTGATGTTTTGAATGAGAAGTAATTCCCATTGGCTCACCTATTTGAACACTTGGTCCCCAAGTGTGGTGTAACCTGGGGAGGTTTGGAGACTTCCTAGAGGAAGGGCATTACTAGGGACACGCTCTGCATGTTCATAGCTTCACCCCATTTCCAGTTCTCTTCGCTTAACATTTGTGATTGAAGATGTGATCTCTCAGCCTCCAGCTCCTTCCACCAAATCTTCCCTCTTGTTTCCATGCCTCCTGCCATGATGGACTCTGATCCCTCTGAAACCATAATCCTAAATAAACTCCTTCTTCCATAAATTGCTTCTAGTGTTTTGTAATTTATCACAGCAACAGAAAACTAACTAATATAGTGTGTGTAGACTAATCTCTTGTTTGATTTATAAAAATGTAATATTTGGGTCCTGAGAGATGGCTCAGTTGTTCCAAACACTGGTTGCTCTTCCAGAGGACCCAGGTTCAATTCCCAGCACCCACATGGCAGCATGCAACTGTCTGTAACTCCTGTTCCAGGAAATCTGACACCCTCATATAGACATACGTGCAAATAAGACACCAATATACATTAAAATATAAATAAATAAATAAATAAATAAATAAATAAATAAATAGATATTTTTTTTAAATCGCCAGGCAATGCACCTTTAATCCCAGTACTCGGGAGGCAGAAACAGGAAGATCTCTGTGAGCTTGAGGCCAGCCTGGTCTACAGAGTGAGTTCCAGGACAGCCAGAGTTACAACACAGAAATCCTGTCTTGAAAACCTCCCTGCAAAAAAGTAATACTTATATAATATTTATTTCTCTCTATGTTGGTATAAGTGTCTTGAGTAAGAACACGATCAATAATTAAATGAAGATACATTTTTTCTTTGACATTCACAGATGAAGAATCCTGAAATTTCCTATGAATTAATATTTCTACTGGATTAAGTCATTTTGTATGACCATAATCTCTTTATACTTGCAAGTTCATCAGGTAAAATAAAAGCACAAGAAAATGGAGAGCCAATTGAAATATTGGAATGTACACATATGTTTTTAAGCATCTTCAAATGGCATTTGAAGCAAACTGAGAAATGAAGATGTGGAATTTTCTTCAGAAAGTGCTTTGAAATTTTTCATAATAACCAATAACTTTTAAGTTCTTTCATCACTCTCCCAGCCTTTCCTCTTTGATTTTTTTATATCAATCACCCTTGTTCATTTGCTTTGCATTTTCTCATCCTGTGAGGATTGTTTTCACTCCATTCAAATACTTGCTTCAGTTGCTACCTCTCACTGAACCTCTCTGACAAGTGTTATATGTCAGCTGTTCTCCACACGCTACATACAGTTACATCCTCCTACGTCACTCTTTATCCTTCTTCTCGTTTTATGCTTGTGTGTTTTTATGGATCTTGCCATGCAGTAGAATATACATTTCATGATAGCAGTAATGTAACAGTTTTAACTTGATTATCATGCCTGGTAGAGTTAAGTTTCTTAGATTCTAAAAACAAAAATTGTAAATTTAACTAATAAAACGATGGAGCTTCGGTTTAATTATTCCCAGGTGTTAAGCATTTGAATCATTGATTGCAATGATTATCCATGAATAATATAATATTTAGAACAATTAAAGAGACATTGCTAATTTTCTGCTTTACAGAAACACATTTTCTATATTGTCACTTCTCACTCTCCTTGATATTTTTGGTAATTTTCTGGTAATTACACCACCAAATGGTTTATTTCAAACCTCCCCATAACTCTACTGGAAAGCAAGAGACCATTATATGGCAAGGAATGTATCCTGAATGAATGATGTTTTGTAATTTATAAATATAAAATTATTGTAAGATTCATATCCAGTTATTCTTTAGAAATGACAACACAAGCACAAATGGCACAATTAGATGAAATAATTCTACAAGTTACATTAAATGTATTGATATAAAGTAAGCATGCTTTCACTATTAACTTCAAGGAACTCAATAATTTCCAAAGCCTAATGCTGAGGCTTTGCCCAACCTCCTTTGCACAACCTTCACTGTGAGATTCTACCTCCCCCTATTCCGAGAATGAATTACAAATACCATGAACTATAATTCTTAACATGAGCCAAAGAAATATCTCCTTCTATTTAGTAGGGTTTTCCTCAGTTATTTTGTCACAGACCCAAGACACATTAAAATGGGGGTACCAAAACAAAAACCAAAAAAACAAAAAACACGATCATTGCTATGATTCCTGACAATGTAGCTCAGAAGCCTTAAAAAGTGACTAATAGGAATAGTTTAGAAAGGTTTGAAGTTGAAAGCTACAGATGCCTCAGAATAATGTAGGCAGTAATGGACAAGTACAGTGGGAGCTCCGATGAAAATAGCATCAGGGTCACAAACAGTAAAGGTAGTGCTCATGAGGTTTCAGAAGGAAATGAGGGGTTTATCTGGAACTGGACTTATCATTTATGTTACACTCTGACAAAGAGCTTGTCTACCTTTTGTTAATCCCTTGAGACTGTGTAAGACTGGATATAAAAGTGATGGACTTATAAATCTGGGTGAGGAAATTTCAAAGCAGGGCAGCATTTAGTCTGTGGATGGGTCTTATCAATTACTCTTTAACCGGGTTTCCAATAAGAACAGGAAGCAAAACAGAAGGATTTGAAAAGTGCTTGGAATGACCAGAAGTTTGTGAAAACTTGGCCCCAAGTATAGCATAGTCAAAGAAGAGATTTAGCACTGTTAAAAAAAGAGTTGTGGCCAGAGAGATGACTTGGTCAGTAAAATATTTGCTGCATAAGCATGGAGACCTGAGTTCATATCCCCAGAACTACTGTTAATTACCTGTAATCCCATCACTCTTACAGCTGGATGGGACTTGCAGACAGGAAAGTCCTTAGAAGGTCACAGGCCAGGTAGCCTGCTGTACACCATGGCAGATGACAAGAGATGCTATCGTGAACAAGGCGGAAAGCAAATCCCAAGACCTAAGGCTATCCACTGACTTCCACCCATGCACACACATGCACACGCATGCAATCAAGTTAGATGCTCTGGCCTGGAACAACAGAAAAGATGTCCTCAGAGTGTCTCAGTAATTTACATAACATCATCTAGTACAGGATCAAGGATAAATGAATACATTTAAGGTATTACTTTAGCAAGACATTGTGAAGCACAGATCTATGCAGAGAAGTGTCTGTACATTGTTTATCCATGTATTGAGGTACTTACAAACACTGGATATCATATTTTTCCTCTATTCCCATTACTTGTAGATTTGGTCTTTTCATGGTGTCTCAGATATTCTGGACTTTTTGTACCAAGCCTTTTTTTTTAATTAACATTTTCTTTGACCAGCATGTCTGTTCATCTATCATGTCTTCAATACCTGAGATTCTCTCTTCCATCTCTTATACTACATTAGTGAGGCTTGCCTCTGAGGTTTCTGTCCAAGTCTCTAATTTTTTTCATTTCCATATTTCCTTCAGTTTGGATTTCTTTATTCATTCTATTTCCACTTTCAGGTCTTGAACTGTTTTATTTATTTACTTGCACTGTTTGTTTGTGTTTTCATAGATTTCTTTAAAGGATTTACTCATTTACTTTTTAATAATCTCTATCACAGTCATAAAGGCTATTTTAAGGTCCTTGTTGTGTGCTTCAGCTAGCTATGTTGCATTTCTTAGGGCCTGCTCTGGAAGGGTTGCTGGACTTTAGTGGAGATACTTTGTCCTGGCTGTTACTGTGTTCTTACACTGGCATCTAGGCATCTGAGTTTAGAATGATTGTAATTTTAGATGTTGATATCTGGTCTTGTCTTTGCTGGATGGGTGCTTTGTTCATTGGTTTCTATAGACCTCTTTGGTTCTTAGGAGAGTATGGTACCTATGTGGTGCCTAACAAGGAATTCTTAGAAGAATGGATTGTTAGAATAGATCTCTCCAGGTATGGCCACTGGAAGTTGGGATAGAATGTGTTTCTAGGTATCAGAATCTGACACTTAGGTATGGGGAATAACTAGGAAGGAGGGATGAGGGGGCCCACATGAGGAAGAAACACAGGGTGTACCACAAGGATCTGCTTCATCTACTGGAAATGAGGACAGAGAGTGAGAAGAGGCCACAACAGGTAATCTACTACAGAACTGACATAAAATTGGGTGTTTGATTTAGAGGAGAGGAGGCAGAGTAAAGATTTGTAGCTTGCCTACCTGCTTTGCTGGCAGGCTTGGCTGTTGGGTTCCCAGAGAATGGCAGCTGGAGTTAGATGCCCAGAAAATGGAATGAGTGGAGTTAGAGGAAAAGGCCTGTGTGATCTGCTGGAGATAAAGGCAGAGAGGAGGGGAAAGTCAGAGCAGATTGTCTGCTATTAAGTTGGGGATGAGACTGGGAGTTTGGATTTGAAAGAGAGAAGGGAGAGATGAAGATCTTCAGTTTGCCTTCCTCCTTCTCTGATCAGCATGTATAGTGGATTTCCCCCAATACTTTTTGTACAAGATAAAAACGATGCTGACTAGATAAGAAGTCTATCTGACTGGGGCCAAGTGTCCTTCTGCCATAACTTCATGGCACAGTGAACTTAGTGCCCTGTCCTTGAACTGGCACTACCCTGGGCACTGGAGCCATCAATTTTCATTTAATATTAGATTAGCACAAATCTGTCTCTAATTTTCAAGGTGAAGATATTTGCTTATTTCTCCATTTTGCTGCCCAGCAGACAAAGTCTCCATCAACATTTTTGTGCTATTGAAGCAGTGAAAGTAAAGTAATTCACTCGTGAGGTAATATGGTCCAGAGGCTTGGTGAATTGTGACTGACCTGGGGACAGAAGATGTGAGATTATGCTTAATGGTGAGTTTTACTGTGATGGTCCTGGTACTAATTTTAAGACTAAGACATGGACTCAATTATTTTTCTGTCCTGAGCAACATCTTGCATATTTTTGTTATTTTAAAACTAGGTTTGGTGGTTCTTTACCTGTTCATATTTTAGCACTCATAAGTCTTTTGTCTGCAATCTATTCAAGTTGACACGTTTATGGGAAGATTATTCTAACATGGTCAGAACGAACCACGATCTTACTGTATATGGTTAAACTTGCAAAATAACCTAGTTCTGTAGGTGCTTTGAAAGGTACCAGAGTAGAAACCATATTATCTCAGGAAAACATTAGCCTAACAGCCATTGCAATGATAAAAATTGTGACAGAACCTTCCTAAAAATGAGAATTTCCAAGGAAATGCCACTATTCCTCTAACAGCTCTCTGGAAGAACCCCATTTACAGTTAATGGTTTTATTTCATTAAACACAGTTAACTGGGTGAGGAAAAACTCTATACTCAGAGTACATGTTCAAGGAGAGGCAGCAATTTGGCATTGCAAATTTCTAAGGTATAAATATCAATTGGGGCAAATAATAGTCTAGCAGACTCTTTTGTTTTTATCATAAGAATTGTTCTTCAGAACAACTGAATGACACCAGTTACCCCCACCCCCAAGGACATGGTGGAAACTGTGGGCACATTGTACAGTAGGTTTGGGGATTTCATAAGACAGAAAAGGAACTTTTTTAGACAGAAGATTCTATCTGTAGGTCCATTTCCCTACAGTTTCAAAGTAGCAGATAGCAATAGGGCTTTGGTACGTTGATACCCTTATCAGAAGTGCCCAGGATCCTGACCCACAGCTATCATCAGTCAAATCAAATTTCCTGTCAGAAGCTTCTCAGCCCACCTAAGGCTTTTAGGTCATTAACCCTTCATTCAGGATAGATATTTTAGTGAACATATATTGTTAGACTGGACAGAAACAAAGCAGACATGTGCAGAACAAGGAAGTGTTGAGGAGAGACACAAAATTTTGTCCTCATTAGTGGAAAATGGCCTGGAGATACCAAGCAGAAATAATAGACATTAAGACTCATCAGAGCCTATGAGGAGCCAGCTCTTCACTGGCAGCATCTTTTCTAGCAAGTAGTAATTTATCCATTGTGTCTCTGTTAGGACCTGTGGACCTCAAAGTGTTAGCTCCCTTTGTTAGTACGCCAGTATTGGAGGTATGGGGATGGAGAAACTCTTAGGTACTCCTTAGAAGCAGTAAATGTATCATGTAAAAATTGTATCAAAGTTAAAACATTAAAAAGACAAAATAAAAACATTTAAGATCTGAAGTTTTCTCCTTAGTCCAATACAAAAGGGATGATGTGATTCCCCAGAGGATTCAGTGGGGCCATAACGTTTTATGAGAGCCTCCATTTTTGCTTGTGCCATGTGGTGACATTAACTAAGATGATGGTAAGGTCACATAGCATTTGCCTTCTTTATGATATCATTAATAGATATAGCAGCCAAGTCACATTGTTGATTTCATTTTGTTGAGGGCGCCAGACAAGATAGCAACAAACCACATAGTTTCTTTCTGCTCAAGGTGAACTCAGCCCCCTGGAAAAGTGAGCTCATACCCAATCAGGGTGTGAGTCCCTAGGGGATCCACCATTGCACATACTAAATGTAGATTGTTACATTCTTTATTTTTAAGTAACTTCAGCAAGGAAAAGAATGTACTTATGGCCTATGCAGGTAGAGACAAAATTGAAAAAGAAACAGAGAAAGTACTTTCATGATCTCAACTTAAAGAAGCTGAGTTTGTAGGGAACGGATAGTTCAGCTAGAATCATGGTGCTTGGTTTCTCTCTGAGTTGGAGAAATGATGAAGATCATGAGATAAAAGTGCTCTGGAGAGCTTCCTAAGCTCTGTTCCAGAATATGGAAAGGGTTGGGTGATTTTGTTCTTCTTTTCTCATTCACAGAGACGAGACCAACCTGACCCAGGACAGTGGACTGGAGGATATTTTGAGATAAACGTGCTTGAATCTAGGATGGGAAAGCCACTAGGGGACTTATTAGTCAGAATAGCACATCTGAGAGAGTGTGTAGAGAATTAGTAACCCAGTCAACAGGCAAACTAATGTCTTGGGGTTTGCTTAAGGTAATCCAAACATCTACAAGTGGAGCTATTGAACCCCGTTTTAAGCAGAATAAAAGTGAGGCTAGTTTCTCGTAATAACCTACAACGAAAATATGGCAAAGAACCACTGACCAAAGTCTGGAATGGGCATTACCAGTTCGGTGATTTTGCAGGCAAAGCCAATTGCTGGAAACTGGAAAGAGCTCCTGGGGTCCAAAATTCCAGTGACCTGCCAGGCAAAGCCTCAGACAGAAAGCCAAAGCCAGAAGACCCCTGGAGTCTGAAATAGACTGTCAGTCTTTGACACCTGTATATTGAACCCAGACCTTACCTCGGTGTGTGTGTTGAATATGCTGTATTTGAAGACCAAAAGGCTTCTGCTCTGGAGGTCAGAAGACAGCGAGAGGGTGAGAGGAAGAGAGATGAGATAAAATAATCAAACTAAGTTTACAAGGCACACCAATAAAACCCAAGAAGGTGGTTTACACTGCTAATGTAGACAAAACCTGCAAATCCGGGGGCTTTAAGGACACCACTGACAGCCATTCACCCAGAAAGTAGCCACACTCTTGATGGTTATCAGAAAAGGTATGGAGACAATTAAGGGGATGTAGGAAAAATTGTCCAGAGAGGCTGGAGTATGGGACCCCAAAATTCCTCCAGGTTTCAGAACCAAATGTTAGATCACGATCAATGGAGATGATTTTGAAATTACAGAAAGCAATGACCAACCTCTACATAGGCAGAGTTGTTCTTTAATCAGAACAACTAAAGAATACTAGTGTCTCCTCCAGAGTGGCAACCATGGCCAAACTCTTAAGGAATTTTATTGGGAAACTGAAAACTCCATTGCACACCCAGGATCATGAAAATTATACATATATCCAAGACTTTATGTGTGTCTATGAAAAAGTCTGGGAAGAAATTAACCATTTTTTAAACAAGGTCTCACTAAGCTCACAAAGTAGCTGAGGTTGACTTTGAACTCCATACCACCCAAACTCCACCATCCAACTGATGGAATTATAGGCATGTACCATTACCATACACAACTTAATCTTTCATCTAAGGCTTGCTTTGGGGCTAAATATAGCTATAAATAAAAATTAAGGATTTTTTAATATTTGACATATTGGACATATTGGAAATACACAAACACATACATACAGAAGAGAATGAGAAATTAATAGTTCAAAACATGTTATATAATGTGGATGAAACAAAGGCTATGAGATAGACAGAGGGAAAGAAACAAAGATAGACAGATGGATAGATAGATTAAAAACAATTAATAAAAGTGTGGAATTAATTTGAAAAGGAGAAAGGGATATATGGGAGAGTACAGAGAGAGAACATTGAAAAGGGAATAATGTAATGTATATTACAATTTCAAATGCTTTTAACAAGAGCTGAGTGTGCTGAGAGTGAAAGAAATAGTCTTCCCCAGGAGACGGAACACCAACTGATTATCAGCTACCAAATCATCAGATCTGAAAATATACATAACAGTAGCATTATACAGACCAAAAGATTGTATTTATGTATTTATGAATATATAATTAATGAAATAAACGAGATCATGAAGCTGAAAGAGAGCAAAGACAGGTATATGGAGAGTTTGGAGGGAGGAAAAGAAAGAGAAAATTATGTATTTATATTATAATCGCAAAAAAAATGAAAGAAATGCTAGTCACCCACAATAAGGAATAAAAATTTAATAACCCAGGAACTCACTAAACAGCCCTAACAACAATAAACTGCTTATGAAGAAAAACAGTATTTCCAGAGCATAGAAAATAGTATTAAATGCCCAAATGTGGGCTAGTTCAGTGGAAAGGAACTTGCTTACTATTCGTACCAAGGTAATAAGCACTGGATTCAATACCCAGGATTACTAGAAAAATAGGATAAAATAATGAAATCTTACAGGGGTTTAAAAGCAGCGAATAGAGACTGCTCCTATGAAAACCCATTTGTTGAACTGAACAAAGATTAATCTGAGGTAGATAAAACTGCCTTTGTGCAGATTCTATATAATTAAAATGTGAGTGCTATAGAAAATTTTTGCTTTTTTGAATGCACCCTTGACATCTTTGTTCCTCAGGCTATAGACCAGAGGGTTCAGCATGGGGATGATCATGGTGTAAAACACAGATGCCATCTTGTCAGTGCCCATGGTGTGGCTGGAGCTGGGCTGTAAGTACATGAAGATGCCTGATGCATAGAAGATGGAGACTGCAGTGAGGTGGGAAGCACAGGTAGAGAAGGCCTTCTGGCGACCTTCTGATGAGCGCATCCTCAGAATAGTGATGAATATAAACAGATAGGAGATCAATATGACCACAATAGAGAAGAGATCATTAAAACCCACCACAAAGAAAATCACCATCTCACTGACAGAGGTGTCTGAGCATGAGATGGCCAGGAGAGGAGGAGCATCACAGAAAAAGTGGTCTATCACATTGGACTTGCAGAAGGAGAGCCTGAAAATGTTCCCGGTGTGGATGGAGGAATTCAAGAAGCCACAGACATAGGAGCCTGTGGTCAGACAAGCACATGTGTTTGTGGTCATGGTGCTGGTGTAATGCAGGGGTTTACACACTGCTGCATAGCGGTCATAAGCCATGGCAGCCAGGAGGAAACTTTCTGTTGTTATGAAGCTTACAAAGAAGAAGAACTGGGTGCCACAGGCATCAAGGGATATGATTTTGTCTGTTGAAAGTAGACCTTCTAATACTTTTGGAGTGACAGCTGAAGAATAGCCAAAGTCCACCAGAGACAGGTGACTGAGGAACAGGTACATAGGAGTGTGGAGATGTGAGTCCAGCAGAATTAACCCTATCATTCCCAGGTTTCCAAGCACAGTGCTCAGGTAGATGAGAAGGAAGGCAATGAAGAGTGGAAGCTGGAGCTCTGGGTCATGTGTTAACCCCACAAGAATGAACTCAGTCACCTCTGTACTGTTCTCCATTGGGGTTTATGTGGGTACCCTGTAGCAAAGAGAAAGGAGATCAGAATGAGAAATGGAGGAGATTGTTAATCCACTCTGCTTGTCCTCTCTATGTCTTCTTTCAGTGTGCAAATATTCCTTCACAGAATTTTAATCTAAGCAGGCTATGGGAGCAAAATTTGAGTTTAAATTAATGGTAGATCACACTGTGTTTCAGAAGAGATGATGTAGCTCAAACTCTACATAGACTGAATTGAGGCCAGAAAAATGGTCTGCTATGAGATTATCAGATAAATTGCTCACTTGAAAATATTAAAATCCCTTCTCACTTTGTAAAACAATGGCATCCTTTATTCTATACCAGAATAGCCTAATGTCTTGACTCCTTCTGTATGTTGTAACTAAATACTATAAATCTGACAGAATATAAGTAACACAAATTTATCATATACTGTCTCAACAGCTGGAAAATCCAAGATTAAAGCATTGGAAATCTACTGTCTGCTGATGATGTTCCCCAGTAAATAGATGATATGGTTTCACTGTCTCTTCACAAGGTAGAAGAGGCTACCACTTCTCCAGCCTTTCTTTCATTAAACATTAGTCTCAGTCGTAAGAGCTCTTTCCTTATGTACTAACACCTCTCTAAGACCTCTCTAAGACTCCATATCCTGACTTTCGCTTTGTAAGTAACAAATCCAACATATTAATTTAAAAACCTAAACAATCAGGCCATAACAGTACATATAAATGAGATTAAATGAATTCTTTCTAGTTTGGTTTTTTTGTTGTTGTTTTAGGTTTGTTTTTTTTTTTTATCATTTTCATTGTGTCAAGACCTGTTATGTAAGAACTTAAAATACTTAAATACAACATCATTTACCAAAAATGACCCATGATATTATGTAGTCCTTGAAATGTGCTATTTATCACAGCAAGAAAACACAGGAGAAAATCACATACTAAGAGTAAAGTCATATAGAAAATAATGGTGCTTAACTTTTACTGCATTAATATAGTTTCTAGCTTTTACATATAGATGTCTTTAATCTGGAGGAAACTTATCCAGAGCACCGTGATCAAGATACTCTTTGTTTCTTAAATATTACTCACTTGAATAAATATTACAGATGAGTATTTTTCAATTTTTGAAAAAAATTAGGAATTATCTCAAAGCCTTCAGCAACTTCATATACTGCATATAAAATTGAATTTAAACAAATATCTCAATGAAAGAAAAAACAACTTATTTTAGTCCATTGTAAAAAGGGGGTAAAATAAGGAATGTAGAGTGAAGCTTTGCTAGGGAAAAGTCCCTCCCCCTTGTGGTTGCAGGCCACTTGGACTTCCGGGAACAGCTTGGAGGAAGATATGTAAGAGGGGCAGTTGACAGCAGTTAGAGTTGGCAGTTAACAGCAGTTATAGTTAAGAGTTACAACAGAGTTTCAGCACAATTTCTCTAGTACAGAGAAAGAGATATCACAAAATCTGATGATAAGAGAAGCAGGCAGAAATAAGGCTCAGATAAAATAAACTATTGGGGTTTTAGAAAAATTACAATTTAGGTCTTCTTAGAAATTGCCTTGCTGGGAGAAGCTGAACCAGAGTGGGACAGAGTTGGTTCAGTTCCCCAGACATAGATAAAGACAGCCAAAAATGGCTGTAAATGTTTCTTTCCTTCCTATCCTTTTATTTCCTCCCTAAATCCTATGAGCTAACTGAGGTTTAAAATGTTACAAGTTAGAAATCCAGCAGCCAGGAACAGAGGGGCGGAGTCAAATTGCCAGCGAGAAAAGTAACTGCAGCTTTTGAGAGCCCAGACTCAAACTGCAAAAACAGCCAAACCCACGCCCTCTTTTAACAGAAAAACTGCTACATTTTAGATACATTTTAAGAGGAACTTTAACTAGGGAGGGGGAGGGTAGGAGGATGAATAACACTAAGAATGGACGTAAAAGCCCTAGGAATCATGTTAGTGTTTGTTTTTTACCTAAAATTACATATAACACATATAAGTCTATATGTCTACATATACACATATAGTTTAAATAAAATTATTCCATTTGAGATGGCAATACCTCTCCCAAGATCCATAGACTCTGTAACAATAGCAACAATAAAATACCAGGCATGCAGCTAATGGCTCTCTAATTAGACTAAAGGCCCACTCAGCAGCAGGGATATCATGTCTGGAGCTGAAAACTTGGCCAACTACCTGGAGCTAGTAAGGTCAGGAATCTTAGAAGAGTATCTACCACTGCTCCATTATTAAGCCAACTAATAATTCCTAACTGCATTCTAAATATTTATACTTTTACCCACCGATAAATGTAGCCTCACAACCCACCCACCCCACCCCCATCAAAAAAACTTCTCTTTGCAACAGAAGACCATTACAACTGGTTAAATTGTAAAGAACAACTGATCATGGAGTTCAAGCTCCTAAGGTTACATTTATAATGCAACTCCTGCAACAGCTCTGGGAACAACGTGGAAGGAGAAGGAAGAAAGATTATAAGAACCAGAGAACCAGGAAATCTGCTGAGAGATTGTGTGTCTCCCATAAACAATAGGAAAACTTCATCCATGATACTTCAGCAATATGCTAAACAAGACTTGTAGAAGTACAACACTAATAGACAACCTAACATGGAAGGTGGAAATCTCATAGATGTCTAGAGAAAGAACTACAGGAAACTAAGGAGTGCTGATAGTGGGGAAAATAGTCTTCCCCAGAGAAAAGACCCCTAATTAATAATTCAATACCAAGTGGTCAACCCTGAAATTGCATACATACAAATAACACTAAATGAACTGAGTAAGTTGGATTTATATATTTAAGTGTGTGTGTGTGTGTGTGTGTGTGTGTGTGTAACAATAGCAAACAATAAAGATTTAGAGAGGGAGCAGAGGGACTGGGGAGCCAAATGGAAGTAGGAAAATTATATAATTATAATTAAAAATAAACAAATAAGAATGTAAACAAAAAAATCAGAAAATAAGAAAGTAAGAACTACAAAGTTTTTTAGTCTATACTGGTCTGCTGACATTATTTATAAGGACAAGAAGATTTCATTTGGTTTTGGTATTTTCGTTTTGCTTTTTTGAAACACATCAACCAGAGTGGCCTTAAATTTGCACCAGTCCCACTGACACTGACTCCAGAATACTGGGATTTCAATGTGTTCCACCATGTGTGATTTGAAAACTGCTTTATGGATTAAAGCCTATATAATTTAATTCTCAGGAAAAACTTAGAGTGCAAAACATTCTTACAAAATGCTATTTCTCAAAAGAAAAGATTGTTGGAAAAAAATAGCTAACTAAACCATGCTGCGTGTGGATAAAGAAATAACAGCTTGTTATACAGGATGACTATAGTTGACAACAATTAACTGACTACACCAAATAGCCATGTTCCAGCCAGAAGGAAAATAGCTATGTCTGATGTGACATACCAGTTGCCCTCATCTGATTACTATGCACATTAAATATTATTGAATGTTAAACTGTACCATAAATATGTGCATTAACTATGTGTGAATTAAAATTTAATAACATCTGTTCAAAAAGAAACACAGATAGGGTTCTCATGGTATAGCTTTACTTATTCCTTTCTGCAAGCCATATTGGACTAGTTTTAAAACTTTAATCCATACAGTCAAAATCTAAAACATAAAATAGCAGAGAATAAATGAGTATTTTTATTAATCAAAGATCTGACACAGGTGTTTCAGGAATTTTATGATCTAACACTTGGTGTCCATGCCTAGTATCCATTTTGACAGTAACTAAACTAAAAAATGGCAAAAGGAAGATTTTTGAAACTCATTTTTTATGATTCTGCATCTAAATTAAAATGAACTATTTCAGTATTTCACCAATACATGAGAAAAGAATATATCTTTCTTGTGGTCATACTCATTTTGTCAAATAAAGGTAGGCCTTTTCAACAAAGTTTATAGAGTTAAAGTAATTGCAAAGATTTAAGTCTGAGAAATTTTATGCTACCAAGAAGTCCCCAAAAACATGGTCTCATGCAAACTCACACATGAGAAACCAGCCTCACCCATCTTCCTGAGGATATGAGCACACTGAGACAGATTTTGCTCTTAATTAACATGTTCTACAACCCCCAGACTCCTTTGACCACTCTCTAGTCCAGTGTTTCTATATCACAGAATTATGGTCAGGCATCATGTATTTCCCTATCCCTCCATTTATGCACCAATAACTTTAGCCCACTATTCTGTTTTATTTTGTTTTCTTTTTTCTTTCTTTCTTTTTCTTTTCTTTTTTTTTTGTTTTTCATAATGAGCTCCCAAATTACAATGACATTTTATATTGCTCCCCACTTCATCAATTCAACAATGCTAGAATGAGTCCAGATAACTGATGTTAGCATATTTTCTGATTCAGAAAATACTGGGATAAAGATTTAATTAACTTGCTCAAAACCATAGAAGGCTGTGTGGCAAAGACCAGAATCAAACAAAGTTTTTTTGTTTTCTGCTACACCTCACATTAAACATATATGTTCTAATAAAAATGCATTGGTGGTTAGACATATTAATTCTAGCTATATGAAACAGATTATTAAAATTAAAGATATGGAAGTTAAATGCTGAAAAGTCAAAAAATCTGCCTTTCATGCAGATTAAGGCAGATCATGATTCATTTCCCAACAACTTTATGGAGACAGTGGGTTGGACCTAAAGACTTGCCTTCTCCCCTGAACAACACAACATTCAGATCCAGCACCTGTGTATAGTACCAGATCTCAAGTCAAAAATTCAGTCCTTGAAAAGAAAAAAACATATTTATTTGGAGAGTCTTCTTTAGTGCATTGTCAAAAGGCTAAGAGTACACTGGATGCTGGCAAAAGACATTGAGGGGAAAGGTTGCAAGTGTCCTTGGAATCAACAAATATGTTCTAGTCTCAAGACTTTTCTGATAATCACTTCATCCACTTAAAGCTTGAACAATATTCATTATGAAGACTTCCACTATAAGAAGATAAGAGTAGACAGATAGTGGTGGAGCATGCCTTTAATCCCAGCACTCAGGAGGCAGAGGCAGGAGTTCAAGGCCAGTCTGGTCTACGGAGTGATTTCCAGGAGAGCCAAAGTTACAACAGAGAAACCCTGTCTTGAAAAACCAAAAGAAAAAAAAAGGAAGGAGGAGGAGGAAGAGGAAGAGGAAGAAAAAGGAGAAGAAGAAGAAGGAGAAGAGAATACTTACAATCCTTATAATTAATAAAGAGTGAGAATCATAAAATCCATCAATGTGATTTCTGCAGGTTTTACACCATCGCCATTGTAGGCTCTAAATAATATATCATCTTGAGATAAAATCATTGTTGTTATTAAATGACTACTAACATTTAGATGAATAAATGAATGCTCAAAGTGACTTCTAGTCCTCAGATTGCTCCCTCTAACAAGAAGACAACTGTAGTTAGGTCATAATTTAAAAGGTTGAACAACAGGAACCAGGAGGTAATTAGATAGCTATGGAGCTCTGAGGGAGAAAAATCTCCCATGAGGGTTAAAAACACTTTATCTCAGCTGACTGGAGATCAGTTGATTACAGCATATGTGGGGGACTGACTCTGCTTCTGTGGAAGAAAATGGTTATATTTGCATCACCTATAATGACTCCCTTTGAAAATGCACAAAACAAGCCTCAGCATGACTTTTAGTACCATGATTCAACATGGGGATTAAGACAGGGGTACAGGGTCTATCACTAAATGAAAAAAGTGAATGTCAGAAATGCATCCTCTCATGTTTTCTTAAATGTCTGAACCACTGAAAAGAAATATCAGTTTATTCCAATGGACTACAGTCATAATTGCTAAACAAACCAACCCAGACACATAAAGCAAATAACAGATTCATTCATACTCTTTAAATATGATACAAGAAACTAAAAGAGTAAACACATAATCAGGCAAGGGTGGCAAATGGCTTTAATCCCAGCACTTGGGAAGTGAGGCAAGAGGATCTATGTGAGCTGGGAGCCAGCATGGTCTACAGAATGAGTTCAGGATAGCCAGAGTCACAACAGAGAAACCCTGTCTTGAAAAACAAACAAACAAAAAAAGAATAGACACATTAAGAAACATACAAATGCAACTGGTTTAGAGTAAGTGAATACATAGGAAAATGATGGAGAAGAAATCAATCTAGCTCAAATTAATCCATCTGAAATTTCCTTAAGAAAAGATATTCCAGCAAAACCTAAACATGGTCCCCCCAAAGCATATGAAAGATCCATACCAAACAAAATGAAAAACAAAGGACATGTGCTAAAGGATCTAAATTTCAAAGAGGTCAGCCTGTTCTGGTTTGAATGGCTTTTACAAAAACCCATGCTAAAATATAAGTGATGTGGAAACATTATTGAGATACTAGACCTCTAATGCTATTAATATCCTGAAACAATGATATAAAGGTAGCCTAATCTTATTCTTTGGGCTTATATGCAGGCTATGTCTTTGGGAGACACCTTCCATTATTTGGTGACACAGCAAGAAGGTATGGTCTTTCAGTCTTAGACTCTCAGGCCTACAGAACTATAAAAAAGTAAATGTTCATGGAGAGAATAGTATACATGTCTCCTTTAGAACTACGTCATCACTCATCACTTACTCTCAGCATCTAGGGCAACCATGAATCTCTGCCTTCACCACCATTCACTGCAGAAGGTTCCCGTACTAAAGCTCAGGGAATATCATGGTAGAGGGGGAGCCTTGACCTAACTGCACTTGTCTTTATGTTACAGGCCATAACCCAAGGAATAGAGTCATTTTTTTCAGGTTTAGTCATTTTAATCCTTTCAAAGGACGAAACAAAGAATTTTGATAAGTAAAGGGAAAAAGGTTAAGATAATAAAATACATTTAAGAAATACAACTTTTTCCTGAAAGGCTCAAGAGCAACACTTAGCACAAACCATTACTGTGTTAAATTACACAATCTGCCATGATATTAAATATAAGTAACTTTATTACATTTTATTATGTTACATTACCAAATCTAACTAAGCATCTTATTGCTTGATTTTAAAATGATATTTTTATCATATGCTTTATCATTCCAATATTCCTGTTTTTGCTAACATTACATTAATATGGAGAATCACAATTCCTAAAAACAAACTATTAAGCAACAGTGCATTATGTTCAAATATAATACTATATTCCACTTAATTTCTTTACAAGACATAACGTAATTGATAAGCAATTACTAATATAAATTTACACATAAATATGTGATGTAAGTAAAACTTTTTAATTAATTTGTGGAATATATTATACTTACCAATACTTCCATTAAATCATCAGGTTAATACAGAAAATATTTTCTACTAAATGAATTCATTCCTTAAAATAATTTGTGACCAGGTGGTTGTGGTACACCCTTTAAATCCCAGCACTCAGGAAAAAGAGACAGGCAGATCTCTGTTTGAGGCCAGCCTTGTCTACAGCATGAGTAACAGGTCAGCCAGAGTTACAACAGAGAAACTCTGTCTAGAAAAAAATGAAAAAAAATGTGTACTGGAATGCTTTGCCAAGAAATATTTTCTACTGTGTAACCTTCCTTACAGTTACACTCCACTTGAACTTCTGGGAACAGCTTGGAGGGCTTTTATAAAAGAGTTTGTCAGTTGGAAAAGTCAGTTCAAGCTTGCTAGGCAAGGACAGAGGAGTTAGTTCCAGAGGCTGAAGATGGAAAGCAGGCAAGCAGGAACTAGGCTCAGATAAAGACAGTTAATGCAATAAAAGATTTTAGGGGCAAGAGACAGAACAGATAGAGTTAGAGTTAGAGTTAGAGCTAGAGCTAGAGCTAGAGCTAGAGCTAGAGTTGGAGCTAGAGCTAGAGCAAGAGCTAGAGCTAGAGCTGGAGTTAGAGTTGGCTAGTTTACAAATTTGGTGAACATATGAGAATTGTGTGAAATAAATGTTAGAATATTAGAATGTTTGAATATCAGTTAGATGAGTACATGATTACATTATCAGTGGTTGACTTTTTATTTGTAGAGTTTTTAGGTGATTGTGAAGTTAGATTGCATGATTACATTATGCTCTGTCACTGTCACTTTGACCATTAAGTTTTTCATCTAAATGTTACTACTTGTTAGTGATTTTACCTTGGATGGAGATGGAAAGATACCCTGGCAGTCGGGAGCCAAGAAATTATACAGCTCTGAGATAGGGAAGGTAACCCAATAGAGCTCTGGGAGGAAAGCTGTCCTGGGAGCCCAGGGATCACAGAGTCATGAGAGGAAAGTACTCTGGCAGTCATCATTTAATTCAAATGAGAGAGTCCTGCCAAGCAGCAAATCTCACAAAAGAGATTTATTTGGAGGGAAAAATCCAGGAGAGTGACTGTATCTGATCTGAAGAGAAGCAGTGAAGAACTGAGCAGGATGTAGCCCTTTACATAGCTGGGGTTTTTTATTTGGGGGGAAAGGAGAGAGGATCAGAGCTACCCAAAATGTCCTGGGATTGGTGAGTTTCAAGCTCAGTGGCTGCTCAGCAATGGGTGCGATTCAGCCCTGACTTTTAGCTCTGAAGTGTTTCTTCTCTGCCTTTAGGGCTGGAAAGGGTTTGAGCTCAAAGATGGTGGGTTTTTCACCTTATTTGAATAATCTGAAGAGAGGGGCCCAGGCACCAGTGCCTTGAGGGTTTACACTGACTTTAGGTTCTACTACATAAATGCCAATTCTGCAATAAAATTAACACCTTTCTTCAAATAACCTTTCAACTTTACTGACATTAGGTTCAGCTAAACTCTAAAACAATCTTTTCTAATAAACTCTGTAATTACGTGATTGTGTATTCAGAGGCCAGGCACTTGGTTTTTTGTTTGTTTGGTTTGCTTTGTTTTTGCTTTTCTGAGGTAAAAGCACTTGTGTTTTCTAGGAAAAAAGAGCACTGTAAGGTAGGAAGCATGTGTTTTTGCTTTTTCCTATGGGAGGGTGGAGTCCAGAGGTTTTAGAGCCCCAGAGATGGACAGTGCTGCTGTCTTGTGCCATTGTCACAAGCCATTCTACACTGCTGTCCCTGGTTGGTGGCTGGGGCTTCAAGGCAGTGCAAGCACTTGGGGTCCATGATAAGATGAATGGCTGCCAAGGTAAATGGCAGTGGCCACAATGGCAGCAGCTGTGGTAGCTGTGATGACAGCAGTGGTCCCCAGGAGGGAATCCTAGTGAGCCAGGTGGCAGCCTCAAGAGGCAGCAAGGAGCACGAGGACCCAAGCTGCCTGGAAATTTCAGGTTTGCTTCATGGTAGAAGCACAGATGGCAGCAGTGCTACACCATTCCAGGCCTGGAGCAACCGGCCAACAAAATAGTCCACACTACGGTCTGCCACTGCTCTGGCTACCTGTTGGATTCACAGTGCACAACCTGCAGGGTGTGCATGGAGGCAACAGCTGTGGCAGCAATGGTGGCCGCCAACGTTGACAGATCTCAGTGGTTTGAGAGGGAGAGCAGGTCACTGTTGAGGGGAGGTCCAGGGTGGCAAAGTTGCACCATCTGGGGTCTGCCCACTGAGACAGTGGACTGGGCCTGCAGTATGAACTCTCAAAAACCCACCAGTACTAGAAAATATTGGTCAATTAGAATTATATAAATGAACCCCATGATGCTGAATTTAAAAGAACAGTCACAGACTTTATCAAATAATACAAAGTGTTTAAAGAACACAAACACACACACACACACACACACACACACACACACACACACACACATATACACACACACAACTCAAGAAAGAGCTTAAGGAGAATAAATGCCTGATTTATGACCAAAACACACAAACATAAGGCTGATGTAAATGATAAAAACAACCTAGAATTTGAAAATATAATTCAATAAAGAGACAGAAACACTGAAGAGGACTCGAGCTGAAAATAGATGGGTTTGAAATTTTAATAGCAATTTAAAAACTCAAAGGAAAGACTCAGGAGTAGAATGAATCAAGTAGAAGATGGATTACCATGACTTGAATATAAAGTAGAGAGAGGTTCTAGACAAAATAAGAAGAAATGCAAAATATTTTTTAAACACAGGAAAGGAACACGCAGAAAATGTGTTACACCATGAAAAAACAAAGAGTTGTAATTATGTGTACTGACAAAGAAGAACTGCAAGTCAATGACATAAATCAAATCTTCAACAAAACTATTGAAGAAATTTTCCTCAAATTAAGGAAACACACACTCCTACAGATACAAAAAGCACCCAAAACACGAAATAGACAAGGACAAAAAAGAAAATCTCTATGGCATAGATATGGTTACAACACTAGGTATACGTTACAGAAAAATATATTAAAAAGTACGATAAAAATGTATTTCTTATATAAAAGAAATCTCAATAAAACGACAAGGATTTCTCAATGGAAACTGAAAGCCAGAAAAGCCTGGAAAAATGCATTCCAACTTCTAAAATACTACCATGGCCAACCTAGGCTAATATACCCAGCAAATATATCTACTATTATTGAAAGAGAGAGAAAAACATACGTGGCATAAACAGCCTAAAATAATTCATAGTCAACAAGCCAAACCTAAGGAAACTATAGGAAGCATTATATATATTATATATATAGGCATAGGCCAAAGGTTTTGTGGCTGGGATGGTGTCCCAGTCCCACCACTGGAAGCCTTGTCTGGCTACAGGAGATGGATTATTCAGGCTTCCTATTCCTGATGACTAGGAATCCTTGCTAGGGTCTCCCTCATAGATTCCTGTGAGTTTCCACTACACTAGGTCTTCCAATCACCCACTAGTTGATCACCAATTCTAATTGTCTCTCCATAAATTTTCTCCCTCTGTCCCTCTCCTTCTCCTGGTTCCCTCTGTTCCCATTCCCATCCTCCCCAATCCACTTATCTGGGCATATGCCCAAAGGACACTCTATCCTACCAGAAGGACACTTGCTCAACTATGTTCATAGCAGCTTTATTCATAATACCCAGAAATTTGGAACAACCTAGATGTCCCTCAACTGAAGAATAGATAAAGAAGTTGTGATGCATTTGCATGAGTACTACTCAGCTATTTTAAAAAAATTTCATCATGAACTTCACAGGCAAATGGATAGAAATAGAAAAAAAATCATCTTGATGAGGTAACCTAATCCCAGAAAGACAGACATGACATGTACTCACTTGTATATGGATATTAACTGCTAAACAAGGGAGAAAGATACTAGTATCCACAGACATAGATAAACTATGCAAGAAAAAGGACTCCAGTCTAACAAGAGGGATCTCGCTGGTAGAGTGGAAATATTTCCTTTTCATTACGTTGGGCTTGTTCAGGGAACTGTATTGTTAAGAGTTAATGGGAGTATTTTCCTCATCCTGTGTAGGGAACGCTAACTAACAGCCAGTGTTCTGGAACTCCTGCTCTTGTTAAGGCAAAACCTCTTTAGATTTGGAAATTCTGAACTATGATTTATGTTAATTTGACTATAAACACCATCAAGCAGTTGACATGTGAGAAGCAAAATAATCACAACTTCCCCTTCATGCAGACACATTTGCTCACACCATTTAGCTCATGGGACAAGATATGAAAGTGGGCCCATGCTGTGCATCTTTGAGTCTGGAGAAGAATGTCCACAATAAATTTCCAGACAGATATTTTCATTCTTATATCATCTTATGAAAAAAGTACAGGAATTCAACAGGAACTCAGAGGTGAGTGACGTTATTAAAAAAATAAAAAATAAAAGCAAAAATCAAGAAAGCCATTATATGTATTACTCATCTAAAGGTTAATATGAATGAAACAATGTTAAATAAGGAGACAGAAATGTTAGCTGCCCTGATTTGGTCATTGTATAGACTTAACATATTATCCCACAATCTATAAATATCTACAATTAAAAGAATCATTAATAATAAAAGAAACTAGAGCTTTCTAATCCATAGACCAAAAATATGCAGAGCATAAGAGTGAACAGTGTATCTGAATGATATGTTAAAAATAACAGGGTTGGGGACATGACTCAATGTGTAAAAAGTTTTCCACACAAACTGGAGGACACGAATTCAGATGCCCAGAACCCACATAAAAGGTAGGCAGAGTAGTATATGCCTGTAAACCCAGATCTGAGGAAGTAGAAACGGACAGATCCAAGGAGCTTACTAGCCAATTTAGTGGGTTCTGTGTTCGGTGTGAGCACATTGTGTAAAAAAATAAGTTGGAAAACAATACCCAAAGTGGGGCTCTGGCTACATTTGAATATGCACAGACATATGCACAGACATAAGCACCCACACACATGCTAAAATACCCACAGAAAGTACAGATAAATAAAATTAAAGATGTAATCCTTATACTAAATTTAATAGTAAATTTTTTTGCAGATAAAGACATGGCAGTGGAAATTTAACACATTCAGCTGTATGCTTTGATTTGCTTTAAGAGAACACAACAGGAGAACACTTCAAGAAAGCTATAAATGTCCCAGTTTGTACTTGTGCCCCAGAAGATCATCCTCCACAATCCCAAAGGTGACAATGGCCCAAGAGGAAATGTATCCCTTACTTACCTGCTTACTTCCTACTCATGCTAAAAGACTGAGGGTAAAGTTTTTTGAGCATTTTCCATAGGGCACTTTTAACTTCTTTGTTCCTCAGGCTGTAGATCAAGGGATTCAGCATGGGAATCACTACAGTGTAGAACACAGATGCTATTTTCCCTGTGTCCATAGATTGACCAGAATTGGGCTGCAAATACATGAAGATGATTGTGCCATAGAATATGGACACAGCGGTGAGGTGGGAAGCACAGGTGGAGAAGGCTTTCTTTCGTCCCTCAGAAGACTGCATGTTTTGGATAGCAATGTATATGAAGAGGTAAGAGATGAGAATTACCAAAAGGGTAAAAAAGACATTGAAGCCCACAACAAAAAAGACAACCAGAGTACTTATGTGTGTGTTGGAGCATGTAAGGGCCAGGAGCGGGGGTTTGTCACAGAAGAAATGATTGATTTTATTAGAACCACAGAAAGAGAGTCTGAAGGTATCTGCTGCATGGATAGAGGCATTGAGGAAGCCACAGGCATAAGAGCCAACGGTCAAGATGGTACACACACCTTTTGTCATGGTGGTGGTGTAATGAAGAGGTCTGCACACTGCTGCATGGCGATCATAAGCCATGGAGGCCAGGAGATAGCACTCAACAGTGGCAAAACCCACAAAGAAGAAAAACTGAGCTGCACACCCATTATAGGAGATGACCTTGTTCCCTGTCTGCAGTGCAGCCACCATCTTGGGAGCTACGGCTGATGAGTATCCCAGATCTACAAAGGACAGGTTACTGAGGAAGAAGTACATGGGAGTGTGAAGACGGGAGTCTGAGTAGATGATGACCATCATCCCTCCATTCCCAATCAGAGTGACAAGGTAGATGAATAAAAATATCAGGAGGAGAGGAACCTGGAGATTGGGATCATCTGTCAACCCCAACAGGATGAATTCTGTCACTTCTGTGCTGTTGTCCATACACGTCAACTTGAATTTTACCTGATGATTAGAGAGAATGAGCCATGAAACTATAAAATGGGATGTTATGAAGATATGAAAATGGGTCACTAACGTATTTTTAAGGTACCAAGTAAGACATGTGTTCCACCATTTCATTTTATTATAGTGTTTCATCCTTTGAGATGAGTGCAATATGCCTATTTTACAGATCAGAAAGATCTGTAAAACTTGCCAAGTGCGACTACCTAATTAATAAAAGTCAAAGTCAAATCAACCTCTTTATAGCTATGAATTCAAAGTGCATCACATGCTTATTATTATGTGGATGCATCTGACAATATCATTTTTGAGATTTATTCAACTTTCAATAATCAGAAAAGGAAAACTGTGAAGTCAAACATGTGAATCCATCCTTCCTTCTTTGCCTCATTCTGCCTTAATAATATGGTCTCATTAGAAACTCCATGAATTTTTTTATGGTTTTATAATTAAATCACATGAACTATAGAATTCAGTATAGTATACTATCCACTGTATCTTGCTCCAAAATCTCTACTTCAATTGAACACATTTAGTCTTCTAATCAATACTTTGGGTCTGATTCTACCAAAAGAAAAATATAAACACCAACCCAGCCGCAAACCCACTGATCTACAATTTTGTCTTGCCCATATAATATGCCAGGTCAGTGGTGGCACAAAGCTAATGGGAGTAGCCAACCAATATCTGATTGTATTTAAGGCCCATTTTATGAGATGAAACCCAAAGAAGACACTGATTGGGTGACCAAGGGCCAGAGACTAGATAGCCCAGAAACCTAGTGTAAAACCAAATACTACTGGTCTTTAAAAAAGACACAGTAGTGTTAAAGTGATTCCTAATGATATTCCGTTATACTCATAGATCATTGGTGACTTAGTCATCATCAGAGAATATTCCTCCAGAAAATGGGAAACAAATACAGAGGCTCACACTCAGACATTATGCAAAGAGGGGTGGGGGAAGATAAGAAAACTCAGTCAAAATGGGATGTCTCCATCAAATCCCTCCTCTCAGAGCTCAGGGAATCCAGAGGACATGGAAGCAGAAGGAGTGTCAGAGCCAGAGAGGATGGAGACACATGGAGAACAAGGCCATCTACATCCACTGAGCAAACTGTTTATGAACTCACAGAGACTGAAGCAGCAAGCACAGGGCAGCACAGGTTTGCACCAGGTCCTCTGCGTATATATTATGGCTTTCAGTTTAGTGTTTTTATGGGATTTCAGAGGGTGTGAATGAGTGGGTCTCTGATTATTGTGCCTTCTCTTAGGCTCTTTTCTTTCTGTTGGTTTGCCTTGTCCGACTTCGAAGTAATGATCTTTTTTAATCTTACTATGTTTTATTTTGTTATTTCATTCGTTCTTGTTATCTTTTAGAAGCCTGTTCTTTTCAAATGAGAGACAGAAAGGGGATGGATCTGGATATGAGGAAAGGTAGGAAAGAAATGAAAGAAGAGGGAGGGAAAACTGAATTCAGGATATATTATATGGAAATGAATCTATTTTCAATAAAAGAGGAATAAAACACTTCTCTATAGTTAAAACAGGCAGAGAACCTCTCCATCTTAGATTAGTTTATTTCCAATGGCAGTATATTTTACTCTCTCTTTTTTTCTGGCTAAAATTGGATATCTGGGTCCCTTTTGGATTCGTAAGTGTGATGGCTTACACACTACTTACATTCATACTACTCCGTGTTGTGTATCTCCCACAAACCTTGTTACAGCATCAGCACATTGCCTATCTGATAGAAAAAACAAATGGTGTCTCTTCATCAGTCCCAAAAAGCTATGATTATAAAATAGTAATGATAATGTTAATAATAACTAGGTGGCTATTGACCAAAGTCATATGAAGGTAGCATTGGAAATAGAATTAAAACCTTGATCAAAGCCAGGCATATTGCCTTTGATCCCAGCATTCAGGAGGCAAAGGCAGGCAGAGCTCTGTGATCGAGGCCACCCTGGTCTACAGAATAAGTTCCAGGACAGCCAAAGATACAACAGAGAAACCCTGTCTCAAAAATAAATTAAAAATAAAATAAAACCTTCGTAAAGTTCACCGTAAATCCAGAATTTTTAAACATAGTTTTAAAGATTCTTATAAGTTTATTACTGAACATAGAATAGCTAAAGATAAGATGTAATATTTATAACATGTATGTTTTGAATATAAATCATTATTTCATAGTCATGATAAATATAGATATGTACTTACAGAGAGAGAGCGAGAGAGAGAGAGAGATGCAGAAGTCTTTGCTTTTGGTGCTATTATAGTTAAGTCTTCCTCCCTTTGTACCTTCAAAGCACTTAGGTGTTGAGTATCACACATTTAGCCATACAGCCACCCAGAATTTAAACTTGATTTTAGATCCTAGAATCAATGATGGTATTAATTTCTTCTTGGCTCACTCAGCCTACCATAGCCCCTTGCACATAAAAATAAATATTATAAATATTTGGTATATTGAATAGAACATCAGTGCCAAGTACTAACATATATTTTCATGCTATTTAAATCATCAACAGGCTATTATTCTCTTGTCTATCTGAGTTCACAGTCCCTGCCAAAATATTAGCTTTATATTCCATTAAAGTTACCCAACCTTTT